>CAMXCT020005069.1:0-23510 GCA_947184155.2 Cladocopium goreaui | reverse complement strand
GGTCATGCTACATGGTACGTTGTTTCCAGTTGCGTGATGCTTGTCTTCTCCAATCTTTTATGTGAATCTGAGCCCATGAATGATTAATCTACATCAATGTATGAAGCAAAGAGATCATATGGCAGAAAACAATGAATTTCTATGAAGGGACGCAAAGTATACTCGCTGAAGCTCAAGACTGGGATCGCGACTCCTGAGCTTGTGATAACAAAGCACCATTCTCTGGAGAACGACCTGCAAGGTCAAGACCGAACCACTGCTTCTCACCCCGGCAAATTGCAGAGCAAACTCTAAACATGAGAATTACATGCAACTGAGCACATGACTCCTGAGTTCGACATGGCACCCGATCCCATCGTCAAAAGAGGCTCGGTACCATGATGACACAAATGACACGTGACAACTTTTTTTCATAACAATTCCCATATAAACCACTAAATAAGATCGATACCAAGCTAAGGCAGCAATTTCACTACCATGATATCTCGCATCAAACATGTTACACTACCCTACTCCGATCGTGCTAACAGAAATACAAAACGCAAAAAACTCAGTACCACGACGCCGGGAATTAAAACTATTATCTCCGTTTATGATACAAATTCCACACAAATAGCTACGAAAAGCTCAGTACCCCGATCCCACAAAAGGTCAGCGCAGACAAGAAACTGTGGGGCCCAGGTGTGTCAATAGTCCAATGACCTTCTTACGATACTCGATGAGCACACGGCTGGCATCGGCACCTCCACTGTGTTTCTCCACTAAATGTTCCAAAAACTCTTTCTGTCCGCCAGTTCCAAAATTGCACAGTCTGCACTGGTAACGCTCCAGCGGATTCTGAACATCATCATCATCATAAGACCATAACACAAGGCGAGACAGCGCTTCACCAATAGCAGTGATAGCTGGACTGCAGTCCAACATCTGCGCAACTTCACGCAGCTTGATCTCAAACTTCATATTCACATTTTCCAACACAGCAAATGCTTTCTTGGCAACTTGCAAATTCTCAGGCAGGGCCTCCATAGCAATGCCCGCAGCAACCTCCATCTCCACATCTGCCTCCTCAGCAACTTCCACACATGAAGAGCCAGTGCTGTCAGGAACAACTGCATTACCATCCCCTTCCACATCCACCTCCGGAACACATTCCACAACAGAAGTGCCAGCGCCGAAAAGGATGGCACTCAATGGCACAAAAGCGGCCTTGCAAAGAGTTCCTTCAGTCCACCCAGGAATCGACTGCATCAAGTTCCGTTCCGTGTCGGATCTCCATTTGATACCATTCTCTGCATCATCCGAAGCTTCCAAACAATCCAACTTCAACTCCTTGATGTTGTCCACATCGCCAGGGAATGCAGCTTTCATGGAACGACATCGCACCTTCTTCTCCTTCTCCAAATACTCCGACACCCGCTTGAACAGCACACCGTCTTCATCTGAAGTCGGCAACCGCAAGCACTGCTGCACTTCCTGCCATTGTCGTATATCCAGTTCCAATTGAACGACAACCGGAGACACGCCGCTCCTGTACACACGATGTCATAATCAGTATGCAATTCCTCGAGATCTCACGGACAGCCCCTACAGAAACCTCGAGAAGATATCTCTGATGATCTCGAGATATATTGGCTACCATGATCACGCGCATGATGTATAAATAACATACATTATCTCATTCATCGCGCAAACAAAAAAAAAGCTCGGTACCATTATGCTTTACATGAGCAATTCTGGAGATCTCACGGACAGCCCCTACAGAGACCTCAAGAGATGCAACAAATGTTGAAGATATTTGTTTGTCGATCCTTGGTATTTCACAAACATGATGCCATCTATGACATATGTCATGTCATTTTATTATGGACATTTCCCCATAAATGGGACAAAACAACTCGGTACCATGATGCCGTGTATAACACATGATAATTCATTTTAGCATGCGAATACCCACATAAATTGCCAAAAAAAAACTCGGTACCATGATGTTGTTATTCGCAAAGGTGACAAAGGTAAGAAAAGTACACAAAACACACAACAACGACACGCACTCGTCCTGGAATCACGGAGTTCTCCGACCGTCACTGGACCGTGACGTGAGCGCATACCTTGCAATGCAGGCGTCTGGCGAGGATGAAGTAACTGCGTCAGCAAAAGCCAAGCAAACTGTAAACACTTCTTGTTCCCATAGCGAGCAGATGGAAAACATTCGGACCAATAGCACACCTCCACGTCCTGGTCAAATCTTTCCCAACCATATCTCCGCATCAGGCATCGCAGGTACGTCGCGTCTGCAGCATCCAACTTACCTCGACGCCGGCGCACCTCGCCCTCATCATCCACCACCAACGCTTTCGTGCCCCACAGGATGCCAAGGACCACCTGCAAGCAGCGCAAAGACCAAACAACCGCGAACCGGCAAGACACGACAAAAAAAAACTAACGCAGGCCATACAATAGTTTCGACAACCACTCACCTCCACCACATTGTCACGATCCTCATAACCACCAGAACTGTCCCATTCACAGGCAGCTGTAAGTGTGTGGGCATCCCACAAACGGCTCGCCACTTGCAACATGTCCGCGTCGATGGTGAACCCCACCAAACGACACCATTGAAGTCGTCTTTCTTCCGATACACTCAGCAAAACACAGGACAACAATGCCACGACCTGATGCCGCAGCAAATGCTCCATGCCAATGGAGGCGAAGTAACCTGGTAAATCTAATAAATCAACAGAATCCGTGACAGCTTTGCTGGGCCACGATTGCTGCACTTCATCGAAAGTAGCAAGAAGCGGCAACGTCGCATCCACCACACGAGCATCCAAAGAAGCAAGCGAAAGATGCAATCCCTCCACCTGACCCATGGTCTTGTCGGCCAAAACCGCTAAAATACGCATGCGATCTTTTTTGTTCTGGAACAGCATCTCGAAGCAATGTAGTATCAGGCGCCGAAGGACTTTCCAAACATCGTTTCAGCCAGCCCCACAAGACACTTGCACCAGATGCAAGGGTATCATCGTGACACGGCTCCTGCTAAAAAAAAACAAAAAAAAACAGCCGCACTTGACGTTTTTGCAATGCCGACAGTCTACAATTCAATTCTCGAAATCTCACAAACTTGCACCCAACCTCCATGGAAGTCGCCAAGACTTTCTTCAACGAATTGCGCAGCTCTGCTACAGGCAGCCAAGCGTTGCCCGATCGTGTCTCCACACCAGCCGCAGTAGCCAGGACTCGAAGCTCGTCTCTTCCTATTCCGTACAAAGCACGACTGAGCCACTCCTCACCCTCTGAAACAGCTCCAAGGTGAAGTTCTTCCAATTTGGCAGCCGATGCTTCTTCCACCTACAGCATGGAACCCACCGCCACCACAAAACAACCATCACCCTACAAATTTTTCCCGCTGCTCATGCATATCAATGAAAACATAACACATAGATCCACTACATCACAAACGAACATGGGCATGATCACTATGCAATTCTCAAGATCTCACGGACAGCCCCTACAGAGACCTAAAGAGATGCAACAAATGTTGAAGATATTTGTTTGTCGATCCCTGGTATTGCACAAACATGATGCCATGTCTCACAAACATGCGAATTCGGTCACAAAAACAACTCATGTCACAACACATTTTTTGGTTGAACCCAACCTCCGTGGAGGGTTCCAAGACTTTCATCAACGAGTTGCGCAGCTCTGCTACAGGCAGCCAATTCCGGTTGGAATGTGTCTGCACACCACCCGCAGTAGCCAGGACTCGAATCTCCTCTTTTCGCATTTCGTACAAGGCACGACTGAGCCACTCCTTGCCCTGTGAAACAACGCCAAGGCGAAGTTCTTCCAATTTGGCAGCCGATGCCTCTTCCACCTGCGGCATCCGACACACTGCCACCACAAAACCACCATCATCCTACAACATCGCACCATGTGACAAACATTCAAATTCGGTCACAAAAACAACTCATGTCACAACACATTTTTTGGTTGAACCCAACCTCCGTGGAGGGTTCCAAGACTTTCATCAACGAGTTGCGCAGTTCTGCTACAGGCAGCCACGCCTTGCCGGATCGTGTCTCCACACCACCCGCAGCAGCCAGAACTCGAAGCGGACGAGCTGACATTTCCGACAAAGAACGCCTCAGCCACTCCTTGCCCTGTGAAACAGCTCCAAGGCGAAGTTCTTCCAATTTGGCAGCCGATGCCTCTTCCACCTGCGGCATCCGACACACTGCCACCACAAAACCACCATCATCCTACAACATCGCACCATGTGACAAAGATTCAAATTCGGTCACAAAAACAACTCATGTCACAACACATGTTTTGGTTGAACCCAACCTCCGTGGAGGGTTCCAAGACTTTCATCAACGAGTTGCGCAGCTCTGCTACAGGCAGCCAAGCGTTGCCCGGTCGTGTCTCCACACCAGCCGCAGTAGCCAGGACTCGAAGCTCCTCTTTTCGCATTTCGTCCAAAGAACGACTGAGCCACTCCCTGCCCTGTGCAACAGCCCCAAGGCGAAGTTCTTCCAATTTGGCAGCCGATGCCTCTTCCACCTGCGGCATCCGACACACTGCCACCACAAAACCACCATCATCCTACAATTTTTCCCGCTGCTCATGCATATCAATGAAATAATACCACATAGATCCACTACATCACAAACGAACGTTGGCATGTGCAATTCTCAAGATCTCACGAACAGCCCCTACAGAGACCTCAAGAGATGCAACAAATGTTGACGATATTTGTTTGTCGATCCTTGGCATGTCACAAACATGATGCCATGTCTGACACACATGCAAATTCGGTCACAACATTGCACCATGTGACAAACACGCAACTTTCGTCACAATCCTATTCTGCCCCACCGGACCTGCATGCGTGGTGCCAAGACATCCAGCAATCGAGCGCGCAGCTCTCCAACCGCAAGCCACTTGTTGTCCGGTCCACGGCCAACATTCCGAGCATGTGCCATTTTGCGAATCTCCATGACAGAAATGTTGGCCAGGGCATCCTGGAGCCATTCACGACCCCTGGTCACAGCACTGCTACGCAGCTCCTGCAACCGAACTTCCACGCCATCGGACGACGAGGATGACGCGGTCGCATGCTCCATTCGCACAGACATTCCCTTCAGCAAATGAAACAGCGACCACAAAATTGTACGGTACAATGATTCCCGTAGTATTTTTTGTCCACTGCTCATGCATTTCAATGAAAACATTACATATATTTTTTTCGCGCTATACTTACATAGATCCACTGCATCGTAAACAAACACTGACATTGTCACAATGCAATTCTCGAGATCTCACGGACAGCCCCCACAGAAACCTCGAGAAGTCCAAGAAATGTTCAAGATACCTGTTTGCCAATCGTCACTTGTTTCACGAACATTCAGCGTACATATAAGAATATGGATGTTCACTCTGTACACAATGCATCTTGTCTCTACGTTCACATCTGAGCCAAGGAAAGAGGTAAAGAGGTAAACTATGCTTGTCGCTGCAGAGTTGCACAATCCACTGCAAAGGATTTGTTCGCTGCGTTCCAAACTGAGAATGCCACTCATGAGTTTGACATGGCAAAGAACCACTGTCGCAGAGTCCTGCAAACTGAAGGCTGAACGTGTCAACAGTGAAGCTTACAATGAACACATCAAATCATCAAACCACATGTTATTCATTTGCATATAAGGTCCCGACTTAAAAATGGCGGCATGTCAGGATCGGCCCGAATAGTATTTTTTGTCCACTGCTCATGCATTTCCATGAAAACATTACATATATTTTTTCGTGCTGTACTTACATAGATCCACTGCATCGTAAACAAACACTGACATTGTCACAATGCAATTCTCGAGATCTCAGGGACAGCCCCCACAGAAACCTCGAGAAGTCCAAGAAATGTTCAAGATACCTGTTTGCCAATCGTCACTTGTTTCACGAACATTCAGCGTACATATAAGAATATGGATGTTCACTCTGTACACAATGCATCTTGTCTCTACGTTCACATCTGAGCCAAGGAAAGAGGTAAAGAGGTAAACTATGCTTGTCGGTGCAGAGTTGCACAATCCACTGCAAAGGATTTGTTCGCTGCGTTCCAAACTGAGAATGCCACTCATGAGTTTGACATGGCAAAGAACCACTGTCGCAGAGTCCTGCAAACTGAAGGCTGAACGTGTCAACAGTGAAGCTTACAATGAACA
Source organism: Cladocopium goreaui (assembly GCA_947184155.2). Classification (NCBI taxonomy): domain Eukaryota; class Dinophyceae; order Suessiales; family Symbiodiniaceae; genus Cladocopium; species Cladocopium goreaui. Next base: position 17,289 of record CAMXCT020005069.1, on the reverse strand, counting down.
CATCAAATCATCAAACCACATGTTATTCATTTGCATATAAGGTCCCGACTTAAAAATGGCGGCATGTCAGGATCGGCCCGAATAGTATTTTTTGTCCACTGCTCATGCATTTCCATGAAAACATTACATATATTTTTTCGTGCTGTACTTACATAGATCCACTGCATCGTAAACAAACACTGACATTGTCACAATGCAATTCTCGAGATCTCAGGGACAGCCCCCACAGAAACCTCGAGAAGTCCAAGAAATGTTCAAGATACCTGTTTGCCAATCGTCACTTGTTTCACGAACATTCAGCGTACATATAAGAATATGGATGTTCACTCTGTACACAATGCATCTTGTCTCTACGTTCACATCTGAGCCAAGGAAAGAGGTAAAGAGGTAAACTATGCTTGTCGGTGCAGAGTTGCACAATCCACTGCAAAGGATTTGTTCGCTGCGTTCCAAACTGAGAATGCCATCACACACAGACGCTCCTACACGCAGATGCTTATTACACACGCACACACGCTTTCACACACAAACGCTTTTACACACAGACGCTTTTACACGCAGATGCTTTTTACACACGCACACACGCTTTCACACACAAACGCTTTTACACACAGACGCTTTTACACACAGACGCTTTTACACACAGACTCCTTTACACACAGAGTCCTTTACACACAGACGCTTTTACACACAGAAGCTTTTTACACACAGACGCTTTTACACACAGACGCTTTTACAAACAGACACTTTTACACACACCTTTTACACACAGACGCTTTTACACACAGACTCCTTTACACACAGACGCTTTTACACACAGACGCTTTTACACACAGAAGCTTTTACACACAGACTCCTTTACACACAGAGGCTTTTACACACAGAAGCTTTTACACACAGGCGCTTTTACACACAGAAGCTTTTACACACAGAAGCTTTTACACACAGAACTTTTTACACAACACTTTCACACACAGAGGCTTACACACAGAAGCTTTTTACACACAGACACTTTTACACACAGACGCTTTTACACACAGACGCTTTTACACACAGACGCTTTTACACACAGACGCTTTTTACACACAGGCTCTTTCACACACAGAGACTTTTACACACAGAGGCTTTTACCCGCAGAGACTTTTACACACAGACGCTTTTACACACAGACGCTTTTACACACAGAAGCTTTTACACACAGGCGCTTTTACACACAGAGGCTTTTACACACAAACGCTTTTACAGACACTTTTACACACACCTTTTACACACAGACGCTTTTACACACAGACTCCTTTACACACAGACGCTTTTACACACAGACGCTTTTACACACAGAAGCTTTTACACACAGACTCCTTTACACACAGAGGCTTTTACACACAGAAGCTTTTACACACAGGCGCTTTTACACACAGAAGCTTTTACACACAGAAGCTTTTACACACAGAACTTTTTACACAACACTTTCACACACAGAGGCTTTTACACACAGAAGCTTTTACACACAGGCGCTTTTACACACAGACGCTTTTACACACAGACGCTTTTACACACAGAAGCTTTTACACACAGGCGCTTTTACACACAGACGCTTTTACACACAAACGCTTTTGCGCTTTTACACACAGACGCTTTTACACACAGACGCTTTTACACACAGAAGCTTTTACACACAGGCGCTTTTACACACAGAGGCTTTTACACACAAATGCTTTTACACACAGAAGCTTTTACACACAGAAGCTTTTACACACACTCCTTTACACACAGACGCTTTTACGCACAAACGCTTTTACACACAGAAGCTTTTACACACAGACTCCTTTACACACAGACCCTTTTACACACAGAAGCTTTTACACACAGTAAAATTGCAATTTTTTGTCAGTTTTTGACGTCCAACGTCCATTTCGTGCGTAAGGGTTGCGCGGGACTACTCAAAGTCGCATTTTTTCCTCAGTTTTTGACGTCCAACGTCCATTTCGTGCGTAAGGGTTGCGATTGACAACTCAAAGTCGCAATTTTTCCTCAGTTTTTGACGTCCAACGTCCATTTCGTGCGTAAGGGTTGCGATTGACAACTCAAAGTCGCAATTTTTCCTCAGTTTTTGACGTCCAACGTCCATTTCGTGCGTAAGGGTTGCGCGGGACTAAGTAAACTCGCAATTTTTCCTCAGTTTTTGACGTCCAACGTCCATTTCGTGCGAAAGGGTTACGCGCGACACCTCAAAGTTGTAATTTTTCCTCAGTTTTTGACGTCCAACGTCCATTTCGTGCGAAAGGGTTGCGCGCGACACCTCAAAGTTGCAATTTTTCCTCAGTTTTTGACGTCCAACGTCCATTTCGTGCGAAAGGGTTGCGCGCGACACCTCAAAGTTGCAATTTTTCCTCAGTTTTTGACGTCCAACGTCCATTTCGTGCGAAAGGGTTGCCGGCGACGCTTCAAAATCGCAATTTCACCTAGGTTTTGGACGTCCAACGTCCATTTCGTGCGAAAGGGTTGCGTTTCGTGGCGCTCCGGCGGCACCGCCCCCGCCTTAAGAGAGAATAGAAGAAGAGCGAGAGGAGATCTGCAGATGTGAAGGTGTGAAGATGTAGATCTGCAGGTGTGAGGGTGTGAAGATCTAGATCTGCAGGTGTGAGGGTGTGAAGATCTAGATCTGCAGGTGTGAGGGTAAGAAGATCTAGATCTGCAGATGTGAAGGAGTGAAGATCTAGATCAGCAGATGTGAAGGTGCGAAGATCTAGATCTGCAGGTGTGAGGGTGTGAAGATCTAGATCTGCAGGTGTGAGGGTGTGAAGATCTAGATCTGCAGATGTGAAGGTGTGAAGATCTAGATCTGCAGGTGTGAGGGTGTGAAGATCTAGATCTGCAGGTGTGAGGGTAAGAAGATCTAGATCTGCAGATGTGAGGGTAAGAAGATCTAGATCTGCAGATGTGAAGGAGTGAAGATCTAGATCAGCAGATGTCTAGATCCGCAGATGTGAAGGAGTGAAGATCTAGATCAGCAGATGTGAAGGAGTGAAGATCTAGATCAGCAGATGTGAAGGAGTGAAGATCTAGATCAGCAGATGTGAAGGAGTGAAGATCTAGATCTGCAGGTGTGAGGGTATGAAGATCTAGATCAGCAGATGTGAAGGAGTGAAGATCTAGTATAACGGCTGCTTTTTTACGAAGAACCCTTCGCAGGCGCTCTCGGGAAAAAATTGTGTACCGTGAATCGCCGACTACAACCACATGTTATTCATTTGAATATGCAGTGAGAAAGATGCAGTGAGCTACGCACTCGCACAATCCAATGCCAAGAAATCGTTCTCCGACTTCGACGCTCAGGGCACAATTGCTAAGTTTGACACTGGGCATGGGCACCATTGTCGCAGAGACCTGCAAAGTGAACAGTGAAGCTTGCAATGAACACATCAAATCAACACACTTCAAAAAAAAAAGCAAATGGGTCCCGTGAATCGCCGACTAAAACCACATGATATTCATTTGAATAGATGTATCGGAACTCATCCTCCGACATGTCTCCAAGATGAGATCGCTTGCACCCCACAACTTCCAACACCCATGCCACTTCCTCATCCTCCGGCGGTCTCCACGCGGCCATTGCCGAGCGGCCCAGACAAAATTGAACGGTGCAGTGATTCCCGAATTATTTTTTTTGTCCACTGCTCATAATTTGAATGAAAACAACACATATATGTTTTTCGTGCTATACATCACATAGATCCACTGCATCGTAAACAAACACTGCAATTCTCGAGATCTCATGGACTGACCCTACAGAAACCTCGAGCAGTGCAAGAAATGTTACAGATACCCGTTTGCCAATCCTCACTGGTTTCACGAACATTCAGCGTACATATAAGAATATGGATGTTCACTCTGTGCACAATGCATCTCGGCCCAGGAAAGAGGTACTTGGTAACCTCTACAACTCCTTTACACAGAAACACTTTTACACACAGACGCTTTTACACACAGACGCAACGCTTTTACACACAGACGCTTTTACACACAGACGCAACGCTTTTACACACAAAAGCTTTTACACACAGACGGTTTTACACACAGACGCTTCTACACGCAGATACGTTTTACACACGCACACACGCTTTCACACACAAACGCTTTTACACACAGACGCGTTGACACACAAACGCTTTTACACAGGACGCTTTTACACGCAGATGCTTTTTACACGCACACACGCTTTCAAACACAAACGCTTTTACACACAGACGCTTTTACACACAGACACTTGTACAGAAAGGAAAGCGTCCATCGCAATTTTTCCTCAGTTTTTGACGTCCAACGTCCATTTCGTCCGAAAGGGTTACGATTGACCAAGTAAAATCGCAATTTTTCCTCAGTTTTTGCATCCAACGTCCATTTCGTGCGAAAGGGTTGCGATTGACCAAGTAAAATCGCAATTTTTCTTCAGTTTTTGACGTCCAACCTCCATTTCGTGTGTAAGGGTTGCGATTGACACCTCAAAGTCGCAATTTTTCCTCAGTTTTTGACGTCCAACGTCCATTTCGTGCGTAAGGGTTGCGCGGGACACCTCAAAGTCGTAATTTTTCCTCAGTTTTTGACGTCCAACGTCCATTTCGTGCGAAAGGGTCGCGATGGACAAAGTAAAGTCGCAATTTTTCCTCAGTTTTTGACATCCAACGTCCATTTCGTGCGAAAGGGTTGCGCGGGACGCGTCAAAGTCGCAACTTTTCCTCAGTTTTTGACGTCAAACGTCCATTTCGTGCGAAAGGGTTGCAATGGACAAAGTAAAATCGCAATTTTACCTCAGTTTTTGGCGTCCAACGTCCATTTCGTGCGAAAGGGTTGCGTTTCGTGGCGCTCCGGCGGCACCGCCCCCGCCTTAGGAGAGAATAGAAGAAGAGCGAGAGGAGATCTGCAGATGTGAAGGTGTGAAGATGTAGATCGGCAGATGTGAGAGTGTGAAGATCTAGATCTGCAGGTGTGAGGGTGTGAAGATCTAGATCTGCAGATGTGAGAGTGTGAAGATCTAGATCTGCAGGTGTGAGGGTGTGAAGATCTAGATCTGCAGGTGTGAGGGTAAGAAGATCTAGATCTGCAGATGTGAAGGGTGAAGATCTAGATCTGCAGATGTGAAGGTGTGAAGATCTAGATCAGCAGATGTGAAGGAGTGAAGATCTAGATCTGCAGTGTGAGGGTGTGAAGATCTAGATCTGCAGGTGTGAGGGTGTGAAGATCTAGATCTGCAGGTGTGAGGGTGTGAAGATCTAGATCTGCAGATGTGAAGGAGTGAAGATCTAGATCAGCAGATGTGAAGGAGTGAAGATCTAGATCAGCAGATGTGAAGGTGTGAAGATCTAGATCTGCAGGTGTGAGGGTATGAAGATCTAGATCTGCAGATGTGAAGGAGTGAAGATCCAGATCAGCAGATGTGAAGGAGTGAAGATCCAGATCAGCAGATGTGAAGGAGTGAAGATCTAGATCAGCAGATGTGAAGGAGTGAAGATCTAGTATAACGGCTGCTTTTTTACGAAGAACCCTTCGCAGGCGCTCTCGGGAAAAAATGAACCTGGTTTGGCATTTTGTAGTGCTTCCATGTTGTTTCCAAAATTCTGGTTTGTGGAAGATCTTACCTCAGGATTTTGCATTTTGTAGGGCACCTTTGGGCTGTCATTGCACATTTGTTCTCCTGGTTGCCGCATTTTGTAGCAGCATTTGGCTGATCATCTCCCAAAGTGCTTGAGATCACGTTGATGATGCAATATTGTATAAATTCATGTGTATTTTTCTGGAAACTTTGACAGCATATGATGGCATTTACAAGCAGGCAGTATCACAGCACAATCATGACCATGGTGGGATACACAGTGTTTGAAACTGTTTGGCTTTCTTTGGCAGTTGGGCAGCGGTTGGGCTGCATAGGGCCTGGGAAGGGGCCCCAAGGAAATTCAAATTCTGAGAGTTCTGATTGCCTACAAAAATATTTCATCATGCCTTGGGTCCTATAAAATGACATTTGTAAGACTTCACCCCTGCCCTGAATTGGCCACCCTGCCGGACACAAGAAATCTCACAAAAATGAGCATTTTGAAAAGATTTTGTTTCTTGTTCAATTTCCTTATATAACGGTGTCATTCTGCTAACTTTTGGGCCCCGATTCAGATTCCTGGCTTCCTGGCTTTTGGATGATTTTGGCATCTACGAAAGGCTTCAAAGATATGATGATATGAGATGATATGAGATGATATGAGGTCATATGTGATTCCATCTGACACTGGAGGCTTTAAACAAAATAGAATCACCTAAAATCATTGGGAAGTTCGTCAATGACCCAAGGAAAATTTAATTCTATTTTGGGCGCTATGTCCAAAATGATCCAAAATGTCTGAAAGTCTCCAGGGTTCCAAAAAGCCCACCGACCACCATACCAAGCCACTTGGGCAGCAGAAGCTTCAGTCTCCACAGCGCCCACGGCCTTCTGGCCACCATTCTCTCTCTCTCTCTCTTTTTCTTCCAATGTTGTCAGGTTGTCCCTTGCGGAGTAGCAAAACTACAGATGAAATTTCAAAATAACAAGGTACTCGAAAAGTCGGCTTTTTGGGGACCTCCAATTTTGGTTCTGACATGAGGTTGTCACCTAGAATCAGATGAAATTTAAACCGAAAGAAGGTACTCAAAAAGTCGACTTTTTGGGGACCTCCAATTTTGGTTCTGACATGAGGTTGTCACCTAGAATCAGATGAAATTTAAAACGAAAGAAGGTACTCAAAAAGTCGACTTTTGGGGACCTCCAATTTTGGTTCTGACACGAGGTTGTCACCTAGAATCAGATGAAATTTCAAGAAAAGAAGGTGCTCAAAAAGTCGGCTTTCTTGGATTGCAAAACACTGGCCCGTCGAGAAGGGGCCCCAAGGAAATTCAAATTCTGAGAGTTCTGATTGCCTACAAAAACATGTCACCATGCCTTGGACCCTACAAAATGACATTTGTAAGGCTTCACCCCTGCCCCCAATTGGCCACCCTACCGGACACAAGAAAGCTCACAAAAATGCGCATGTTGAAAAGGTTTTGTTTCTTGTTCAATGTCCTTCTATAACGGCGTCCTTCTGTTAACTTTTGGGCCCAGATTCAGGTTCCTGGCTTTTGGATAATTTTGGCATCTACCAAAGGCTTCAAAGATATGATTCGATGATATGAAAAATGATACCAGCATTGACCCCAAACAGATGTAGAAATTTTCAATTATATTGTACATGCGAACCAAGGAACCCAGAGTGGGAGACAAGTGTGGGAGACAAGTGTAAACTCAGCCCAAAGAACCCAGAGTGGGAGACAAGTGTTGGAGACAAGAGTGGGAGACAAGTGGGAGACAAGTGTAAACTCATGCGCTCCCAAACACCCAGAGTGGGAGATACGTGTGGGAGACAAGTGGGAGACAAGTGTAAAATCATGCGGCCCAAGACACCCAGAGTGGGAGACAAGTGGGAGACAAGTGTAAACTCATGCAGCCCAAGGCACCCAGAGTGGGAGACAAGTGTGGAAGACAAGTGTGAGGGACAAGTGGGAGACAAGTGGGAGACAAGTGTAAAATCATGCAGCCCAAGGCACCCAGAGTGAAAGACAAGTGTGGGAGACAAGTGGAAGACAAGTGCAAACTCATGCGGCCCAAGGCACCCAAGTGTGAGGGACAAGTGGGAGACAAGTGTAAACTCATGCGGCCCAAGGCACCCAGGGTGGGAGACAAGTGTGGAAGACAAGTGTGGGAGACAAGTGGGAGACAAGTGTCAACTCATGCTGCCCAAGGCAACCAGAGTGGGAGACAAGTGTGGGGGACAAGTGGGAGACAAGGTAAACTCATGCGGCCCAAGGCACCCAGAGTGGGAGACAAGTGTGGGAGACAAGTGTGGGAGACAAGTGTGCGAGACAAGTGTGGGAGACAAGTGTGGGAGACAAGTGTGGGAGACAAGTGGGAGACAAGTGTAAAATCATGGGGCTCAAGACACCCAGAGTGAAAGACAAGTGTGGGAGACAAGTGGAAGACAAGTGTAAACTCATGCGGCCCAAGGCACCCAGAGTGCAAGACAAGCGGGAGACAAGTGTAAAATGATGCGGCTCAAGACACCCAGAGTGAAAGACAAGTGCGGAAGACAAGTGGAAGACAAGTGTAAACTCATGCGGCCCAAGGAACCCAGAGTGGGAGACAAGTGTGGGAGGCAAGTGGGAGACAAGTGTAAACTCATGCGGCCAAGGCACCCAGAGTGGGAGACAAGTGTGGGAGACAAGTGGGAGACAAGTGTAAACTCATGCGGCCCAAGGCAGCCAGAGTGCGAGACAAGTGTGGGAGACAAGTGGGAGACAAGTGTAAACTCATAGGGCCCAAGACACCCAGAGTGGGAGACAAGCGTGGAAGACAAGTGTAGGAGACAAGTGTAAACTCATGCGGCCCAAGGCACCCGGAGTGGGAGACAAGCGGGAAACAAGTGGGAGACAAGTGCAAACTCATACGGCCCAAGGCACCCAGAGTGGGAGACAAGTGTGGGAGACAAGTGGAAGACAAGTGTAAACTCATGCGGCCCAAGGCACCCAAGTGTGAGGGACAAGTGGGAGACAAGTGTAAAATCATTCGGCCCAAGGCACCCAGAGTGGGAGACAAGTGTGGAAGAAAAGTGTAGGAGACAAGTGTAAACTCATGCGGCCCAAGGCACCCAGAGTGGGAGACAAGTGCGGAAGACAAGTGGGAGACAAGTGTAAACTCATAGGGCCCAAGACACCCAGAGTGGGAGACAAGTGTGGGAGACAAATGGAAGACAATTGTAAACTCATGCGGCCCAAGGCACCCAGAGTGCGAGACAAGTGTGGGAGACAAGTGGGAGACAATTGGAGACAAGTGTAAACTCATGCGGCCCAAGGCAACCAGAGTGGGAGACATGTGTGGGAGACAAGTGGGAAACAAGTGGGAGACAAGTGCAAACTCATGCGGCCCAAGGCACCGAGAGTGGGAGACAAGTGTGGGAGACAAGTGTGGGAGACAAGTGGGAGACAAGTGTAAAATCATGCGGCCCAACACGCCCAGAGTGAAAGACAAGTGTGGGAGACACGTGGAAGACAAGTGTAAACTCATGCGGCCCAAGGCACCCAAGTGTGAGGGACAAGTGGGACACAAGTGTAAAATCATGCGGCCCAAAACACCCAGAGTGGGAGACAAGCGTGGAAGACAAGTGTAGGAGACAAGTGTAAACTCATGCGGCCCAAGGCACCCAGAGTGGGAGACAAGCGTGGAAGACAAGTGTAGGAGACAAGTGTAAACTCATGCGGCTCAAGGCACCCAGAGTGGGAGACAAGTGTGGGAGACAAGTGGAAGACAAGTGTAAACTCATGCGGCCCAAGGCAGCCACAGTGGGAGAGAAGTGTGGGAGACAAGTGGAAGACAAGTGTAAACTCATGCGGCCCAAGGCACCTTGAGTGGGAGACAAGTGTGGGAGACAAGTGGAAGACAAGTGTAAACTCATGCGGCCCAAGGCAACCAGAGTGGGAGACAAGTGTGGAAGACAAGTGTGGGAGACAAGTGCAAACTCATGCGGCCCAAGGCACCCAGAGTGGGAGACAAGTGTGGGAGACAAGTGGGACACATGTGGCCCAAGGCACCCAGAGTGGGAGACAAGTAAATGGAAGACAAGTGTAAACTCATGCGGCCCAAGGCACCCGGAGTGGGAGACAAGTGGGAAACAAGTGGGAGACAAGTGCAAACTCATACGGCCCAAGGCACCCAGAGTGGGAGACAAGTGTGGAAGACAAGTGTAGGAGACAAGTGTAAACTCATGCGGGCCAAGGCACCCAGAGTGGGAGACAAGTGTGGGAGACAAAGGGGAGACAAGTGTAAACTCATGTTCCAAGGCACCCAGAGTGGGAGACAAGTGTGAGGGACAAGTGTAGGAGACAAGTGTAAACTCATGCGGCCCAAGGCACCCAGAGTGGGAGACAAGTGTAGGAGACAAATGGAAAACAAGTGTAAACTGTTGCGGCCCAAGGCACCCAGAGTGCGAGACAAGTGTGAAAGACAAGTGTGGGAGACGAGTGTGGGAGACAAGTGTAGACTGCAAACTCATGCGGCCCAAGGCACCCAGAGTGGCAGACAACTGTGAAAGACAAGTGGAAGACAAGTGTAGACCCATGCGGCCCAAGGCACCCAGAGTGGGATGCAAGCCCGGAGACAGAGGCAAAATCATGCGGCCCAGGGATGCAACCCTTTGAAAGGAGTAAGAGCCCCATACAGGTAAACCTGTTTGGGGAATGAAAGACAAATGGGAGAAAAGTGAAGGAAATCATGCGACCAATCGGACCCAGAGTGGGAGACAAGTGGGAGACAAATGAAAGACAAATGGGAGACAAGAAAGCGAAATCATGCGACCAACCGGACCCAGAGTGGGAGACAAATGAAAGACAAATGGGAGACAAGTGTAGGAAATCATGCGACCAACCGGACCCAGAGTGGGAGACACGTGGCAGACAAATGAAAGACAAATGGGAGACAAGTGAAGGAAATCATGCGACCAACACGACCCAGAGTGGGAGACAAGGGGAAGACAAATGAAAGACAAATGGGAGACAAGTGAAGGAAATCATGCGACCAACCGGACCCAGAGTGGGAGACAAGTGGGAGACAAATGAAAGACAAAGGGGAGACAAGTGAGGGAAATCATGCGACCAACCGGCCCCTAGAGGGGGAGACAAGTGGAAACAAATGAAGGACCAATGGAAGACAAGTGAAGGAAATCATGCGACCAACGCGACCCAGAGTGGGAGTCAAGTGGGAGACAAATGACAGACAAATGGGAGACAAGTGAGGGAAATCATGCGACCAACCAGACCCAGAGTGGAAGACAAGTGGGAGACAAATGAAAGACAAATGGGAGACAAGTGAAGGAAATCATGCGACCAACCAGACCCAGAGTGGGAGACAAGTGGAAGACAAATGAAAGACAAATGGGAGACAAGTGAAGGAAATCATGCGACCAACCGGACCCAGAGTGGGAGACAAGTGGAAACAAATGAAAGACAAATTGGAGGCAAGTGAAGGAAATCATGCGACCAACCGGGCCCAGAGTGGGAGACAAATGAAAGACAAATGGGAGACAAGTGTAGGAAATCATGCGACCAACCGGAACGAGAGTGGGAGACACGTGGGAGACAAATGAAAGACAAATGGGAGACAAGTGAGGGAAATCATGCGACCAACACGACCCAGAGTGGGAGACAAGTGGAAGACAAATGAAAGACAAATGGGAGACAAGTGAAGGAAATCATGCGACCAACCAGGCCCAGAGTGGGAGACAAGTGGGAGACAAATGAAAGACAAACGGGAGACAAGTGAAGGAAATCATGCGACCAACCAGGCCCAGAGTGGGAGACAAGTGGAAACAAATGAAAGACCAATGAAAGACAAGTGTAGGAAATCATGCGACCAACCAGACCCAACACTCTGAGGACGCCAGCCCGGAGACACTGTCAAAATCATACGCCCAAGGCAAGCAACCCTTTCTAAGGAGTAAGAACCCCATACAGGTAAACCTGTTTGGTGAAATATCAATCTTCAACTGCTCCCATGTCTGCAGCATCACTCCCCACTCCCCACAACATATTTGGAAATGCAGGCTAGACACAGGTGCTGGAACCTGAGGCTCTGCGCAAACTGGTCTGGGATGCATTTCAAGATCAGGTGAATCAACCTTAAGTCGTGCCGAGATGCTCCAAGGGTCTGTCCCTTCTGTGCTGGTTTCCATGCTGTTGCTGGTGGCCCTTTGTGCTTCATAGTTCAAAAAGGGCCCTAAAAACATCTACAAACAGAAAGCAGGCATGATGCCCCTAAAAAATGCGGACGGTCCCCTATTCTGCCAACACTTTTGTTTTCTTAAAACGCCTCTGGAGCAGGTCAGGATCTTCAAAGTTTACCAAGCCATGGAGCTGTTGGTTTCCTGTTCGCTCGATATTTTTTGGCCCTGTGAAGCTCTATCCTGGAATTCTAATTTCTTTTTCAGATGACCTCATTTAATTTCATTTTGAATTATTCAAAATAAGATACGGCCCAAGAAATATTGTTATGATGCACCGTCCAAGCTAATTCTGTAAAGCGATTTTTTTGAAAAAAGCAAAAAAAGCGATTTAGCCATTTTCAAAAAAAGCGAAAAAACGCGATTAAAAAAAAAGCAAAAAAACAGCAAACAAAAAAGCAATAAAAAAGAAAAAACACAAAAAAAAGCAAAACAACACAATTGGAAAAAAACAACAAAAAACATTAAAAACACAATGCAACATCAAGACAATAGCAAAACTATAGCAATCCAATAGCAACTAAATGCTTTCATACATTAATTTTGAAACAAAAGCAAAAGGGCAGGTTGAAACAAGAAGCAAGAACATGCTTTATTTGCAAGCCAATCTTGCAAAATGCAGCAAGAGATAGGTTTTCTTGGGGCGGCGACGCCCAGAAGGGGTGGGGGTTCGCTTCGGGCGTAAATTTTGGCTCGCTTCGGGCGTAAATTTGGTCTCGCTCCAGGCGTAATTTTGGTCTCGCTTCGGGCTTAAAGTTGTTCCACAGGCACTGTGGCAGGCGCAGCCCAAGAGCGAGCAAGTAATACCAGGTGCCAAAGGGCAAGTCAGCATATAGCGTCTCGTTCACTTCATGCTGTGATGCCTTAACGTTTCGTTCTGGCGTATCTAAAAGTAACTGTGCTCCTCGTGTCTGATTACTTGAGCTGATATAAGGCGCATGTAAATGCAACTCAGCTGGGTCTGCTTGGGTGCCCGGATGTTATGTTTCGTTCACTTAGTACGGCGCATGTCTGTCTGCGGTCGGGTGCCTGGTATGTATGTTCGCGCGGTGACGAATGATGTTGCGCTTGTGGGGTATGACAATGCAATAGCATATGTCAGTCTGAATGGTAATTGGAATGTCAGATAGAATGCCACAATGTTCTATGTCAGATGGGGTGTCCACGGTGGGGATTACTCGAAGACAGCAGTTTCAGTCGTCAATTTTGTAATGTGCTGGGCGTGTATCCTTCACTTCATGGTATGCTACTGGGTGCCTGGGTGGGGTAGTATATGTAAGATAGCAATGTATGTCAATAGCTCAGGAACGTCTTGCAAGTTACTGACAAGTAGGAAGATGTTGCAACGTATCAGGAACGTCTGCCAAGTTATTTGACGAAGAGGTTACAACATACCAGGAACATCATTCAATTTACTTGAACAAGATGTGATAAGTGTTAACGTGCCAGGACCGTCTTGCAAGGTACTTGCAGAATATTTTTACAACGTCTAAGGAAGGTGTTGCAAGTCACTTGAAGAAGGTGTGTCAACGTATCAGGAACATCTGACAAATCACTGCAAGAAGAGTTAACAACGTATCAGGAACGTCTTGCAAGTTACTTACAAGTAAAGAAAAACAAGATATATCGATGTATTTGAACATGGCCTCAAGAGGCTTGTGCATGTGCATTAGAGATACTCCTAAAGAACATTGTCATTGAATCACAGGCTGAGCATGCATTTCCTGTTGGCTGAGCATGCATTTCTTGTTGAATCAGACCGCATGTCCCAGCCCCGAGTCCCCAAGTGTTATTCTAAAGGTCTCATTCCAGGATGCTGCTCCCCTAAACCCACCCCATGTCCCAGCCCCGTAACCCCATGTCCCCTCAACCCACCCCATGTCCTCTTCTTACATCAACTGCAACAACATAAAAACCCTAAAGGGGTCGTGGCCCTTCTTACATTAAAAGCAACAACATATAAACCCTAAAGGTGTCGCGGCTCTTCTTACATTAAGTGCAACAACATATAAACCCTAAAGGTGTCGTGGCTCTTCTAAGATTAAGTGCAACGACATACAAACCCTAAAGGTGTCGGGGCTCTTCTTACATTGAGTGTAACAAGATATAAACCCTAAAGGTTTCGTGGCTCTTCTGAGATTAAGTGCAACAACGTAAAAACCCTAAAGGTGTCGTGGCCCTTCTTACATTAAGTGCAACAACATAGAAACCCTAAAGGTGTCGTGGCCCTTCTTACATTAAGTGCAACAACATATATAACTAAAGGTGTCGTGGCCCTTCTTACATTAAGTGCAACAACATATAAACCCTAAAGGTGTCGTGGCTCTTCTTACATTGAGTGCAGCAACAAAAAAAACCCTAAAGGTGTCGTGGCTCTTCTTTTATTGAGTGCAGCAACAAAAAAACCTTAGAGGTGTCGTGGCCCTTCTAAGATTAAATGCGACAACTTATACATCCTAAAAGGTGTCGGCGCTCTTCTTACATTGAGTGCAACAAGATATAAACCCTAAAGGTTTCGTGCCTCTTCTAAGATCAATTGCAGCAACATAAAAACCCTAGGTGTCGTGGCCCTTCTTAGAATTAAGTGCAGCAACATAAAAACCCTAAAGGTGTCGTGGCCCTTCTTAGATAAAGTGCAACAACATATAAACCCTAAAGGGGTCGTGGCCCTTCTTAGCTTAAGTGCAAGAACATATAAACCCTAAAGGGGTCGTGGCCCTTCTTACATTAAGTGCAACAACATATAAACCCTAAATTTGTCGTGGCTCTTCTTACATTGAGTGCAACAGCATATAAACCCCAAAGGTGTCGTGGCTCTTCTTACATTAAGTGCAACAACATATAAACCCTAAAGGTGTCGTGGCCCTTCTTACATTAAGTGCAACAACATATAAACCCTGAAGGTGTCGTGGCTCTTCTTAGATTGAGTGAGTGCAACAACATATAAACCCTGAAGGTGTCGTGGCTCTTCTTAGATTGAGTGAGTGCAACAAGATATAATTCCTAAAGGTGTCGTGGCCCTTCTAAGATTAAGTGCAAGAACATATAAACCCTAGAGGGGTCGTGGCTCTTCTAAGATTAAGTGCAACAACATATAAATCCTAAAGGTGTCGTGGCCCTTCTTAGATTAAGTGTAACACCATATAAACCCTAAAGGGGTCGTGGTCCTTCTTACATTAAGTGCAACAACATATAAACCCTAAAGGTGTCGTGGCTCTTCTTACATTGAGTGCAACAACATATAAACCCTAAAGGTGTCGTGGCTCTTCTTACATTAAATGCAACAACATAAAGACCCTAAAGGTGTCGTGGCTCTTCTTACATTGAGTGCAACAACATATAAACCCTAAAGGTGTCGTGGCCCTTCTTACATTAAGTGCAACAACATATATAACTAAAGGTGTCGTGGCCCTTCTTACATTAAGTGCAACAACATATAAACCCTAAAGGTGTCGTGGCTCTTCTTACATTGAGTGCAACAACATATAAACCCTAAAGATGTCGTGGCTCTTCTAAGATCAAGTGCAACAACATATAAACCCTAAAGGTGCCGTGGCTCTTTTTAGATGAAGTGCAACAACATAGAAACCCTAAAGGTGTCGAGCCCTTTTTTGCTGAAAGTGAGTGCATTTATGCCTGAAGTGAGCCCGGATATGCCTGAAGTGAGCCCAGATATGCCCTAAGTGAGTCCAGATATGCCCTAAGTGAGCCACATATGCCCAAAGTGAGCCCATTTTATGCCCAAAGTGAACCTCGAAAATTTTTGCCCTAAGTGAGCCCGAATTTATGCCCAAAGTGAGCCCCTCGCCGCCCAGACGGGGGTCCAACCTCCTCGCTGACCCTACCCGCGGGACCTAGGCTGGGGGGTCCAACCCCCTGGCTGACCCTACCCCGGGACCTGGCTGGGGGGATCCTGGGAGGAGGCGGGGTCAAAAATCGCTTTTTTTTTTTGGGGGCTTTTTTTTTGGGCAACAAAAAAGCAAAAAAAAAGCGATTTGGGAGGAGCCCCCCTTCCAGACGAGGGGTTCCCCCCAAGTTTCCAGCCACCTTCACCACCTTCCCGGATGGAGCGGCCAAAAATGCAAAGTTTCCCCCAAACCTAGCCAAAGTTCATGTGCCCAGGCGCCTTGTCACGATCCGAGGCATACTCTTTCATCTGCAAGCTCCAAAAGTGGGATGACATTCTCAGCGAAAGCGACTCCAGGCTCACAGGCAAGTGCGTCTTCTGCTTCTGCAAGATGACCTGCCAAGAAAAGGCAACATCACCAGGTAGCGGCAGATAGGACAATCACAGGCCATGCTTCAGCACAACCGAACTACAACCCACATCCAAAACACAATGAAAAAACACATCCGGAAGTGCCACTTTTCTTGCTTTTTTTTGCTTTTTCAAATCGCCTTTTTTGGCGTTTTTTTTCCAATCGCTTTTTTTCTTTTTTTTTCAAGCGCTTTTTTTTCTTTTTTTGCTTTTTCAAATCGTTTTTTTTTTTGCTTTTTTTTCTCGCTTAAAAAAAACAGGTTTACAGGAGTTAGCTGTATAGCAGACAACATAAAAATATTGTAAATTGGTCATAAATTGGTCAGATTCATCCTGAACCACAGCTAATCACAGCTCGGTACAAAATGCAAACCTCATGGGGGGGCACAAGTGGTACATGTTTTTAAGGGTGGAAGTAGGTTTCGGTACAAAATGTAAATTGCAAGCAGTAGATCAGCAAGTAGCATCCCCTGAAAATTTTGTACCGAATATTCATGTTGGGTATATTTGCATTTTGTAGTGGCAAAACTTGACCTGGTTTTGCATTTTGTACCGGCAATCCCTCGGTACACATTGTATTTTGTAGAGGGGCAGACCCGGGCCAGGCAGATTATGGCTTACAAAGACTTGGCCCGGGTCCTTTAGGTCAAAGCCCAGGTTGATCCTTATAGTTTTATTTTGATGGGGTTACCATCCTGTAATGTGTATGATATATAGCACATTTGAATAAACAATCTATAAGAGAAGGCATAATATACCAGTAGTACCGCACAAGGCGGTGGCGGAAGTTTCAAAACTAGGAAACCTATAGGAGAGGTTGGTTGTTGTGAATCAGGGATGGCAGAGCGAGGATGGACTGGTGTATGTATCTGATGGACTGGTGTAGTTGTAGTTGTAGTTAGTGTAATGTAGTGTAGTGTAGTGTAGTGTAGTAGAGTGTGGTGTACTGTAATGTAGTGTAGTGTAATTTAGTGTAGTGGAGTGTAGTGGAGTATAGTGGAGTATAGTGGAGTGTAATTGTGTAGTTGTCGTTGTAGTGTTGTGTAATGTAGTGTAGTGTAGTGGACTGTAGTGGAGTGTAGTGTAATGTAGTGTAGTGTACTGAAGCGAAGCGAAGCGACATCTGACCCTCCAAAAGTGGTCCGAACCCCCAGTGTTTTTAACATTTTGACTTCGAAATGTGCTTCGCGCCACAACGGCATG
>CAMXCT020005068.1:180126-470288 GCA_947184155.2 Cladocopium goreaui | reverse complement strand
ACGCTTTTACACAGAGACTCTTTTACGCACAAACACTTTTTTTACACACAAACACGTTTACACGCAAACACTTTTACAAACTCTTTTACGCACTAACACTTTTACACCCTCAGTTTTTGACCCGAACCTTGTTTTGTGCGAAAGGGTTGCCGCGGAGAATGTAAATTTCAAAAAAAACTCAGTTTTTCACACTCGAACCTCGTTTGGTGCGAAAGGGTTGGCGCCGGACCAAACAAACTCGCAAAAAAACTACTGTAAACTCGCAAAAAACCCTCAGCTTTTGACACTCGAACCTTATTTCGTGCGAAAAGGTTGCCGCCGAGGATGTAAAATGGCAAAAAACCCTCGGTTTTTGACACTCGAACCTCATTTCGTGCGAAAGGGTTGCCCTATCGTGGCGAGGGCAAGAGAGCCAGAGAGAGAGAGAGAAAGAAAGAAAGAAAGAAAGAAAGAAGAAAGAAAGAAAGAAAGAAAGAAGAAAGAAACAAAGAGGAAAAGAGAGAGAGCGAGAGAGAGAGAAAGAGAGAGAGAGAGAGAAGCTGTGTGAAGATGTGAGGATGTGAAGATGAGAAGATGAGGATGTGCAGATGTGAAGATGTATAGCAGACCTCCACTTTTAGAAGAACCCTTCGCTCAGATGCTCTCGGGAATTATCAATTATAATCATGGATTCCCCATGGGTTCCCCATGCAACTCAGAATCGCCTCCAGCACCGCGCCACGCGTCGCGCGCGCTACGCCGCACGACGCGTCGCGTTACGCGTCGCGTTGCCGCCATCGCAAACGGCTGAAAGCCAAGGGACGGCGGAGGCTCGGCTCCACATGAAAACTAACACAACGATGAAAAATCACATTTTATGGGTAAATCAACTATTTCTATGGCAATTTTCAATAGCATAATGTTAAATTACCAGAGGGTAAGAGTTTGTCTCAACATCATTGAATAATAGGGGAACTGATGGCACAATGAATTTTCATGAGCTTTGGAAATTTGGGTTTATGGTTTTTCAAATTTTGAAACAAGCTCATGTACATATCTTTATATACTCTCTTCGTCTTGGGGATTCCATGCAGTTGTTGTGCCCCATCAATATCATCATCAACACCGGGCATTCTGTTTGCCAGGACCCCCTCACATATACCCTGCCAATAAGTTCGATGCTTTTCCCATAGAAGCTCCACGTTCATTGGGCATTTCCTATGCCATGTTGGATTACCGGAGGGTAGTGGGCCCATTTGCCATATCAGCTGCATCCCGGCAGTTTTTTTCACCATGTTGAATAGCTGTAACTCATCGAAGTAAATGAGCCATGGCTTCCATGGCTATGTAACAAATTACCGTATCGGGTATCTGCTCAAATCATTTTCCCATCAGAGTCCCAGTGATAGATGATAGATGAAAGGTTCCCTCGAGAGCGATGTACCCTCTGGTAATGACTAACATAGCTATTGAAAATGGCCTATGGCCTATTGATGGTTGATTTATATACATTATATACCTATTAAAGATGGTGATTTTCCACAGCTATGTTAGTTTACCAGAGGGTAGCTGCCGTTTTTTCTTCCCTGTCCTTGCACGCTGCCCCGAGCTGCCAACCCTTGAGGTCGGCCAGTTTCGGAGCCCCAAAAATCGCTGCGGAGCGCCAGTCACGGGGACTGAATGTGCTTTTTTGGGAATGGCACCTAACATCACCAACAAATACTTAGGCATTATATATAATAGTTGAGTTTGAGATAGTTTGAGAGATATATAAATATATCTACATAATTCTATATATTCCACTATCAGTTCGTGTGCTTCATCTCATTGGATTTTAAAGCCATTTAAGTCATCTCTTCAAAATGCTCACAGAGACCTCCGCTCTCGCAATTCTGCCAGCTTAAACAGCTACCTGAGTGGGCTCACACAAAGCTAACATGCAAATTGGAACTGCTGCACATCACTTTGCCACGCCAGGGCAAGTTTCATCATGGCTCCCTATGATCAAACATGCAATTATAGCAGTATAGAAGCACACACATATATATATATATACATATCCGGGTAATTAAATCATAATATTTCACTAACCTGAAATAAGGCTATTTGGGGATGATTCCCCTTACTAACCATGAAGGTCGCAGTGAGGTCGTTATAACATCAAAGTTTCCACTGGGAAGTGGTGTCATCTTGCCATTCAAAAGCTACAAAAATCGATGCTGCCACATGGGTATGTTGCATGGAATCCAGGCATAGTCTCATGATACATCTGAAGCACTGAGAACAAACCGTTGTTCCTAAAACACTAGATATATAAATATAAATCATAATAATTCACCAACTGAAAAATCATGAAAAATCCATCGAAATCCATCAAATCCATCGAAGTCCGTTTTAGATCGTCATTTTCCCTAGTCTATATCTAAATCCCCTTTATATCACCATATATCACCATAACATCACCCTCACAGCTCCAGCAATCTTTTTGCATGTTGCAGTCGTCTTGCCACTTGGTCGTCCATTTTGGCGACCAATAGCCTTTAGACGTAACAAAAAGAGTGGGGCCCGACGACTGGAAACTGCGGTGAGACCTGCGGACCTCAACCAGAGTCAACCAAACCCCGAAAAATGCTCCGAAGGAAACCAAACCTTATAGTAAAACAAGTGGGCGTGCCTGCCCCCCCCCAAAAAAGTAAACATGCCGTTTAATATGGCGTTATTCAAAGCATTCTCATGCCAGAATAGCTGACCAGCCATGATTGAGGAAGTCCGAACAAGGCAGGTGCCCATTGGCACACCACCAGCAACGATGCCACACCATTGCTCAACTGCAGGGACCCAGGAGGAAAACACCAAAATTGGGCAATGAAACTTGGAAAATCCATTGCAAGAACAACTCGTTGAAAACCTGAACATGATTAGATTGAGGCAGTGCCAGCTTCCTGTTGCTTCTTGAATAGCCATGTGGCTCATATCACTATCCGTACCAGATTGAAATAATAATGTACAATAATCACATCAATCAAGGAATGAATGAAATATAATGAAATAGATATTTCATAGATACTGTGCAGGATGTGGTGATTGGAATGCCAAGCAAAAAACAACTAGGACTGACCATCCAAACTCCGGTAACCTTCTCAAAACATCAAGCCCAGCGGTGAGCGATGGACATGACTCTCTCGGCCCCGCGACGGCCATTGCGAAGAGGAGTGCGACTCTGGCCCAACTGCACTGGGGGGTCATACCAGGCTAGTTGCGTCAAATGGAATCCACAAGATCAAGTAGAATGATCCCCGAGGCACGTGATTCGTGAATTGTATATAATATATCATATCATATCATATCATATTATATCATATCATATTATATTATATTATATTATATATTAGTATTTTGCATATCATATTATATTACATCAAACCATGTTATATCATACCGTATTGTCAAACTATTGTCGCGGGAAAAGGGCCCCGAACTGGGCCCCGGTTCAGGGCCCCGAAGTCAGGGGAAAAGGTATCTGAACATAGCTCAAAATTATACTTGATAAGTTGACAAATCTATGGTTTGTTTACAAGCCATAGCTCAATTCATCATGAACTTGATAACTTGACATGTTTGTGTTGTACTAGTTTGTACTTTCTAAGCCCCAAGTTCTTCGCGCCACTCTTCAAACTTCCAAGCTGCCTATCCCTATCTGCTGGATTCTGGGCTAATGCCTCTGGCATCAGCGGCTGTGCCTGCTAGGTGCCTTTCCCACGTCTGTGGGTACCACCGCAGGAATTGTCGGGCGTTCAGCGCGGGGTCCCGAAGATGTACTGCTGCCTCAGTAGGCTACCCCCAACCGTAAAAAACGATGGTCACCTGGTAGATACCTGAAAGAGCTATGGACAAATACCAATATGCTCTATGTATGGAATATTTACCAACATGGAGCATATGGGATATGACATTAGAATCATTCGAAGCCCGTGACGATTGCCAATGTTTGACTCATGATCAGTCCCTTGTGTGTGCTGGGGGCTCAAATCAGTACAACAATTATGTCATAACTGGGGAGGTTGATACTATCTATATACAAAAATGGTGTATATATGTGTGTGTATGTATGTGTGTACATGTGTATGTGTGTGTACGTGTGTACGTGTGTACGTGTGTATGTGTGTATATGTGTATGTGTGTACGTGTGTATGTGTGTTATGTGCGTTATGTGTGTATGTGTGTATGTGTGTATGTGTGTATGAGTGTATGTATGTATGGTATGTGTGTATATTTACTATGTGCATATATATATATGTATTTAGGATATGGCCCAGAAACTGCCAGGCTCCGCGCTTCTGATGACTGCCAAACTAAAACCATGAGTGAACGCCTGGATGCCCGTCGTGCACTGAGTCAAGTGGCTGAGAATCGTGGTGTCGCTCCCAACGCTGTACCTGCCGGGAAGATCAACAACAAAAGGCTATGACGGTGGTGTGTAATGTGATAAGCTATGACCATATTTGACTAGTATATATATATATATACACAACACACACATATATATATATATATGTGTGTGTATATGTATATATATCATATTATATGCACAATGTGTTATAAAACATCATTATATGATCATATGTATATATATATATATATGACCAATCAATGGGTGCTATAGACCATCACCAATTTGACCTCCAGTGACCCAAAGATACTGCAAAGAGGCTCAGCTAGTGGCCTGCTATGATTATGTTCCTAAGAGACTGGAACTCTCACCACTGCTCTGAAACTTTCTGATTTACATCTATCCTCTATATATATATAATGTATATAATGTATATCATATCTATATATGTCTCTCTCTCTGTTTTTCCACCACCCCTGCAATAAATCTTCTCATCCCACCTATGTACATACAGTACCTATAGCGAGCACATCACTAGATACAATTCTACATTCAAGGAACTCGTGTGGAAACACCAGAAAACCCTCCTTTCTGGTGAGATGTTTCCAATGGATTCTAAATCTTTTCCCGCACATCCTATCAACATTTATCAACGAACATGGTTGGAAAAATATAGAAGCTTCATTGATGAGCTCACTTATCCTCTGGTAATCCATCATGTAGATCCACGTATCAATGGATCGGTTTAAGGCTTAAAAATTACGAGAAATCCCCAGATTTCATAGGGAAAATCGAAAATCCCGTGGCTTCGATGGAGCTTTTTCCCACCTCCTCGGCGCGCTCACGCGCGCGGGACGCGACTTCCGTCCCCCGCGCACGCGGCCTGTGATTGGCAGCCGGGGTTGGGGATGCTTCAGTTTCGGTACCATTTCAACTGCGGGAAGCTTGGTGTCTGAGTGGTGAAAACTCAAAGAAACACGGGGCCCCGCTGGGCCCCAAGATAGGCAAATTATGGCAAGGTATTGTGGCCATTGTGGTTATTTGTGGTTGTTGTGGTTAAGATTCGGCCTTAACAAGCCCTTATTGGGAGGTCGTCCCACTATGTGACACTATATATCCTCATATTTGTTGATAAATCCCTAGGGGTTGGGGGGCATCCGAATTCCCCTCAATAGATCCTTATTATATTAGTTACTAGTGTTATATCCCACTAGATCCCATTGAGTGAATCCCATTCATGTTACCAAAACAATAGTAAACTACCATCTAATGAGTGGTAAACCATTAAAAACCCATCAACATATGCGTGGTTCATTCCTTTATAGACTAACAGTGACTAACAATATACATCAATATACCCTCATAACATGTGATCTTTGGGTGGTGCTTGGTTGAATCCCCACCCCGCTAAACTCTGTCGCCAGTGGTTGCTCTGCCATGCCCCATGCTGAGCCATGCTGGGCTCCGTGGCTGCTCCCACGCTGCGAGCGATCCAACCTCACCAGGGCACGGAACTTCAACGATATGCACGGCCTTTTACTGATTAGTCAACGCAAAAAGCCAAATAGTCCTCGAAATTTGATGCTGAGCCATGTTGGTTTGCAACAAAACATGTGGTTTAGCAACAAAATCACCATCTACTGAAGGTGTCGGCGTCCTTGGGCCCGCCAATCACTATAAGATTCTGTCGAAGGTTCTATCTTAAATGGGCCTTAAATGGTGACCTGACCTGCAGACTATAGTCGCTAGGAAAGGTCCTAGCAGTCCTAGCAGTCCTAGCATAACACACCAAGCTGGCTGCCAGTAAATATTGTGCTTACTAACCACTTAAACAAGTCCTTATCAGCTTTAAGCATTATATGATATATATATATATATATTAATAATTTTTAATTCATATAATACTTAATGCATATGATGCTGTGTCGGAAGGTCAAGCAACCGCCTCCTCTTGACATATGGTTTATAAAGTCCTTGAGTTACGACACTGCCCAGCTACGATCTCCCACGGATCTGAGATTCCGCACATAGCCAGCCTTCCCGGATGGAGCTGGGAACTCCCACTGGTTCTGCGGATCCAGGGAAGCTTTCACCACCTCCGGGAGACCCCATGGCCATGGCTAAAGTTGCTAGATTGAACCATTCAAGTACCAATCCAAGGTTGACTCGTACTTTTTTGACCCTGGCTAAACATGGCGGCATTGGAAAATTTGGGAAACTCCCCCATGAGTTGGATGATGTCCCATTAAAAGTCCACCATCTGTAGATGTTTTTCCCAATAAATCCAACATTTATAATATTTATAGATGTTGTCCCATTCATTTCTGATTATATAATTTATAGGTATTTAAAGAATTTTAGAGATATCTTTATAGATGATTTTCGCATTTCTCTCCGCCATTTATAGATGTTGTCCCATTCATTTCTGATTTGCCCTCTGGTAATTTAACATAGCTATTGAAAATGGCCATAGAAATAGTGAGTTTTTCCCATTCAAAATGGTGATGTTTCATAGTTATGTAAACGTTTACCAGAGGGTATAGATTCACTGGGTTGGTTTAAGGGGAAATTTACAGGAAAACCCCAGATTTAATGGTAAAAACCCTGGTTTCCTGTAGGTCTTCCCAACAAAACCAATCCAATGATAGATGATTTTCCCATGTATCGCCCCCTTCCGTGGGATTTCCCAGTGCCACCGGGTGCCCAAAAAGGTCCCCGGAATGGTCCTGCCTCCTCCGCCCAGTTGTAGGGCTTTGGCAACGCCCCATCCTCGGCCGCCATCTGGTTGGTGGTTTTTCGCCACCCCTCTGAAAAATATGTGAGTGAGTAACAGTTGGGATGATCCCATATATGAAATGGAAAATAAAAAATGTTTGAAACCACCAACCAGCTACATCTATATTTCGAATTCAGCGGATAGAAATAAAAACCTATCTATTCATATGGAAATACATGCATTTCGAATTCTCTTCAGATGATTGATGAATTTTGTCAATCGCAACCTTTTTTCATCTTTTTTCCCCATCATTCTTTGACTGTAGCTACATACACGACTTAGAGCCCGCGCATCTTTCTTTGCTGAACGATCAGCATGCGCCTTGCCGGCGTCAAGATCGGTCGGCAGCTGGTTTCAACCACTTTTTTCCCGTCCCAAAGATATCTTCGTCAATTTTTCATTGGATGCATATCCAACTGGTTGGTGGTTTTACCATGTTTTACCCATCTTGAAAAATATTAGTATTATTAGTAATGGGAAGGATGACATCCCATATATGAAATGGACAAAAAACCTGTTTGAAACCACCAACCAGCCAAGCATTGTCAACAAAAACCTCGTTGAAACCACCAAGCACTTCACTGGGCAGCCCGGACATCAGCCGAATGGTGCCTGTGCTTTCGGCTTTTACCTCAGCTGAGACATCCCTTCGGTCTACGCCCAGAATCTTCGCCGTTTTTAATCACGGCCCCAAAGAATGGAAAAAGAAAGAAACAAGATGAAACAAGATAAGATGGGAATAAAAACTAGCCTAATTTTGATATGATACTCTGGATGTGATACTCTTTAAATCCAGATACCATCTGGTAAACTAACATAACTATGGAAAGATCCACCATTTCCAATGGGTAAACCATCTATTTCAATGGGCCATGGCTTAACCATGGCTATGTTAGTCATAACCAGAGGGTAAATCCAGATAAACCCTGGTAAACGTTTACATAACTATGGAAACTCACCATTTTTCAATGGGAAAATCCACTATTTCTATGGTGATTTTCCATAGTTATGTTAGTCATAACCAGGGTTTATCTGGATTTACCCTCTGGTTATGACTAACATAGCCATGGTTAAGCCATGGCCCATTGAAATAGATGGTTTACCCATTGAAAATGGTGGATCTTTCCATAGTTATGTGAGTTTACCAGGGGGTAAATCAGAAATGAATGGGACAACATCTATAAATGGCTATGTTAGTCATAACCAGTGTTAAATAACCAGAGGGTAAATCCAGATAAAGCCTAAACCATACTGCAAATTCCTGCTGAAATTGCCATCTCTGGGCTGCCAGGCGCTCCTTCTTTTCCTTGCGGCGAGTTTCTTCCTCAGTGACCTGCAGATTTTTTTCGTGGAGTCCGCCATAGGAAAAAGCCCTGCAAAAAGGGGGACTTCAAGGGATTGATCACCAACAAACATATGGATAAATAGGGTTTTGTATGGATTTAAATCATGTTATATCATGTTATATCATGTTATATCCCATATCTTCAAACTTGTTGTCCAACTTGGTGCCCGATTGAGATCTTGGGTTTCAATCCAGGGCCGTAGAAGAACTGGTTTTCCTGGTTGTTCAAGGGCTATATAAATATCTGGCCTGGACTTTCAAAATCTTGAAGTAACCGCCTTGAAAGCCTGATGATGAATATAACCAACAAAATCCAACAAAGGGCGAGGATGTAGGCGGGGTGCAATATGATGCAATGATGTCCTCAGCGTTTTGGATCCGAGATAATGATTTTTTTGTTTATAAAGGTGCTATGAAGCATCGAATAAGAGGACATCCTCTTTGGAGAATCCAAAATGATTACATTCACTTTGCATAGTTACAGTTCTTAAACAATGGGTATGCATGGGTATGCCTCGATTTCTTAGAATGTCACAATTCGGAAAACAGAAAAACCAGCAAATAACAAGAACTCAGAAAAGCTTGGTCAGATACCCTCTGGTAATTTAACGTAGCTATTGAAAATGGCAATTTATAGTGAATTTTCCCATTAAAAATGGTGATTTTCAATAGCTATGTTAGTTCACCAGAGGGTATTGGTTCCCGGAGGTTTCCAATGGGGTTTCACCCCCCCAAATCATCCCATGATGCCATGGGGGACCTGTGAGTTCCACGACACTGCAGAGGAATCCGTCACTGACGACCTCGGGGGAAATCCGGTGTCGACGCTTAAACTGTCGCTTAAAGCTGAGAGAAATAGATCCAAATAGAATGAAATAGATATATATATATATATATAGATATATATTATCATATAATTATAGTAATATTTGGATAATATCATTATACTATGATAGAATGAAATAATATATCATTGTCATATAGTTATATATATATATTTATTTATTATAATAATATAATTACTGCATTTTATATACCGACCCTCAAAAACAGGGGCCAGTGATATCTACAGTAATATTTTTGTCGCAACATATGTTTCATTGCTCCGATGATTTTGTTGCCAAGGAGTCACTGTTTTCACAGATGAAAATCAGATCCCAACTGGAGAGATTTTCTGGTGCTCCATAGAACTCGAATCTTGACTTCGATTCTCTTCGATTCTCTTCGATTCAGTGACCTCTTCTCTTCGGGGCCCTGAAATGCCCTGAATCACATTCAAGCAAAAGCATCTTGCATCTTGATCCTGATTTGTGTCGTTTTAAGACCGCCAGATAGGTGAAGAAACTTCTGAAAAGATTTAGGATCTGGAACAGCCAATCCCCACAAGCCTCAATTCTGTCGAACTCTTTTGGCAACGAATTCGCGAGTTGACTGCAAGCTCCTGATTCCTCCTTTGAGGTAGTCTGATTGCGTCTACTCTGGGTCACAATTAGTGATTGGTCTGGAAAAAAAGACGCAAGAACAGCACCGGAATCAAAAAAACATGGTATGTAAACACACGAAAAGCTGTGCTTCAAGCTACAGTACATATGAGACCATATGAGTTTGTCTGACAATGGGGTACCCCTGAAGCCCTAAATTCATATTCAGATTGCGATTGTGGAGTGTACCCCATGTGCAGACACACCCATATCAAGGATCTTAGGCAAGCTACCAGCACTTTTCAACATGCCAACTCTTTTGGACCCTCTGCAGCATAACCCAAGCCTAGATTGTGCTAGTTCCTCGCAAGCCTCTAGCGGCTTTTTGGATCAAATGATTCGACACCCTGTGGTTGGAGCAAGTTGCCAAGAATATGGTACCACCTTCTGCTGGCAGCAACTGAACATTTGAGGTGCATATAATATCTTGTCAGATTGGTGCAATGGCATCTTCTATCTACTCCAGGACTCTGTGAAGGCGTAGGCTCTGGATGTTGGCCAAAATAAGCCACGCCCCAACCAACAACACAGGGCACAAGCCGCCTCAAACAGCTGCTTCTCTGTAGTCAGTAGTGCAGCACTGTCAAGACCAACTCTTGATCATTCCTCAGCCAAAATGAACGGTGGCCCATGGACTCAGATTGGGTCTCGAAGCCTGGTTTGTTTATCTCAAAATCACCTTTGAGACTGGATCTCTAATTAACCTACCTGTGGACTATTTTCAACCATGTTCAGTCCTAAAACAGCCTTTAAAGATACAATTGTGTAAACCTGAATAAAGATTCTGTCCGCAACAATTGTTCCAACGCAGAAAAAAAAAACAACCAACAACAACTCTCCCAAGGCCCGCCCAAAACTCTATACTATTTTGTATCATTAAAAGGCCCAATATTGAATTGGCAATATATATATATATATATGTAGTCATATAGTTATTCTATATGCACACATATATACACTCTCCCAATCTCCACATCCCCAGCCCAAGAAAACCTGGCCAAAGGTCTTCAACCTTTCCAGGAGATCATCTCCTTTCAGCTCATCTCCATTCAGCGCAATGATGCGGTCGCCTACTTTGATGCGACTGCTTCCCGCGGCGCCCGCGGCCTTCTGCTGTTGGTTCCAGCGATCCACCAGGCCATCTGAGACCACTTTGCTGATCAGAACCCCGCCCAACCTGCGGAAAAAACATGGGAAGTCACAGGGGGGGGAAGAGGTTGAAGATCTTGAAATGCTGACAAAATCATGAACAGAATCAAGATATGGGAAAAAAATGAGACATAGTGATAGATGTCAGAGAATTCAGCCTGCGGTGCTGCTGTGTCGAATCAAAAAGAAACTGCAGGGAATGATTTTGGGAAAATAAGGGCAGCTTGCAAAATTTGTTTGCCACGCATCTTTCACTGTACTTGCTTCAATGTTTCATGATTTGCGGGGCAGAACACCCACATCCAACACAAGTAAAGTTTAATCTTTTTCTGAATTGTAATAATGGCTACCCTGCAAATAGCTGTTATCATACGGCCATTTGGAGATGATATCCATGTATAAACAATCATTCCAGTGACAACACAGTGAGTCTCACATTATTATTGGACAAAGCCCCTTAAATCCCACTATTATCGTTGATATGATATAATCCCATTAAAAATCCCATTCTCATTGCTGATATATGCTGATATTATATATCATTATATCTCTATCTTATATATCCCATGGAGAGGGAGAGAAAAAAAAAAAAAACATGAAAAATCCCATGAAAATCTCATGAAATCCAAGTCGCAGATCGGTGTAGTTCACTTGTAAGCCCAGTGCCCCGGGACGTTCCAGGCGAATCCTGGCTTCGCTGCTTCGCTTCCCTTCCCAAGTTTTCGACAGAAGACCTCCCTGTCGAAATCCTGGTTTAATATGTTGTAGATCATCAGAGTCATTCTCTTGTAATTAAGGACATTGGAATGGTCACAGTATGTCACAGTCATATACATCCCAATCAAATGTCAGTGCACTGATTTGTAGATCATCTATAATGGTCACTTAACTTAAGGGTATTCCATGTTACCTTTCTGCGACTGGGTCAGATGAGTTGTCCAAAGGTGCAAACTACCAGCCCAAAGCACCAGTTAACTGTTGATGGTTTGAGACTATGAAAACAACTCGCACCGAAAAAAAAATCAAACCACCAACATCTAACCCAAACGACAGGTTATCCCCCCCAAAAAAAAAGAAACTCTGGCAAATCCCCTACAAATTCTTCCAAAACCAAGCTTGGCTTAACCCTCTAAAATTCTAAGTAAACACCCATTTGTAAATAGGCTATAATTATTGTATCATTATAATCTCAGTGACTAACCAGTTAATTACTGCGGAAGCACCGAGCTGACCGAGCTGCTCATGTTCCGTGGGCCGCCGCAGGGTCAGCTGCAAGAGCTCTAAGGTTTCATCTGCAATGGCAGAGACCATCATCCTCCACTTGCCACGAGGGGCGCTGGAAAAAGCCATTGAAGCACCAATGTTTCCTTCATAAATAAACTCTAATGAAGGGTTTGAATTAAAAAAACACCATTGACCTTTAGTTATTTAAAAAACAGGTCCTTTAATGAAGGGTTGAATAACTAGTTGTTAAAAAATGACCTAAACGATGGAGGTTTAGTATGTGTAACGAATGGCTGGATTTTGCCAATCGAATGGACATAATCATATGTAGTGTACACATATAATTAATACGAATAATGACAATAATGATATAGGCATGAAATCACTATTACAGTATCATGATCAATATTGATCAATCATTAGTGTTGTAGTGCATATTATACGTACATTGTACTCATGTCACATGTTGTGGTTCAAAAGTAGAAGTGCATTCACATGATGTGTATTGGTTGGTATTTGTTAAATTGGTTGGAGTTCCAGGTTGGTATGTGTGCCCCAATCTATGGCAAAAAGATTACCAATCCAAGGTTTAGCCATGTTTAGCCGCTTAGCCATGAAGCAGGTGCTGGTCCAAGCATCAAAAAAAAACGTTGATCACAAAAAAAAACACGGACATTAGCCACAGTTATATAACAGTTAACCAATCGTGGAGATCTACATATATAGGATTTAAGCATCCAAGATAATATACACCATGCGGCACTCAAATTTTGCAACAAGTCATCCACATTTCTTGTGATGGGAAAGCTCTCCGGAAGTGGACACCACTGGAAGGTTGTCCATTGCCGAATGAGAATTTGCTCAGCAACTACTGACAGGGCTTTGACCTTAGATATCCTTAGATACAAACCCAAGGGGGCAAGGAAGCATGGTGACAATGCAAGCTTTGATGGATTATGTAAGACATGGTGTGGGAAACACCGAGTGAAAAGGTATGAAACAGTGATGTTTCTCTCTGTAGGATATGACTCATCATTCCCGGGTCATAGCAGCAGCAGGCTGCCAGTCCTGCGCATTTCATTGGAAGTTCCTGCTTTTCCATTCACTGCGGAGATCTTGTCGAACTTCTTCACCGCTTGTCTGGGAAACTTATCGTTGAACTTCTTGATGATGCCGTCAAAGATTCCCACAATCATGAGGTTTCGCCTCGCTTCAGGGGGGTCTGAGTCTGAGATGCACGGTTTTTTCGTGGTGGGAAATCCCACACCAACTCTTGGGGTGAATCCCTCGTTCGATGCCAACTCCTTTTGCCAAATGCAGGGGAAAACCAATCTTCCACCGGCCAACCAATGGCATTGAGAGCAACAGAGTGAATATGCATGAAATATGTACAAAGATCAAAGGGGGTAAAAAATAGACTTCAAATGACTTTAATAGACAGAATCTGCTAGAAATGTCTATTTCAAGGTTGTTTACCCAGGGTACGCCACCTCTGCGTCGCCATCTGTGAGGACTACCGAAGGGAATCTGGGTTCAGCCAAGGGTACCCGAAAATGTTGATCGCCTCATTAATATTGCCAAGTTGGAGCATACATGGGCACACCCCATTTGTGAACAAACCAAATTCTGATTCCATTGTTCATTGCTGAAACCATGTTAAATCATGTTAAATCAATGCTTGACCCCTTAAACTGGTTGGTGAAGCGTCACTTTGATGGCAAATCCCTAAGGGATTTTGAGACAGCACCGGGGACGGTAAGGGTCGACCTCCAGTCCAAGGTTCTCCTCTGTGCTATCCAAGGCGACACCTGCCGCCACACTGGCAGAGACTGGTCTGTTTTGAGGAAGGCTTGGAGGTGAACCCCCAAGAAATAGAGGATAACTGGATGATCTTAGGTCATAAGTCATCATAAGTCATCCTATGCCTAAGATATAGTATATGGATGACTTATGACCAATGACTTAGTCATATAGTTATCATAGGTCATCATATGGAATGATAATCATCATCATACAGTATATCGATGATATAGACCTTTTGAAACCAACAGAAATGGTACTATTGGACAGAAAAAAAAAGGCCCGTTCGTCACGTACTGCAGAACTGCGGCATGAAGACTGATGCTTCAAAAACATTCCTGAAGCATGTGTACGCTCGACGAACCCTAGAGACAAGACATCTAGAGACCCTACAGAGATCTACAGGGCTACATTAATGTAAGCCTGTCGCGGTAAACAGGTTCTTTCATCAAAACTTGAGGACCCCAGCCAAAAACAGGTTGCTTCTTTATAAATATTTGGATCATCTTGGCATCCTCCAGTCCTCATAACCATGAAGGTCTGCTCTACCAGGGAAGAATTGGGTTTAAACCCAGAAACCGTGGTCAATCTCACTCTGCAAAGTGTCAAGCGCTTGAGCTGGGTGTGAACTGGTCTCCCCATTGATATCACTAACAACACACTAGCCTATTGAACCAATTCCCAAACATATTAAACATCCACCCAGAACCTTGATTTGGGGGACCATATTGAGGGTATCACAACATTAGGGGACTGCGATCAGTTGCCAAGGCTGCCAAGGTGCCAAGCAAACGCGGTTGGAGGTCCTCGAGCTCCAGACTCACCTCAGCGGCAGGAGCGGCAAGTCATCGACTCTCCACGCCGACACTAAAAGTCACAAAAAACCACCCATCATTGTCCTAACAAAATCACACAAATGGTATAAAATTACACTCTGGTAAAGTAACATAACTATGGAAAATCACCATTTTATTGGGACAACTCACTATAAATGGCCATTTTCAATAGCTATGTTAAATTACCAGAGGGTATGTCAGTTTTGGACACGTTCAAGCCGAGAGGCCGAAAAGGCTCCTTGCTGAGGAGGCTCTTCCAACGCACTGCCAGCCTGAACCAACAAGAAAAGGGATGGTTGTTGGCTTCTGTTACTGCCTCTAACCAGATCTATTGTACACATGTAATGCTACAATATATATATATATGTGTGTGTGTGTGTCTGTATGTGTCTGTATGTGTGATTGTGTGTGTGTGTGCGTGTGGGTATGATGGGTATGCTATACGCATATACAGATATGTATATATATATATAGATAGATAGATAGATAGATAGATAGATAGATTCACCACAACTACAATTGTGTGCTCCGACCATCTCTGGGTGATCCTTGCCATCCCATGGTGATGTCCTAGTTTTACCCTCTGGTGATTTCACTTGTAGCTGTGGAAAATAACCATTCTTTATAGGTAAATCAACAATAAATATAGGTAAATCAAGTGTAAATATATAGGTAAATCAAGTGTAAATATAGGTAAATCAAGTGTAAATATAGGTAAATCAACTGCAAATATCAACAATAAACATAGGTAAATCAGTAAACCACTATAAATGGGCCGTTTTCCATAGCCACCCTTTGGCCTCATCCAGAACTGGTGAGGAGTGGACCTCAACTGTCACCTCCGGCTGGCTCTCGCAGCAGTAACAAAACATGGACGTCGTGGAGCCAACGGCTTCTGAGACGGGCAGATATGGATGGGGCTATCATCCCAATCAACCCCTAGAGTTTTGGATGATAGTGTATATATAGTGTGTATATATATGTATATACACGGTATATAAGCTTACATACTGTATATTGAGGGCCAGGATCTCAATTATCTGTGTGTGTGCGTTTTTTTTTTTCATTGGTTTTACGGCATAGATTCGCGCACCGGCTTTCCATTGAAAGCAATGACAAGGGCGGCTCGGAGATTCGTGTGATTTGCCCTGGCCGTCACCGAGGCCCTAACAGCTCGGTTCCACCCGATCTGGGTCTACCATGACCTTCTGGCTTTCCCTGAGGCCTCAAGCACAGGGCTGGCATTCTGAGGGCATAGATCACGTAGGGCTGCCTTTCATTGCAGGAAATAACTGCAAATAAATCAAGAAAAGAACAAGTAAGAATAGAAAGAAAAAGACTGCGAACAAATGGGATAGCTAAACAAATGAATCAACCAGTAAATAGATTAATTGAAGGTACAGCTTTATATTTCTCATATCATTAGTGACAAAGTGGAACTTCGAATTTAAAAATCCAAAATTGAAAACCACGTACTTAGAACCGTCTGGTAATTTTGAAAAATCCATATGCTTAGAATAAAAATAGGATAGCACATACTTAGAACAAAACAATGTATTTGGAATCAAACAAATGTAAGTATATGCAAGTATAAATTGATGATGGATCCTGGATTTTTGGACTTTTGGGACACAAATAGCGACCATGTTCCATGTTGCTTAAAAGATGGAAAGTAGCCATCTTGACCATGGCTGGTTGGTTTTAAATTAGACAGGCTCTAAGCACCTGGTTCTGTAAGGATTTTGTTCCGGGAAAGGGACATCCATTTTTTTCTATGATTCCATGGGTGAAAAGATGGGAAGTAAGTGGCATGTTTGCATAGCTTACATCAAGACCAATGTAAATTGCCTCGGAATTAGACAGGTTTAAGTGAGTAGTCAAGGCCAAGTAAAGGAAGGTGCAAACAAGCAGCAGAGTTTGTTTTGTCAGAAAACTCCTTGAATATACAGAGTATCAGATATCGATATCTCGCATGACTACAGTGGATACGTGTGACAAAACACGGCATGATCTCCTCCTGGCTGCAGAATGCAAGGATTGTGGAACCAGTCCACAGGTTTTGGCAATCATGTTTTCATCATCAACATCATCGCTAGTTGCATGCTGTTTTATATTGTTTTATTCTAAGTGCACCTGTTCAGGTACCATGTTCCAAGTACCTACTTAGAACCGCGGCGCCACCAATCTAGCTGCAACTGGTTTGGAAAAAGAAATTCCAAACATTATCTGGTTGGTGGTCTCAACCCCTCTGAAAAATATTAGTCAATGGGAAGGATTATCCCATATATTATGGAAAATAAAAAATGTTTGAAACCACCAACCAGTTATTCTAAGTATCGCTTCGTCACTATTTATTGTTTCCATGTAAACGGTCTCCCTGACCACTCATCATACCACGATTTGGCCGCTGGGACTGCCGGCGGCATTGGCACTTTGCCCACGTCCCGAGAAGCTTTTCCTCCGTGGCGGCCGTGGGGGAAAAATCCGGTCGCGGCATCTTTTAGACTCAATTCGTAGCTCCGCGGCTTCCCCCTTTCAGCTGGGGGGTTTTTAATGATGGAAATATGGAAACACCAATGAGTCACACCCATAGCTCCGTAGCGGAAACCTAACCACCAAAGAGTTGGAGGATTTTTTGCATTACCGCATTACCGGATGATGTGGATGAATTAGATTGAACTAGTGGATGATCGGTGGATGATGTTGGATGATTATGGATTCCTTGGATGATGCTGGATTTCGCTTACGCGGCTCAGCAGCGGCGTCAAAGACTAGCCCTTTCGATGGGCCGAAGGGGCCTTTGCATCAAAAATGCTGAGATTTTTGTATGGTTCCATATGTTTCCATTTTGACTTCTGAGTCTTGGCCACGTTGCGAGAACTTTGTGCCAAAAACCCTGGGCCAAGCCACATCGTGCTTTCAATTTTCACAAACCGCGGGGATTCCTTGCTTGCACTTCATGCATATGCCCCCGGCATTTGGAGTTCTATGTGCCACTGTCAAAGCATGATATATGTGGTATTGTCATTCGACAATGGGAATCCAAACATCACGGGCATATTCTAAAATCACTACGAATCTTTATGAAAATGGATTCATGAACGTCCCCAGAAGAAAAACCTTCACTGCCACCCTTCGCGGACCCACTTTTTCACCTCGGCCTCCTACCAGCGTGAACAGCGTGACCAAGAGCTGCAGCTTGGGACTTCAACCATGTTATGTACTCATGTCTGTTATACCAGTAGTACCGCACAAGGCGGTGGCGGAAGTTTCAAAAATAGGAAACCTATAGGAGAGGTTGGTTGTTGTGAATCAGGGATGGCAGAGCGAAGCCACTGATGGACTGAAAGGTGCTTGATCTCTCTCACTCTTTCTATCTCTTTCTCTGACTATCTACCTACCTACCTATCTATTTTCTATGTATCTATCTCTCTCTCTCTCTCTATCTCTTTCATCTAATTACCCTATCTATCTATCTATCTGTCTGTCTGTCTGTCTATCTGTCTAGCTGTCTAGCTGTCTAGCTGTCTACCTGTCTCTCTATCTATCTATCTACCTATCTATCTATCTATCTGTCTATCTGTCTATCTGTCTATCTGTCTATCTGTCTATCTGTCTATCTGTCTACCTGTCTATCTGTGGTGTAGTGTCATTCAGTGTATTGTAGTGTAGTGTAATGTAGTGTAGTGTAGTGGAGTGTAGTGGAATGTAATGTAGTGTAGTGTAATGCAGTGTAGTGTAGTGCAATTTCGTGTAGTGGAGTGTAGTTGTGTAGTTGTAGTTGTAGTGTAGTGGAGTGTAGTGTAATGTAGTGAAGTGTAGTGGAAGGTAGTGTAGTGTAATGCAGTGTAGTGGAGTGTAGTGTAGTGTAGTGGAGTGTAGTGTAGGGTAGTGTAGTGTAGTGTAGTGTAATTTAGTGTAGTGGAGTGTAGTGGAGTGTAGTTGTGTAGTTGTAGTTGTAGTGTTGTGGAGCGTAGTGTAGTGTAATGTAGTGTAGTGGAGTGTAGTGTAATTTAATGTAGTGTAGTGTAGTGGAGCGTAGTGTAGTGTAATGTAGTGTAGTGAAATTTAATTTAGTGGAGTGTAGTGGAGTGTACTCTAGTTGTGTAGTTGTAGTTGTAGTGTTGTGGAGTGTAGTGTAGTGTAGTATAGTGGAGTGTGGTGTAATGTAACGTAGTGTCGTGTAGTGAAGCGAAGCGGCGAAGCGACATCTGAACCTCCAAAAGTGGTCCGAACCCCTAGTGCTTTGTACATTTTGACTTGCAAATGTGCTTCGCGCCACAACGGCGTGCATTTTTTCGACATCTCAACTTCCAAAAGTGCTCCGAGACCCTCAGTTTTTAACACTTTTTACTTCCAAATGTGCTTCGCGCCACAACGCCATGCACTTTTTCAACATCTCAACTTCCAAAACTGCTCCGAGACCGCCAGTTTTTAACACTTTTGACTTCCAAATGTGCTTCGCGCCACAACGCCATGCACTTTTTCAACATCTCAACTTCCAAAACTGCTCCGAGACCGCCAGTTTTTAACACTTTTGACTTCCAAATGTGCTTCGCGCCACAACGGCGTGCACTTTTTCGACATCGCAACTTCCAAAAGTGGTCCGACCATGGTGTGGTTTGTACATTTTGCCTTGCAAATGTGCTTCGCGCCACAACGGCGTGCACTTTTTCATCTCTCATCTGGCCAGCTGGCTCCGCACCCGCCGCTTTAGCGAGCCTACTTTTCGACCCTCCGGAGCCACAAATCATGGGAAAAACACAGTGTTTCGCGACTTTCCTACCTTTTCGCGCATCTGCATCTTCTTTCTTCTGACTCTTTCTCTTCTGATCTTCTCTCTTCTAATCTTTCTCTTCTCTCTGCCTCTTCCCTGCTCTGCTTTTCATCTCTCCATATTGTCGGAAGTTTGACTTCTAAACTTCCTTCGGTTATATATATATATGTGTGTGTGTACTCCATATTATATTATATTGTATTATATTATATTATGTTATGTTATATTATGTTATGTTATATTATGTTACATTATGTTATATTATGTTATATTATATTATGCCAAATTATGTTATGTTATATTATGTTATGTTAAATCATTTTGTGTTATGTTATATTATGTTATATCATATTATATTATATTATGTTATATCGTATTATATCATATTATATTATGTTATACTATGTTATATTATATTATGTTATATTATGCTATATTATGTTATATTATGCTATATTATGTTTGTTTATATTGTATGATACCATATTATATTATCTATATATATATACTATATATATATATATTACTTATATGTGTGTGTGCTATATGTAATAATTATCTAAAACCCAGAAAAAGATGTGCAAAGCGTCTGCTATTCGCCGCTGGAGCGACACCGCTTGGTTGGATCAGCACCTCATCGAGCCGAACGCACGGCGTTTGGAGAAGCCAGCCGCTTGAATCTTATATTGTTTAAAATTTAAACTAACATAAACTAACTTTATTGGAGACATTGATATCTGCTGGACACAATATCTCAAACTAACTTGAGCCATCTTATAATTAAAAACATGTACACCATGCACAGGGTGCATCGCGAGTGCCTTATTGTGAGAGGATGAACAAATGCAAAAATGGCAACTTATATGTTCGGTAGTAGTGCGGTTACCTGGGTTTTTGAAAATCTCCCATTTGAGGCTAGGCTTTGTCACAGTGACTCTTTACTGACTCAATAATATAGTATACAGTATACATGATATAAGATAAGTTGCACCTTAACTGGCTGATGGACACAGGCCCCCTCTGGTCATTCTTTCCTACGCTGTCGTCATAATCCTTAGGCAGGGGTCCATCCCCCGATGATTATTTGGTGGGATCCAAGCCTTATGGGAAGCAACCCCCATTTTTTCAAAGTTAGTTGCAGGTGGGATAAATCCAAGGTTGCTGCCTGTATCAGTTCTTATCCCATGATGACGATGACGAATTTCATCGCAAAACTCTGCCTATGGCGCGGCTTCCTCCGCTTTCAAACATCATTGTCAGCCGTGCTGATGACCCGGTTCCCGGTGAATAAACGTCCTTGGGACGCTGGAAAACCATCACCGGACGGTGCTGCTGACACGAGCCACAGGCAAACCTGATGGGCTCGTGCCGGTGACGGAGCACCCGGAGGCTGCTTTAGCTTGGCCTTGTCCAATTCCCACTGTATTCAACTGTATTCTACTAGAGCTGCACAAAAAATGGATGTCCAAAAGCTGCCTCCAGGGATTGCATCGGCTCCATGTGGTCGCTATAGATGGACCAATTAGTTCGATAAACCACGCAGGATTTGGAGATTCCCCGAACCCTGATCGATACATGGAGCCTTTGGCTTAAACATGCTAAAACATTGGATCATCTTGACCCAGCTGACAGTGGCTCCCACCCTTCCACCCGTGGTTTTAAGTTATCTATATCAATATGTATATATATATATGTGTGTGTAGATGTAGATAAATAAATAAATAAATGAATAAATATAAATATATTATATAAGTTTTGTTTAGAACTCGGCAGTAAACCCATGGCAGCTGTCGTAAGAAAGGTCGATGTGAACTGGTCCAACGAGAATATACGTTCTAAGTTCTAATTAAGAAAATGTGAAACACCTAGTTGGTATTCGTTAAGCCAACCCTCCCAGAAAAATGAACAATACGGATCATGATCTCGGGTGGGGTGAAAGGCAAAAGATATTTGAACCCACTAATCAGTTGGTCTGGATCAAATGCATCTTTCATGGGTTTACCTGATTGACATCATTTGTCATGGGTGTTAAGTGCTTACCATTTTGCAAAAGGAATCACCCACAAAAAAAATTGGCATCGGTCTGTTGAGAGACGATTTCCTCACAAGGCTCCTGAAGATTTCCGGAGCCGTGCGCATGGGGAGCCACGTCATGAGAGGTTGGGATGGCGCTCCCAAGCGTAGGGCGGTAGGCTCTCCTTACCTTGGCGCTAGGCCGCTAGGCCGCGAGACATCCACAGCCCTGCACTGGCCCTTCACCCCCCACCCTCTCCGGCCACGCGGCTGACGTACTCTTCCAAGTGCTTCTCAAAGCCGCCCTTGCTCCGCTCACTGATGAGGCAAATGCGACTCCGAGTGATGGAATCCACAAAAGCCAGTGCCATGCCTCGGTGATGTCGGGAGAGATGATGGGGCAGCCGCAATGCTTTTGTTTTGTCAAGAACCTGGCTGGGAATAATGTGTGTTTGATGTGTTTACCATTTTTTACACCTGAATAATTGTAGATGTTTCCAGTAGATTTTCCCACAAACCAATGGGATTGCCGAAAAAAGGTCCTGAGATAGATAATATGGCTATGCTTACTCAGCGGGTTCCCTTCTTAAGAGGTTGATCAGATTTCCACTGGCCAAGTAAACCTGGATTTTTAATGTGCTACCGGCCGCGCAAGTTTGGGGACTCTTGAAATGAGTGAAACACGCTATTTCTTTGGGGAGTCGCTCATTTTGAGCCCCATGACCCACTCAACTGCCTATCAGATGTGAAATCAAAACCCCAGCAATTACATGCGTGAGCACGTCGAAAAACAAACTGAGTAGATTAT
This sequence comes from Cladocopium goreaui, assembly GCA_947184155.2. NCBI lineage: Eukaryota > Dinophyceae > Suessiales > Symbiodiniaceae > Cladocopium > Cladocopium goreaui. The sequence goes on along the minus strand of CAMXCT020005068.1, from coordinate 447,710 downwards.
CTTGAGATGTTTGGACATAGAGACTCATAGAGATGCTAAATCTGAACCGCCTTACAACCTGATCGTTCAAAATGTTTGTTTTGCACCATTTGTTTTGCCAATCAAAAGACGGGTGAAGAGAGCGGCAGCGACGGGCACAGGATAGAGGATGATCCGGTGGAGGACGCCCGGATAATGCCTCAGGTTTTCCAGCACCGCACACAAACGATCTTTGCAAGGTGCATATATATATACATACATATGTATATGTGTGTGTGAGATATATGTCGTGTATATATATATATATATAGATGTATATGTGTGTGTGTGAGATATATGCCGTGTATATATATATACATATATACAAACACCTTCATTTTACATATGCATACACGTTTTTTTAATCAATCCATGCATACAAATCATAAAAATAGCACTAATGACATTAAAACAATCACAATAGTGATGACAATAGTAACAATAATGACAAAATAGATATAGAGAACAATATAGCTATAGATATAGTTGATGCATGTGCACATAGATAATTTACAGCCTCGACAATCACCAGCATTTATGCTGAGTCAGCATTTGTTTCCCCGTGAATCAACCAGTGGTTTATGCTGATGATTTATTTGCGCATTGCTTCTTCAAAAGTCATCAAATGTATGTCTAGCATATGATATGGGAATGGACCAGAATTTCACATATGCCCAAAAGATGCATGGTTAAATGCTAAGGGCGTTTCAATCGGCGCACTGGCACCAATTGTTTGAGTCATAGCCATATCTAGCTGGAAAAAAAACAGATGTGAATCCTGAAAAATGACCATCTGTTGGGCGCAAAACATGTCAAACAACAGGATCATTTTGTACAGAAAACCTAAGTTGGATGGCGCAAAATTCCCATCCCCCTGATGTCAAAACCATCCCCTTCAAACTTGATCTGTTCATTCTGGGAGCCCCCCTATTGGTGGTATTCGGTGTGATCGAGGGGGTATGGGATTAACACCATGTTCGGATAGTTAGTCCCAGTTGATGTTTATATCAATATATATATATATTTAATGTATATATGATATGTATAATATACATAGTATATTTATATATTATAATATATAGTGTAATATATATATATATATATTATAACGTGAACTTATATATATATATATTATCATAATGAATAAAATTATTTTTATGTGTGCATTTTGGAATACAATATAAAGATAAGATGAATAATATACACAATATATCCCTACTGGCAGCCATGAGAAACGTGGGGGGCCCCTCTCCATACATTTTCTTGAAAATTGAAACACAATAGCATGTCCGCAACTGCTGTCACCGCTGCAGCAGGAAACTTTTTGCAAACCCGTGAGAAGGTCTTCCAAACCATTCCAAAGCCACCATCAATCTATGCAGGCAAACCAGATATCTAAGAATATCTCATTGCAGGACAGTAAGGAGAGAATTCTCTAAATCTTATAGGTACATTCCATGTGTTTCGCTACAGATTTCAGCTTCGTCTAGTTGTTTTTTGCTTCCCATGGAATGATCAACTGCCGCAGGTTTGCAGTGAACTACTATGCCATGGGGTATACTGTACAGGCAGGGCAAGCTCATGGATCTCAACCTGATGCACTTGCTTATTGGTTTGTTTCTGGCCTGAAGCGACCATGTATGGATATAACGGTATATATGGTGATGTTTGATATGCATATATACACTTAGTAATTAGACATGTACTCATACCTTGTCCGGTAGCAGCAGAAAGTCCTCTAGTCCTAAAGTTTGCAAGATTTTTTGTTTCAAATTATTCGCCCCAACCAGGACGTTGATCCACACCCAACATGGCACAGTTCGCCCATCTGATTAAGGAATAAAAATCCGGCACCAGCCTTTTTTTAAACCCCTCGCCCTCTCACTGCGCCGCTCGAGGCCTGGAGCTGGCCTTGAAACGGTACAGCTGTGCGGTGGAAGCCATGCAGCGCTTGGCACACAGGCAGATGGGAGATCTACCGATGATATACCAATCGTCATGATATAGAATTATATAGATAGATCCCCCTTATGGCCAGATAGAATGGGGTAACCCAGTCATCAGACGTATAGAATAGATAGTTTATATAGTATATGGTAATAGATAATAGGTATAGATATGTAATGGTCCTTGAAAACACATATAATATACACCTATAATAATTATGAGCTTTTTATTTGGTGTATGTACAGGCAAATATGTTGATTGGGGTAGTAACATCAACTTATCTCAAAAACCCTCTCTGGCAAATTTGTTGATTGGGGTAGTAACATCAACTTATCGTAAAAAGGGATAAACACCCGGCACCCTCTCTGGGACATATGTTGATTGGGGTAGTAAGATCAACTTATCTCAATAAGGGATAAAATCTGGGCACCTCCTCTGGTAAATATGTTGGTTCGGGTAGTAACATCAATTCATTTTAATAAGGGATAAAGATTCGGCAGGGTTGAAGCCTCTTAAATGAATTGCACATGAATCTGAAAATATCTGAAGATCATCCTCCAACCATTGGGGGATGGTTTTTGTCGTTTTTGTTGGGCAGAAACATTGGTTTTTACAATGTTTTTGCCCGTTGCCTAGGCTTGACGGCTTTGCGCAAAAAATGTCAAAAACCTCGCAAATAGCATTCCCAATATATCTTGTATGTGATCTTGTACGATATCTCGTTTTCCCATGAATTCCCATGACATAAGCCTGGTGTTTTTCCATGACACGCGCAGCAAAAAAAAACACTTTTGGAAATTGTTTTGATGGTGTTCGCACAATCCCAAGCCATGTTCAGGGCTATGTTTGTGGGGCCGAGGCCTGCTGTGGCCACCAAAGCCAGAGAATCGGTGTCATGAGTCACAATTGAGTTCTCAATCTGAACCGAAAAAAATCCCAAGATTGATTTGTCATTGTATGAGTCAGAATTGAATGCTAATGGTGTCTTGTGAGCAACCCTTGTCACTCCCAAGGCATCCACAGAATCTGGCTTTGCAGCTTCCAACGTTCAAGGGCTGGCCGCCCAAGGCGAAACATCTGGCCTCAAGTTTCCAAGCACCCGTGGCGGACCAGCACGCCAGCGAAGAGCACCTCACTTCACACAAACGCTGCAAGTCACAGAGGCGATGTTTGGAGCTATACTTGGGGGATCTTGGGGGTAAAGCTCGAGTCAGGCACTTTCAAGTTCCGAATCGCATCCCTTATGTCCCGTGGTTATGATCTTTGTTATTGTGGGTGTTTTGTTAAGTGATTTGTTTCAATAAAAATTGGACATCTTTCAAAATTGCTAGAGGTCTTGTTTCTTTCTCATCAGCTTCTGCCCCCAGTCTGCTGAATTTGAAATTGCAGGCCTGCCCCTGACCCAGAAGTCATGCCAGACAGCGGTTCTCTGCTACACAAAACGTAGTTCCGATACCCTCTTGAAACATATGAACACTCACCTAAACAATTTGCTTTAAACTTGAAGGCAACAAAATATACTATATATATATATACATGTATATATGTATAATCTCTAAAATTCACAGAGAACCATGTCTGGACGGCAAGAAAAAACATATTGCACCACTTAAGCTGGTGCCAGATTTGCCCCTGCAGGGTTTGCCCAAAAAGCTTTGCTTCATGTGCGCTCGTACCGAGCGCACTGCAGGGTTTGCCCAAAAAGCTTTGCTACATTCAGACCTCAATCGTCAACTTCAATGGGGAGGGCCTTCGGTGCTTCCTTGTTCACAATGCCCAGGAAACGCCGGAATGCCTTCGAGCCATCCTTCCTGTTCGGCGCAATCTCCTTGAATTTCTTCCAAACTGCTGTGCTTTGCTGGTCGTGGGTCAGCTTCTGCGAGAACTTCTCATGGGAGAATTGGTATGCAAAGTACAGAGGCGCTCTGCATTTCAATTCCTCCCAGTTGTGGACGCCAAGCGGCTTCCCCTCCGTCTTTTCACACAGCCGCTTCAAGACCTCCATGTAGGAGCAAATGGCATCGCGCCCGCCCTTTGTGGGGGGGAATGAATAGAGAGTAAACACGGCTTGCGACGTGGTGCTCGCAGGCACTGCCGCCCCAGCCATCTTTAGCATCGCACTCCGAGCATCGGCAGACACATCCACCAGGAGATAGTTTTCGGTTTCATGGAAAGTGAGTTGGCTTCGTGGGATTTCCTAGTTTGCGTAATGGCGTGATGTTTAAAAACGGCTACCCCAAAAAGCTGGCTGAATCTGGCGGACGGCTGACAACGAAACTCTTCTCAAAGGCAGCCTGGATTCATAGAGGACCGTGGGCAGATCAGCATCCATGCTATGAGGGTCCACGAACACTGCTTCACTATGTGAAGTTGCTTTGTAAAGGCCGGCGCCACGGTGTTGTAACAACACAAGGTGGACGAAGGTGGTATATTCAGCCTTCAATGGGGAATCAAAAGGCTTGCCAGACATGGAGCTTCCTTTTCTGGGCTTGCTGCCTCTCCACACCCGCTCTGTGATTGCCAACTGCAAGTCAGCACATGCGTGAAGCCGAACAGTGAGCACCTGGTACCTCCTGTGTTCGCTTTGAATCGTGCTGCTGGGGACAAACCTTCGATGTTCTGCAAGAACGCTAGAGAAAGCAAAATTATAGATTTTCTGCCAAGGCCAAAGCGAAACACAACCCAAAAAAATAGATATGGCAAACTACAGCAAATCCAGGCAACTCAGCTACCTCTTGCGACACCTGGCCGTACCGGCCGCAGCTGGGAACACTTTCTTGGGCTGCTTTGGCAACCAATCCGGAATATGTTTTCCATGCTGCGAAACGGCTCTGGCGGCCACCTCCACCCAAATCAAATGCCCGCTGGGCCTTTGCTAACTCATGACGAAGCCGGTTCGCTTCATTCATGGGCCTTGGGGTTGAAAGTATTTGGTTTTTGGATAAGAAACCTTCTGCGAGGCGAACTGTTGTGACAACTTTCATCATGGTCGGGAGCAAGGTGGAGGTACGCTTCACGGCCTTGCTGGAGCGGGCGAAATCATGACAAAACTACAACTATGTTCTGCCTGACACAGACAAGCCATCAGGAAACCCCAATGAATCAATAAACATTGTAGGCAGTTTAAATGCCGGTTGAAACTGACTATCATTGAGATATGATGGTAAAGGTACAGCTTGACTGCCTGCAGATTTGTGATTATAACGACAGAATCTGGACATTTTTTGGATCCTGTATCATTTTTTTTTGGGCCTCATCAATTGAATCAAGATCTGGCGGTCGGAACTTGTCAAAGCCAAGCATGGCCAACATCTCTGCCAAGGTCTGCGTCCCGTGATGTTCGCATGACATGCTTGTGGCAGGTTGAACAGAAGGAGTTGCCTTGGCCTTCTCCGTGTCTTCCACTACCTGCACATGGCTGCTTTCTGTGTCTGGCGGCTCCACTGTTAGTGCAGAAGGCTGGCACTCCTGAAGGCGCTCGATGTCTTGCTTGAGTTCCGCTTCCTTTGACAAGGAAGCCAAGGCTTGCACCACTGCTTGGTCGCGGCCCTCTGACAATTCTTGTCCATCCAAATCCGAACCTTCAGAATCATCCTCATCCCCGTCCTCGCAGCCACTGAGTGCATCAAAACGGAAAAGCAAACTTTTGCCCACATTTTCATACCAGTCTGCAAATTCTGCTGCAACTTTCTCTGGTGTTGTTTGCACAGCTGTAACAGCTTGCAACGTCACTGCTGCCTGGAAAGCTCTGCTATGGCCTCAGCTTGCGCCGGATCCACACCTCCCCACCAGCGGAGCTTCTTGCTGTCAGGTACTGTAGGGTGCCTCATTTGTTTCAGATGCAATCTCTGTGTACTCAAACATGCCGCCTTGATTGTGGCCGTGCCGTGCGCGCAGCAACTTGACTTGACTCTTCCGAAATGATGCTCCAAACTGTCCTGTCAGCAGCCGGATGCGACACATGCCTTCAAAAAGCGCCTAAAGTGTCGTGAGGCTGGACTTTTTAGAGCTACAGGTTTAATTAAAGATTCTATTCAGTTGTTGCCAAAATGGTCGCCAAATGGTCACCAACCTGTGACAGAACCGGCGGGCCGCCAAGGCACTTCCATAGTCATCGCTGGCTCGAAAGGCACATCGGGAGGGTGACGCAAGCATCTTTCAATGAGGTGCCCGCAGCAGAACACAATGTTCCGGCATGTTGTTAGAGACCACGTGTGCTTGTGCCAGTTCTTGTTTGCACAAGCCTTCCAGCTTGACCACATATCCAACATATATATATATATATATAATTATATATATATAATCCACTTATAATATAAGTCTATCGTGCGGTTGGGAAACTCTATGAAACTCTCATCCGCTCCCACCTGCCAAGCATCAGCACATTCAGAAGGTCCTTCTCCTGCGGAGTTCGCCATGGTGATTTCACCGAGAAAATGGGACAAAAAAGACATATGGGAAGATTAATTGTTTGGTTGGTGGTCGAAAAACCATCTTGAAAAATGATGGAGTTCGTCAATGGGAAGGACTAATTATCCCATATATGAAATGGAAAATAAAAAATGTTTGAAACCACCAGCCAGTTTTAGTGGACTGAAAGTGGGCTTTGCAATGATCAACAACAATACATGGGAATTCACCAGAAAAAATGGCGACTTGGTTGCAACAAAAATCAGATTTGAGGACAACAAGTGAGAATTGATGCAACAACAAAATTGAATTTTGCAAATACCAAATTGGACCTAGTCATATCTAGTCAGCATCAAAATGTCTAGTAACCCAATTAAAAGAAACACAAATAACATGAAAGAACTTGAAATGTTCAGAAATACGAGATCATACGAGAAAAACAATAGGGAACAGTTCCCACTTCTCTCCACTTAGTCACCTCCCTCTTCCCAAAACCAGTTTCTGGGGATCCTACAGTACTGCCAGTCTGCCATAGCCATCGAGGGCGCCTTGATCTTCCCCGCTTCCAGGATGTCCCCGGCCATCTTTTCGGCGATCCTGGATGCCATGCTTGCCACGACATGGCCCCTAGCACGCCAGATTCCCACAACACCTGTTGCAACTGGGATTTTGGACGTTGGTTTTCATATCATATATATATATATATGATTCAATGATCATATTTCTACATATCTACATCCTGAAGTCCTGAAGGGTATAGAACATATCCTGGTTCATATCAATATTTAAATTTGATATATATTTTTGCTTGATGTGCTACTTGGTGATTGAGTAGAAATGACTATTCCCAAAGCTCGACTTAGAACACATGTTCATCTTGGGAGATTGCCACGAAGATTGCCCACCGGCTTTTTTCTCCGCTGCTGCATTCGTTCATCTTCCTTCAGTTGCAAATGTATCCCGGAGTCATCCACTGCCTCGGCACCAGGGGTTTATCCTGGTCACTCATCGGTGTGCATCGGATATGCATCAGCAAGGAGAATAGAAAAACCGGACCCCGGAACTGTTAGCGACCCCACCGGTTTTGCACATCGTCAAAGGCGAGGTCTTGTCCAAATTTGGTAGAATCTCAGTTTTTGAATCTGAATATACTGCACGCCCTGCCCCCCCACCCAGGGAGCCACGGCACCCTGCCAGTCTCTTCGTTGCCAACTGGAAGTGCTCCAGGAATTCCAGCTGCTCGAGCCCCACTGCCACCATGAATCTGCTGAGCGTGGTGACTGCGCTGGATCGGCATGGACTCTGCTCCTTCGAAGGGGAGGAGAGAAGGAGGAGGTAGAAGAGGAGGCGGAGAAGGAGGAGGAAGACACCGACAACTTAAAATCTAACGACCTTCACCTGACCAGTTGCAGAAAAAAACCTGCAAACGAAAACAACCTGGGAATAGCCTCACTAAGGTCAGGCAGCAAGCATTTTTGATAGTATTTCAATGAAATGCTCAATGTTCTTGCATGTAAGGAGTCACGTAACGTACAGGCATCTACCATGAAAAACACGATCATACCACATCTCTTGCCCCGATGGACAGCACAGCGAGCAGAGATCATCCTTGAAGGAATCTTGAAAGATCTTGAAGGCAAAAATCGAACATTTCAGGTTTGGATCCAGAAAATAAATCTGTAAATTTCTAGGGAAATTGGATTGTCTTTGATTTGGTATTCCATCGCCCACCGTACCAGCAGAACCTCGGAACGTCCATAGCTGTGTACCCCTCGCCAGTGGCCACTCCTGCACAATAAGCAGAAGGCAGGAAAATGAAGCAAACCTGTAGTATTATATCATATCTTTCCGGTGTTGTGTTCGACAACTGTCAGTGTAGTGGCATGTAGTGGCATGGATCAATGATGGTCTCAGTGAATTCCGTACCAAGCCTTGGTTGTGCAGCGCAGCTCGGTGCCGCTGCCGGTGGCGTTTGTTAGCCTGCTTCTCGCTGTAGCCATCCTGTATGTCCTGGGCATACTTCTGTTGCAGGCTCTGACCGTCCAGGTCTTTTGGCACGCGCCAGCCACGCTCTTGGGCCTCTCTTGCCCGTTGCTTCATCAACTCAAAGGCTTGATCGGCCCTCGGCATGATCAAGGAGTCATGAGTAATAGATGTATAATCTAACCCACATTCCAGCTAGCTAGATGAAGTGGCTCAGACAACCCTTGTTCATAAGCATCATCAGTGTCAAAAGCTGTCTGCTACGTTGTTGCAGCCTCAAGTTTTTCACAGACATCCACACCCTTGGGGAAGAATAGACATGTACACAATGTACAAGATTTTTTCCATAGTAGCCATAAATTTCAATTATCGTCCATTTCAGCCTCACTTTCCAATGATCCTTCATCAAGCTTGTGAAGCATGCTCACATCATGGAAAGCTGAGGTGCATCCTCAATGGATGATCAGCGCTCTACTATTCAGAACTCCAACATGCAGCAACCAAGCTTTCCATGGTCCATGCTTCCAAGGCTCGTCCAGGTGCTCCTCGTGCGCCACGCAGCGCCGCCAGCAGCTGCACTCGAGGAAGCTGCCGTACTGGCAGAGGACCTTGATTGAATATGGTTTGGAATGGTTTCGAGTGATTTCCGAATGGTTTGTTGACATAATATGAACAGGTTTTTCCACAAATTCTTTATAGCTGTTAATTTCCCATCAAATACTCAAAACTTGGCTGGCGAGGCCCCAAACAAATTGATCGTCATTCACTCACAGCAAATCTCAGCAAGACATCGCATATACGGTGGCAATTGACGACATATCATGGATTATCATGGCTTCATCATGTCCAGAGAATTGTCCAGGTATACCCTCATTTGTCCAAGGAATGGTGCGACGCGATCAGCTGATCTGGCAGATTGCCTTACGGTATCGAATGGTTTTGAATGGTACCCAATAGCTTGATCTAGATATGAATAGATTCTAAGGGCATGGTTCACAGATGCTGAAACAAAAACCAAGGCCCCAAACAAACATATGATTGTGTCATCGTGTCCAGGTTCGGGTCTTTCAGGCATCGCCCCGCTTCATCCAAGGAACCGTGCGACGCCACCAGACGTGAAGGCCGCTGCCGTATCGGCAGATTGCCTTGATTGCGATGGTTTTCAATGGTTTCCAAATAGTCTGACATAGATATGAACGGATTCGACAGCTGTGTCTATAGCTTCTGAAGAATTTCTGGGCTGAAAGAAATTGAAACAAATACCCAGGCCCCAAACACATTGATCGTCATCCACTCAAGCCAAAATGTTAAAACAAATGGCATATAATGGCTTGTAATGATGGCGTGTGATGGCGTCATCATGCCCGGCCCGGGATTGTCGAGGTATTGCCTCGCTTCGTCCGAGGAACGGTGAGGCACGACCAGCTGCAGGACCAGTGACTCCAGTTGTGGAAGCCGCTGCCGTATCGGCAGATTGCCTTGGATGAGCATGATTGTTAATGGTTGCGAACAGGTTCCAAATAGTTTGACAAACATGTGATAACATGTGAACACATGCGGTTTCCAATGGAATATTATGATTTGGCTTGAATTGGGAGGGGCTCTGGAAGCACTAGTTTCTCATGATGATCGATGTGACCCTTGTTTTTTCCTGCGCCGTTCCGCTTATTATATCAAGCATCATCTCAAAAAAAAACCTATCTAGTTGTTGGAGGACCCCCTACCTCGTAACCAAGCTAATGATAACATCTGAGCATTTCTCTGCAAATCCTAATCAATCCTACCTAACGCCCATGACTACTTTTCATCATCCCAAAGGAATGCAGTTGTTCAATGTTGTTCATATATCCAGCAAAGACTGAGATGATGGCAAGATGGCAGATGATGGCAAGATGGCAGATGATGGCAAGATGGCAGATGATGGCAAGATGGCAGATGATGGCAAACGGCGTCATCCAAGGCTCTGCGTGGCGCCGCCAGTTGATGCAGCTGGTGCGGCTGGAGGTGAAGCCGGATGCATCTCTTCATCGATCCTGGTGAAGCCCGGACATGTCTATACATGTCTGGGTAACACTTACATGGTTGATGCATACTCAAATTGTTGTGGTATCGGTATATATGATATTTCAAGTACCCCTCGTAACCTTAGCAGGACCAAAACGCAGAACGCAAAACGTGCGTTCCGGAACGCGCGTTCCGAGCGCAGGGGGGTTGATAGTTGCTTTAAACCCTTCAGAACCCTGGCGATCCTTTTTTTGCCACCCGGAAAAAGAATTCGCTAATTACATCACAAAGGTGTTTTTAACAATTTCCTGGTGGCTTCATCCACCATTTGAGCCTGTAGGAGCTCTCAATCCTTTTTTTTTGACCAAAAAAAGGTTTCAGACCCAACCTCATTTGTGAGAAAGAAGTCTCACCTAAAGTCATCGGAAAGACGCCTCGAAAGTGCACAGTTAAACTGGGATCCAATGTTTCATATACTCGGAGGGTTGGGTCATGTTTGGATGGTTGGATAATAAGCCAGAAGCCAGACCAACCTGGAAGCCTTGCTGAAAAGTCATGATGGGTGAATTTGATGAACCATGGGTTTTTGGAAAAAAGGATCCGTCAGAACGCCGTTCCGGAACGCAAGTTTTTAAAACGCGCGTTCCGCACGCCAGAGCGTACCGAAGGAACATGCTAAGTTCGTAACTTCATTTGGGCTAAGTCAATAATACCAACTGTTTTAGGATGGGCCATCGCCCATGGTCTCATCACCCTCTCAATCAACATTGCAGAGAATAAACCTTCCCAAGCTGTTCCAGACAAGCTGCTTGGTCGCCGTCGAAGATACTGATTCGGATGACGATGTCCGTGCCCATGCTGGCCTCTGCCCGGCTGCATCGTGTGGCTGATGCTTGATTTCATGGTTGATGCATACCTTACGGAATATTAGATGTCAAATGTATGTTCGAGACCCCCAAAATACGTTACATTTTGGAGGTGTAACATAGATTTTTTAGCTCCCACTGCAGTAAAACACTCATTTTTTCATAGATTCCGGTAGAATTGCGGTACAAAATCGTCACATTTTTAAAACCATCATGTTTGTGATTCGCCACAGAGCCAGAAGATCTTTTTCCTTCAGACCAACTTGCTCACCGTTTTGGCTGTGATGTTGCCAGCATTTTCATTTCTATGAACATATCGCCATTGCCAAGCCTTGACATAGTAGAGAAGACGTATCCAACGTTACATGAAGTATGTGCAAGGAAGTAGAGAAGACGTATCCAACGTTACATGAAGTATGCGCAAGGAAGTAGAGAAGACGTATTGAAGGTAACATGAAGTGTGCGCAAGGAAGTAGAGAAGATGTATCCAACATAACATGAAGTGTGCGCAAGGAAGTAGGGAAGACGTATCCAATGTAACATGAAGTGTGTGCAAGGAAGTAGAGAAGACATATCCAACGTAACATGAAGTGTGTGCAACGAAGTAGAGAAGACGTATCCAAGGTAACGTGAAGTGTGTGCAACGAAGTAGAGAAGACGTATCCAAGGTAACATGAAGTGTGCGCAACGAAGTAGAGAAGACGTATCCAACGTAACATGAAGTGTGTGCAACGAAAAAGAAAAGACGATCAGAACGAGGGTCGTGAAGGACGAAGACTAAGGACGTTAATAACCCCACCCCACCCCCCCACCCCCCTAGACAAGACGTATCCAACGTAACATGAAGTGTGTGCAAAGAAGTAGAGAAGACGTATCCAACGTAACATGAAGTGTGTGCAATGAAGTAGAGAAGACGTATCCAAGGTAACATGAAGTGTGTGCAACGAAGTAGAAAAAACGATCAGAACGAAAGTCGTGTAAGGACGAAGAAGAAGGACGTTCATAACCCCACCCCACTCCCCCATCCCCTCCCCACCACGAAATAATCCAAAAGCAAAAAAACGCAAAAACGCTGGGCCGGCTTTCGGGCCGTAAGCAAATACTAAGTAATTTGGCAGGAATTGGTGTTGTCTCTAGGGGCTGTAATTTCTCATCATATTCGAAATGCATGACATTGCATGACCCTGGTTTCATGAATCCCGAACAGCTAGGAACCAGGTTCTAGGTGAATACCAGGCGCTTTCTATCCAAAACCTCCTCGGCTGGAAAAAGATTCAGCTGGAAAAGGAACAGGCGCTATAGCTTCTGCAAAACTTCTGGGTATTGAACAATTATGAAAGATGTTGAAGCAAATACCAAGGCATACCGAGGACCGAAGCAACTTGATCGTCATTCCCAAAGTAACCGCCCCGCTTCTTCCAAGGAACGGTGTGATGCCACCAGTTGCATCTCCAGTGACTCCAGCAGCGGAAGCAGCGGCTGCCGTATCGGCAGTGGACCTTGATTGATTTTGACTTCGAATGGTTTGAATGGTTCCAATACTGTTTGACATATAGGTTTGAAGAGATTCTGTTGCTGTTTCCCACTTCTGCAAGACTTCTGGGTATGGTTGCAAGATGTTGTTGAAACAAACACAGAGGCATAGCGAAACCCCAAGCAAGTTGATCGTCAGTCACTCAGTCACAAATCGTAAAACAGATGCCATACAATGGCAAAAAAGATGGCGTCATTGGCCAGGATATGCCATGCTTTTTCAAGCATCACCCCGCTTCTTCCAAGGAACGGTGCGATGCCACCAGTTGCATCTCCAGTGACTCCAGCAGCGGAAGCAGCGGCTGCCGTATCGGCAGTGGACCTTGATTGATTTTGACTTCGAATGGTTTGAATGGTTCCAATACTGTTTGACATATAGATTTGAAGAGATTCTGTTGCTGTTTCCCACTTCTGCAAGACTTCTGGGTATGGTTGCAAGATGTTGTTGAAACAAACACAGAGGCATAGCGAAACCCCAAGCAAGTTGATCGTCAGTCACTCAGTCACAAATCGTAAAGCAGATGCCATACAATGGCAAAAAAGATGGCGTCATCATGGCCAGGATATGCCATGCTTTTTCAAGCATCACCCCGCTTCTTCCAAGGAACGGTGCGATGCCACCAGTTGAATTTCCAGTGGAAGCAGCTGCTGCTGCTGCCGTATCGGCAGTGAACCTTGATTAATTTTGCGATTTGGTTTTCCAAGTATTCCCGAACAATGTTACGATGTGCTATACGGATTCTGATTCACCCACAGCATGCCATGTATCAGCGACGACTTTATTTGGTATGCGATATGATGGTAGATATCACGGAGACCCCTTAGCTCATTATAGCTCATTTAAACAGTTTTCAACTCGGCATCAAACTGCTTCCTGATGTGACCTTGTTTTCCTGCGCCGTTCCGCTTTTTATATCAAACATCATCTCAAAAAAATCCTACTCAGTTTTTGGGGGACCCCCTGCCTCGTAACCAAGCTAAGGATAAAATCTGAGCATTTCTCTGCAAATCCTAATCAATCCTACCTAACGCCCATGACTACTTTTCATCATCCCAAAAGAATGCAGTTGTTCAATGTTGTTCATATATCCAGCAAAGACTGAGATGATGGCAAGATGGCAGATGATGGCAAGATGGCAGATGATGGCAAGATGGCAGATGATGGCAAACGGCGTCATCCAAGGCTCTGCGTGGCGCCGCCAGTTGATGCAGCTGGTGCGGCTGGAGGTGAAGCCGGATGCATCTCTTCATCGATCCTGGTGAAGTCCGGACATGTCTATACATGTCTGGGTAACACTTGCTTTCATGGTCGATGCATACTCAAATGTTTTGGTATATATGATATGTCAAATACCTCTCAAAGACCCGATAAAAAATGTAACCATATGTGGATATATGTGGCTTCGTAACTTCATTTGGGCGAAGTCCGAGATACCAACTGTTTTAGGATTGGACATCGCCCATGGTCTCATCACCCTCTCAATCAATATTGCTGAGAATAAACCTTCCCAAGCTGTTCCAAACAAGCTGCTTGGTCGCCGTCGAAGATACAGATTCGGATGACGATGTCCGTACCCATGTTGGTGTGGTTGGTTGCGGCCTCTGCCCGGCTGCATCGTGTGGCTGATGCTTGATTTCATGGTTGATGCATACCTTACGGAATATTAGATGTCAAATTCATTGTCAATTTCACCAATAGACTTATGAGATTTTCTGCGAGCCAGGTATTGGAAAATGCAAAAAAAGAAATCCTCATTTTATCCTCATTTCATCCTCATTCTGGAACCTCATTAAATTTGCATCAGATTTTGCCTTGGATTTTTATCCTCATGTCATTCTCATTCTGAAATGTCATTAAATTTGCATCGCATTTTGCCTTGGATTTTTATCCTCATTTTATCCTCATTCTCAATCCTCATTTTATCCTCATTTCCTCATCAAATCCTCATCAAATCCTCATTTCCTCATCAAATCCTCATCAAATCCTCATCAGATCCTCATTTTATCCTCATTTTAACCTCATTTTATCCCCATTTCCTCATCAAATCCTCCTTTTATCCTCATTTTATCCTCATTTCCTCATCAAATCCTCATGTTATTCTTTTATCCTCATTTTATCCTCATTTCCTCATCAAATCTTCATTTTATCCTCATTTTATCCTAATTTCCTCATCAAATCCTCATCAAATCCTCATTTCCTCATCAAATCCTCATCAAATCCTCATCAAATCCTCATCAGATCCTCATTTTATCCTCTTTTATCCTCATTTTATTTTCATTTCCTCAGCAAATCCTCATTTTATCCTCATTTCCTCATCAAATCTTCATGTTATCGTCATTTTATCCTAATTTCCTCATCAAATCTTCATTTTCTCATTTTATCCTAATTTCCCCATCAAATCCTCATGTTATTCTCATTGTATCCTCATTTTATCCTCATTTCCTCATCAAATCCCCATCAAATCCTCATTTTATCCTCATTTTATCCTAATTTCCTCATCAAATCTTCATGTTATCCTCATTTTATCTTCATTTCCTCATCAAATCCTCATTTTATCCTCATTTATCCTACATACATACATACATACATACATACATACATACATACATTACATACATGCATACATGCATACATGCATACATGCATACATACATACATACATAGGTTCATGAAACAGGATGCAAAAAAATGAGGTTAGATAATGAGGATTAAATGAGGTTCATGAAACAGGATGCAAATTAAATGAAGTTAGATAATGAGGATTAAATGAGAATAAAATGCAAATTTCAATGATTTTGGTCTTCCCAGTGTGTGGCTCACAAAATCTCTTAACAATAGACCCACCATGACCCACCGATCAAATGCTTTCGGGCAGGCCATAGCCCATGGTCTCAACAAGCTTCGCCGAAGACGCTGATAGATCTTGCCTCTAAAACAGGTAATTTTAGGGAACGCCCCGCTTCATCCAAGAAACGGTGCGGGGCCACCAGATCCAGCGACTCCAGTCGTGCAAGAAGCTGCTGCTGCTGCTGCATCGGCAGATTGCCTTGATGTATCCCTGCAAAAGGGGTACGGGAACCTGCAGCGCAAGAATGTCACAGAATGTCACAGATCTGTGGAAAGATTCCAATGACCTGTGATCTCCAGTCTGTCAACCGCGTTTTGGAAAAGCAGCAGCCTTTGATCTCCTCGATGAAGAAGCTTTAGCTTTTAGGTGCAACACTGAATAACACTGATGTAACTGCAATTAACTGCATGTAATTATCCTTCTTGTTGAATTACATATAATCTGACAGCATGTATGCAAACCTTAACATAGTCAAACCTGCTATCTGTGAAAAGATTCCAATGACCTGTGATCTCCAGTCTGTCAATCGAAACATCTTTTGTCCGGGCCAAGCAGCGGAGGTGGAGCAGCAGTCTTAGCTTTGGTTTCCAAACCGCATTTTGGAAAAGCAGCAGCCTTTGATCTCCTCGATGAAAAAGTTTTAGCTTTTAGGTGCAACACTGATGTAACTGCAATTAACTGCATGTAGCTGCCCTTCTTGTTGAATTACAAAAAATCTGACAGCATGTATGCAAACCTCAACAAAGTAAAACCTGCTACTGCACGGACGTTGTTTCTTACCCCAGGCAACCAGAAGTTACCCCATCCCAATGGCACACAGGGTTACCCCAGGCCAAACGGAAGTTACCCCAGGGACCAAATCCTATTGGCACACTGGTACCACACCATCGTTGGTTTGGCAAACAAAATATTTAAAATGTGTCCGTGCCATTGCGAACCACATATTTAATACCATCTCCTTTGGTAATAAAAACATGTCGAAAGTAAGCAACCGCCATTGGCACACACGCATTGACAGCAAAACAGCTGCCTTCTATCCAAATGAGAAAAGTAACCAATTCTGCAGCACACGCCCCGTTTCCTTGTCATGTCTCTGGACATGGATTCGTTTGATTTCGGTAGTTTAATTATCTGTTTCCCAATGGCACACCTAGTGCCAAATAAGTCGTGCAAAGCATCCCTGACCCGAGCCCCGGCGTAATCCTACGCCATTTACTAGAACTTGCGCCAGCCGCATGGCACACCGTTACGCCAGACATCAATAATCTTCCGCCAGGTGGAAATCCTATTGGCACACCGACGGTCAAAGTGGACTAATTCAGAAACAACAGCAGCAGCAGCAGACCAAGCAGTAGACCATTGCAAAGCCTTTCCAAAACCTCTCCGAGGTCCGAACGAGGTGCGAAAGCAAATTTTGGGAGACTGACCCCTAAGTCTCCTGACAGACTCTTTGGTAGCCACACGCTTTCGCATTCTTTTCAGAACAATAAAACTCAAGAGCTTTCAGCGGTGGAGCAGAAGAGGAAACCAAGCCAAGCAGCAGCTGCAGGCAAGAGCTAAGAGACAGAAGAGGAGACAAAGGGCGAGTAAGGGAGACAGAGGGGAGACAAAGGGACGCAAGCTTGGCAAACAAGGCGGGGTATACAATTGCCACGACAACATCGACCCAGCTCCCAAACTTGAACCCACTAGCACCAAATGGCAGGCACACCGCTGATGGCACAAGATCTGTTGTGCTGCACAAAATCATTGAATTACCCAGTGTCACATATTCTCTTTGACCGAGCATGCCACTGCCACTGCGTTTGGATGTCACAAGTATCAAACCAAGTAATAAACAAACATGTTTATGACAACCAGTGTACCCCTGCGTTGTGTGCTCTGCAATGGACAAACAAACCATAAGAATGTTAGTGACTACAAATGGAAGGTTCATGTTGGTGAAATTCAGCGTGCCTATGCGTTTTGTGGTCTTACAATAAGCAATGATCCAATATGATCCAATGGAATAATAATGTCATATATATCTTTAATACACACTTCCCCACGGCACACCGACCTGAGACAACTTCAGGGGAGACGAGACAAGAAACGACATGAACCCAGTACTATGAGATCCTCTTTGGGGAACATCTAGTAATGCGATATAGTGCTATTGTTATGTCGTTGGATTTACCGACTTGCTAAAACAATTACCTAGTTATACCTAGTTATTTCTGAGGCAAAAAAACCCTCCATCTGTCTCAAATCCCAAAAATGATAAATTTCCGTTCGAGACTAATAATAGCCATTCTGACATGCAACTGCCAGTTCAGTATCATAGAAACCAATAAGGGTATTTCAGTTAGACGGATTAGAAATGATTAGAACATATAAGATCTATTGGGTTTGAGATCGCTTCAGGCTGGCCATGTAACCTATAAGATAGTCCCAGGCACGCCGCGTAGATGTGATGCCACTGCGGTGGAGCTTTTCTGGCCTTTTCGGTCCTAGGTGGATGTGGTGGCAGCTGGTAGCCGGTGGCAGCCACAGAGACACTGGGCCACATCTGCTGATTGAGTTTTTTATTGGTATGATTGATAAGGAAGTGTTTCAAAGCATTTCCTTGAGCCGCAGCTTTTTTAGGCGGCCCAAAGCGGTCTAGCACATCTGCACATCGACCTCTGAACAGACATGAAAATCATGCAAATTGGCTTCAATCCACATCCGGCGCCGTTCTTTTTCTCGGTATTGATTTGGCCGTACCGGCCCTGGATTTCGATTTGGCCGTACCGGCCCTGGATATGACACCTCTCGCCTGGGCGACCCGGAAGCGAACGAGGCCAGGTTCAAGGCTTCATGCAACCTGCATCATGTCCATCCACGACTCGTCATCCAGAGACCTATGGTCCGCCAATGTGCTGTTGCACTGGCAAACCATGATGTTCAGCAAAACCGGATTCTCCATCACAACACGAGGGCAGAGGGGGTGATTCAAAACTTCCCTTGGAGAGCTGAATGGAACATCATACCTCAAGACATCGCAGCAGAACTTACGTGTATGAAAAAAACAATGGCTCCTAAAGGATCCCCCTGTGCTTTCTGGGGGTGAAGTTGTGCCGAGCGAACAGTTTACAAAACCAAGCTTTTCTATCCACGTGCATTGTGCAACCTCTGGCAAAGAAAGGTATTCCGGGGCTGATGGATGAAACAATGGAATGTCCGATCACTACGAAATTTAAGGTTAAAGGTCAGACCCCAGCATCCCCCGGGAACCCCCCCGCAACATGTTTGAAGTCTTGCGTGTTGCGTCTTGCAAAAGCTAGGAAGTCCAGCATCGAATCTGTGCTTTGTGATTTGTGACTGAAAGGAACTCTGAACATGGATTCTGTGAATTTGCGTGAAACTTTACTATTGGAGAAAAAATGGACTAAAGGACGGCGCAGATATTTTGAACTGCAATCATCAGAGCTAGGGGGAAACAAAAACAATCTACGGGCACAACTTGAATTTCAATTGGTTGGTGTTGAAACCAAATCTGTCCCATTTTCGTTTTCACAGTCTTGCAAAAAAGATCAAAAAAGTAGACTGTAGGTCTCTTTTGATCCCCCTTACAGTTTCCACTACTAAAAGGGTGAGCATCGCTACAAGAAGAAGGCGTGCTGGGCTACAAAATGTAATTCCGATTTTCCAGGGCTAAATTCAAACAGCCAAAAGCCACTACAAGAAGCATTGCGTGAGTGAACTATTACGTGCATGGCACACCTTTATTTTTTGAAGTCCGTTCTTGGCTCATACACATCCAAATCCAAAGTGGTACCCAGCAATACCCAGCACGTGTTCACCCTTTTAGTAGTGGAAATGGTAAGGGGGATCATAAAGGCAGAAAACAACGAAAACGAGTTCAGTTTCCGCATCCCAATGTACAACAATGGTGACTAGTGTATGATCAAGTACGACCTGTCAGATCTTTGTAATCTACGCCGCAACATCGGCTTGTCATCCTTAGTCATGGGCACCAAGATGCGGGCTCCATTCATGTGGGCCCAAATCGTCATAGGTTGTACAGCAGGCAGGCTTCAGTCTCAAATGAATAACAGCTGATCTAGCCAGCCAGCCACTGTTGTACCTTGCTCACACACAGAGGGGTGTGATTCTCTTATCTAGTAGAATTTTAAAGCTGTCGGGGAAAAATATTAATTAGCACACTGTACGTGTATATATATATATAAATACAGTACTACCATGTACTACCTTATACTACCTTCGTAGGCAATAACAACGGCCCGGGACTTCAGGAGAATGGCGCATGGGGTCACGACCAAAAGCACTTACAATTGGTGGTTTCAGTTGAGATACTTGTCGCAGCATGGCAGAGGTAAATTCTTCAGGTACCGAGCGATTTCAGCGATGTTTGGATTCGACCACACGGGGAAGTCTTCACCTACCTCCGCAGGAGGTATTTGCATAGCGAAACTGTTGCTGGGACTGTAACAGTCAGACATCTGGAAAAGCTGCGTAGCAAGTGCACCAAGAGCTGGCGAAGCCCAAGCAGCCAAGGCTTGAGGATCTTGCAGCAATTTCTTCACCCCAGGCGGCAGATGGTGTGCATTGTGTCGAGCCCGGAGTTTTTTCTTCAGGTCCATTCGTTCTTCCTGATCAGCATTATTCCGTGCTTGCAGCTGTAAAAGGATGTACCTTGTGATGTTACTTAGTTTCAATGAAACCAAATGTTCACATGGGATCTGGTCATCCAAAAGCGAAAAAAGATCGCAATTCCATGGGGCCCGCTATACTTGGATATGATGCGACAGAGATGTCTGACTCGAGTGCAGAGAATCAATGAAAATGATGACGCTGATGTTGGGATGTGGGCGCCCTTTTGTCAGCAAGGTGGCCCCCTATAGGTGACACTCGGTTTTTCAGCACACTATAATATATGCTTCTTATCAGCACTCGGCGAACGCTACCTGTGCATCCATACTTCAAGACTGCTTATCGCAAGAACCCACAAACTTCCTGAGAAAAAAAGAATTCCTAGGAAGTGGTTGGAATTCACCGAAGCATCTTACGCTTCCTAAACAGTCAATCACAAATAAGATATAAGAAGGACAAACAAAAACGCTAGCCCAAACCTAGCTTTTTTTTTTTGAAAAACGGCCCGCTGCACATAAATAATTGATAATTTGGTGATTCAAGAATCTTTTTTTCACCACTTGTTCAAATCTTCTTGTGCTAGATTTTTGAATGGACTCCACATGCATCCAGGAATCTTCCGGCAAGCGATCCCACACTTGCACTGCAGCATCCAAAGCCTCCAAACACATTTCCTGGGCTGAAGATGTGGCCTGCATCTTGCATGATTCGCTGAAGGCTAGGCGAGCGATCGGAGCTTTGATCAACAGCCAAACCCACAACAAGTTGGGCGCCACATGCACCCAGTCCATGCACTGGAGCTGAAGGTCGTCGGGAACTGTCCACAGGCTGAACAAGTCCCCGAACCTGCCCCAGCAATCCAAATCCACAAATTGACTTGGCGGAGGCATGAGCCACTTCCATGCTGCTGGTCGTACCGACCGGTGTGCCATGAGCAAAATGCCTTAAATACGAAAACAACATGATATGCTCACACTATGACCATAATACCATCATGTGTTTCTCTTCAGTGCACTTTGATGCCCTAGTATGAAGCCGTTATAGGTTTCCGCCAAAAATTCGATATATCATGATATATCTTAGACCGCATTAAAATGCATTAGGCCTCAGACCCTGGACTAGAATGTTTCGATCCATTGTTACTGTCAGTGGCTGTCAGTTTGTCGCCATTGATTGTTCTTTTCCTTGAGATCCGAATGGATCCAACATACTGCAAGATGGCTGCAGCACTCGGCAGACGCCCGAAACAAATTATGGGCAAATCAGAAATTCTGACGATGTGGCGTACCCCTTTATTGTAAGCCTTTATTCAACAAAGTTCGGCAAAGTTCGATTCCAAATAGTTGGGGGTCACTCCAACAAACAACCCGTTGCAACACTTTCCCTTGCGGATGGTCTATCCAAGGATCTGTGCAGCTCCACCAGCACCAAATGAAGCTGCAGCAGGAGCGAAGGAAGCAGGTGACCTTGGTTGAGTATTGTTTCGACCGGATCCAGAAAACATGGTTGCACATCCCGTCCTACCAATTAAATAACCCATATACGTACATTGAAATTTGGCTGGAATTGGAATCTGCTGGATCTGCATGGATCCGCTCTGCGAGGAGTAGCTTCTGCAAAGCAGACTCGCACTGTTTTTGCAATAAAACTACTTTTCTTCGAGTGATCCCCACCATGGCAGATATTAATACATATTATATAAACTGTCACGAATATCTGAATTATTCACCTGAAACATATTCTGACATTTTTTATGACATTCTATCTGGCATTCTTTCTGGCACTCTATCTGGCATTCTATCTGGCATTCTGCCTGGCACTCTATCTGGCATTGGTTTCCTGCTGACATTCTTTCTGGCATTCTATCTGGCATTACCATATGGCATTCTATCTGGCATTCTATCTGGCATTCTGTCCGGCATTCTGTCTGGCATTCTATCTGAAGAATTCTATGTGAAATTCTTTCTGGCATCCAGCATTGCTCACTGCGATTGTGACCTGGCGGTTGGGGTCCGGCAGGGCCCACGGCGATCGAGAGCTGGCGACGCTGGCGGTTGAGGTCTGCGATTGAGAGCTGGCGGCGGGGATCCAGTAGATTCCAGCAGTGCCCACATTGATTGAGAGCTGGCAGTTGGGGTCCGACAGTGCCCACTGCGATCAGGAGCCGGAAAAGGAGCACGGCGAGGAGGAAGCATGGAGGATGGAGGAGGACGGAGAAGGGCTCTTATATAAAATCCAACAACCCTCACCTGGCAGGCGGGGAAAACTTGACATGGTTCCGGGATGTTCCGGGCATGGTTGAAACATGTTTGACACAAGTACCGCGGCCACCCAAAAAATGATCGTCATTCGCTCAAAGAAATGAGCCCGACAATCGTCACCAACACAAAACAAAAACATTAAAAGCACACGTCACATGTGAAATAAAATCCTAACTGTCAAGGACTGCCCCGCTATCCATGTATTGCCCCGCTTCATCCAAGGAACGGCGCGGCTCCACAAGCACCAACTGACGAGGACGAAGCTGCCGTATCGGCAGGCGGCCTTAATTGAGTATTGTATGTATTGTTTCGACGTGTTTCGAATGGTTTCCGAATGGTTTGAAACAATTGCGAACAGTTTCGAAGGTTTTATTCCCATCAAACACGCATCTGATCTCAGCTGGGGTTAGAAACGGCCCTAGAAGCAATACCCTCGGAGCATGATTGGAAGAGTTCAAAAAATCATAATTCACTCAAAATACCATCCCTGTCCCACTTTGTCCAAGTGTCTGCGGCCCTGTCCAATTTGCAGGGTTTGTTGGCGCTCGCACCCTCAGCCAACAAGTAAAATAGATAAGCATAATAGGCAAATCAATGTTTAAGGATGTTGAAGACATTGAAAGATCCTGAAGGTCCCTGAAGGTTGAAATGAGCAGCTACTGCAATATTTTACATGCAATGATGACAAAAGTGTGTGTGACTGTCTGTGCTAAATGTTTGATTTTTTTTTACGCATCCAAAAATGATTGGAGATGATGGGACTGCCGCCCAAGGAACACAGAAGGTGACCTTGCCTTCGGTTTGAACTGCGACTCTGTCGGGCGCCTTGGGATTGATTGCCCCATTGGAACAAGACGAGATGCAGTCCAATGATATCCAATGGGTTTGATGCTTCGGTTTGATGCTTGGGTTTGATACGTGAGTCAGGGTGTGATACTTGCTTTGAACAAGACGAGGCGCAATCCAATGCGGACCTCCCAGTCATACGCAGCTCGTCTCTCGGGGTCCGTCAACACCTGCTTCGCCAGGTTCAGTTCTCCTGAAGTGGCGCCAATCCCTGATTATTGATCCCCGGTCCATGATACCCAGCGGCATTTACAAACCATTTTAGAAAGAAAATAGGTGCTATAGAATGCATAACCAGGAGTGTTTTCTCTATAAAATGTAAAACCAAGGTTTTATATGAAATGACCCCTTTCTATCCATGAAATGACCCCTTATTCCACTATATAGTGTATGTGGAACCCTTATTTTCTAACCATTCCTCATCAATATTTGAATCCTCTATGAACTTAGAAGCTAGGCATTAGACTCACCAAGCATGTGCCCCAAACAAAGATACAACCATCTTCCAGCATTTAGCCCTCTATTGACTGACCTTAAAAACGAACCAAAAACGCATTGCAGAGAGACAAAGGTTGATTTTTGGCTACATGGATCCCAAGCTCACCCACTTACACATGACATATTTCCAATTATTTGCACTTTAGCACCGAGCCTCTGGTCACTTCTGCAGCCTCTGGCGCTGCAGTCTTGTCGGGATGCCATTCAAGCAGCTGGCTTCTCCACGCTTTGACCTCAGAAGGTCCATTACGTCCAATACCTTCGTGGTGAAGGGACAACAACTTTTTTTGGAAATCTCAAACCTAGCAATCAAGCGATATCAAGCGTATCATTGTAGACCCGTACCTAATGAAGATATACCTTTTACCTCTCTTTTTTTCCATCGACCTGTTCCTTCCTCCATCCAGAATCATTCAGCATCATTCAGCCATCCATCATCATCATCCATCCATCCGCTTTTATGGCCGAGCGGCGATCTCCGCTCTTGTCGCCGTTTCCGGCACCATCAGCAGCTTGTAGAACGCCATGGCTGCCAGCGAGGCACGGTTGGTGCTGTAGTTGAGCTGCTGCTGTTGTTGTTGCTGTTGCTTTTGCTGTTGCTGTTGTTGTTGTTGTTGTCGTCATCGTTTCATCGTGTCATCGTGTCATCGTGTCATCGTGTCCAGGTTCGCGACGCCACCAGTCGTGAAGGCCGCTGCCGTATCGGCAGATTGCCTTGATTGAATATGGTTTTGGATGGTTTTCAATGGTTTCCAAGAAGTCTGACATAGATATGAACGGATTCGACACCTGTTTCATGTTTTAATCGTGCCGGTCAGCCCCGAGGCCATCAGTTTCATCTCGACATTCATCATGCAACATGTTTCAATCCCTTTTCCAACATATGGAGGTTTCCTGAAATGGGGGTGCACCTAAATCATCCATGTTCAAAAGATATTCCATTATTATAAACCATACAGTTTTTTTGGGGTACCTCCATTCATGGAAACACCCATATCATATCTTTCCCAGTTGGATAGGGTCCCCGGTCCTGAACGGCGCTGGGACAAGATCCGACACTTCCAAAGAGGTCGGCCGACACTTCCAAAGTGCCGATCAAAAGTTGCGCCGAAACTTTGCGCAGCTGCTTGTTACAAGATGTCATGAATCAACAACAGAAGGTCCATCCTTTGTGTGAATACAGACCCCACATATACATATATGGGTATCGTTCAAGCATGGGCCCCAATGATAAATCCACACATTAACAGTATTGGTGAATATTGATGATATAATTTAGCCATTCCCCAAAAAGCATATATATATATATGGTAGATGCACTATTCACATACGCTGTATTAATTTCCCTAGTGTTGTACTTACAGAAGATATATGTCAGGAAAAAAGTCAGCCTCTATATTTTTGCAGGCCAATCGCAATCTTAGAGGGCGGGCTGGGCAGAGAAGAACGATCATACACGTGGCAAAACACTTAAGGAGAAGAGATTTTAGGCAAATCTCAAAATTCACGATCGATCACGCTCATTTGGGGCCAAGGGACTTTCAGGTACAAATGGCTAAATGATCCACGTACAAGATAATCTTGTACAAACGATGGTCTAGGAATCATCTAATACTCGACTGGGCATGGCTACATAAAATTTACGGATGATGTGGATCCGATGATCTGAAGCACAACATCACAGACTCAAAGCGCTCTTCCGGTTTTTCCCAGGTTTATGCCAGAAACTGCGATGCAAACTCTCTGTCAAAATATGTTGCAGCCCAGTACTTCTACAGCACTCAGGTCTAGATCAGCACACCGCCGCGGATGCTTCGCAGGCTTTGTGAAACTGTTCTCACGGGTCAATGCAGTTCACCAACGATGGCAATGGCACCAAATCTGCGCAGGTACGGCGCTCAAATGAGCATGCATATCTGCACGCACACCGCAACTTATTGCTGCCCAGCTGCAAGAAAGCAGGTTCAAGCTGTACAAAATCTGCTCCATGTGCTCCGCCAATTTGGCATCGAGGAACTCGTTGATGCCATGCATCAATGCCTCGGCCGCCGGTCTGAGCAGCAAGCGGTGTGCTAGACATGTGCCACCATGCTACCATACTTTCTAATGGAGCGGCCAAAGAACGCATTCAAGAAGAGTACCGACAGTGCCGGGTGATCTTGCCCGTGAAAGGAATCGCGGGGCCAGGAGACAGACTGCCCGGAGGCAATTACGTTGTCCGGCTTGGCACATCGCCGAGGCGTGGTACTTCTCGTGCAGTGGCTCCCGCCTCAAAACAACGTTGGAACGCAAACAAGACATGCATAAACCCCGATCTGAGCTCGCTGCTCTTTTTTTGTCATGTCGATGACCGATACCAGCCACGAATGCAGCAAGTCCATCTCCTGACCAGGAAAGGGTTGAACAAACTGTGGACTTGTGTCATTCTCCGATTGACAGCTCCGGCCTCTTCGGCCGCGATCATGTAGATCTCGTGCTTGATGCCAGCGAAGAGGCGTTGAATGGCGCCAATGCGCCTTTGTCCAGTAAGCTCCTGACGTGTGGTTGCCAACATGCTCGAATTATGTGAATAAAATGAAGAAACACCGGCCTTCTCCCATGCCATCAACGTTGACATGGTGGCTTGCGCGGGCGGAAACATGTTTCGAAATGGGCGTTCTTATAAATGTTTTTTTGCGGTGCTATGAATACCTTGAGCCAAGGAGCAAACATGCAAAGTGACTGCCGTGATAAATGTTTGTATCATGGGTAACAGCGTGAACAAGGATCCGATGATCTGAAGCACAACATCACAGACTCAAAGCGCTCTTCCGGTTTTTTTCCCAGTCAGGTCCGGTTCGGCGCAAAACAAGCAAACGGCGTGCGGGATGCTGGTCTGCCCTTCGCAGAAGTCACATGGAGCCACGGGTTTCTGCCAGAAACTGCGATGCAAACTCTCTGTCAAAATATGTTGCAGCCCAGTACTTCTGCAGCACTCAGGTCTAGATCAGCACACCGCCGCGGATGCTTCGCAGGCTTTGTGAAACTGTTCCCACGGGTCAATGCAGTTCACCAACGATGGCAATGGCACCAAATCTGCGCAGGGCCTTCTGAATCCTTCTGATAGTTTAGGTGAAAAACTTCCAATCACACAAGACATTTTGGTCCATTGGGCGCAAACTAGATTCTTGGGAGTTGGTCCTCCGGAATTCATACGGACATTCCTTCAAGACTCGTGAGCAGTGCCGATCAAAAGTTGAGCAGTGCCGATCAAAAGTGCCGATATATATATATATATATATGTATAGTCTAATGGCGCCTAATGTATTGACAGGGGGGCCTCCCCCCCCTCCGTTATTCATTCTTGGATGGTAGGGATCACAATATAATATATATATATATATATATGTAATAATATATATTATATATTACATTATAATGTATAATATAGCATGTGTATATATATATACAAATATTATAATGTAAAAATATATATATGTCTAATTATACATAATATCTAGATATATATGTATTAAAATAAACAATACAATAGACTATATATATATCATAATGTATAATATTACATATATATATATACGTATGATAATATATAATATTATCGAATATGTATACTGTAATATACATAATATGTATATATATATTAAAGCATGATGTTTAATACAATGTGTATATATATATGTGCATTATCAAGTAATATATATATATAATATCTATAATATACATATATGTGTATATATATATTATAATGCATGTATATATATATACATATATTAATGTAAAATAATATATGTATATATAATATGCATAATATATAATATATATATATATAATAATATAAGTTAATATCATTTATAGTACAATGTAAAAATATAATGTAAATAGATATATAATGCATAATATACAAATATATATATATAATGAAAGTCTACTCTGAGACAATCCGTTCTATAAAATGCCAGGCCCAACCCCACCCAAAACAAAGAATGATATCCAAGGATGATAAATATATATAATATACATATATATATATCATCTTGTATCATCTTATATTATCCAGTCTGTCCCTACAAGTCATCCTATTGCCTGGGATCCAGGCCCGTCTCCCCCGAGACAACGCCAAGCGACAGGGGCAGCTGTCGCGTGGCAATGCGCAGGAGGGGCAGCAGCTCATGTGGCTTGGGGTTGGGCCACCCTGCGCCCCCTGGCGCGGCGTACCCCAATGGGTTTGTTTACCATTGGGACATCATCATTTTTATCCGAATTTCCCCGATGAAAATGGGCACTTTAAGGGAATATAATTTACAGATGTGTAATCATGTATAATTATACATGTATACATGTATATGCCCCCATTTTCAGACTAAGCCGTAGGATGCTTTGATGACCCTTGCATGCTGAACTGCAGTTTTAAAATGTTTAGTTTTGCAAATGATGCTGGGCAAACATTTTTTTTGACAGTCCTGGCCCTCTACAAATCAAATCACTATAAAATCGGATTAAATTGCTGGATGCTCTATCTTCGTTGAGCTCATGTTATCATCAAAATTGAGACCTTGGATGAAATTTGTGGATATCCTATTCATCTACTTCAAGATGAACTCCCCAAATCTTTAAAATCTGAATGTTCCAACAGGAACATGTTCCAAAAATCCGCCGGGGCCTCCTCTTCCAAAAATTGACAAAAATTGTAGTTTCAGAGCCAAGCCCTCGCCTCGCACGTCCAGTAGCACGGTGATGCGTTGGAATTCGGAGCCACCTTTGAAGGCAGACGGGTAGTGGGGTAAGCCCAAGAAGAAGCCCAAAAAGATCGAAAAGTAACATCCTATTTCAAAATTCTGATGAATTGAAGTGGTTCTATCTTTTTTTGGGGGGGTCCTCTAAAGATTGTTGATGTCTATCCCCAAATGGAAAAAGAACTTAGCTCCTGGGCTCCCTCCCAACCAAGACTTGCCACATGTTTCATGCTCCAAGGCACTCAGCTGCTCATCGATACTGCAGCAGAGTGCCTGCGCACGCGACACCTATGGGTGAGACACCAGTAAATAACATCAACATCCAATAGCCAGCCTTAGATGCCTTGAGGATGTTGATGCAATCAGTTCCTTGATCAAAATGGCTCAAACATGGTCAAAACTAGTGTTAAAAGGCGTTGTAAAATGATGTAAAATGTGCATCCATCTGGCTTGACTATGATCATCTGGGGAAGTTCCCTGGCTAACTAGCACCCATGGGGCAAAAATCCTGATTCACTGACAGTGCATTCACCAGTTGGTTTACCCAATTAATCCCATTTCCCCTTAGATGGTACCAAAAAATGAAGATACCCACTACCTATACAACCGATGGTTCAGCGGGTGTAGTTTATTAAATTATCATTATAGTTGTGAGGCCGAATGAATAACCCTGAACTGCATCGCCAATCACTCCTGGTTATGTATGTCTGTCTGTCTGTCCGTCTGTATGTCTATCTGTCTGTCTGTCTGTCTATCTACCTATCTACCTATCTGCCTATCTACCTATCTACCTGTCTAATTACAGTACCTACCTACCTACCTACCTACCTACCTACCTATCTACCTATCATCTATCTAATTACAGTTCCTAACTACCTACCTACCCACCTACCTACCCACCTACTATCTATCTATCTGTCTGTCTGTCTGTCTATCTATCTATCTATCTATCTATCTATCTATCTTACCTATCTTATCTATCTTATCTAAATTACCTACCTTATCTATCTTATCTATCTTACCTATCGTATCTATCTTAACTATCTTATCTATCTTATCTATCTTATCTATCTTATCTATCTTACCTATCTTACCTATCTTATCATCTTATATATCTTATCTATCTTATCTATCTTATCTATCGTATCTATCGATCTATCGATCGATCTATCGATCTATCGATCTATCGATCTATCTATCTATCTATCTATCTAATTATCCAATCTATCTAATCTATCTAATCTATCTAATCTATCTAATCTATCTAATCTATCTAAACTATCTAATCTATCTAATCTATCTAATCTATCTAATCTATCCTATCTATCTAATCTATCTAATCTATCCCATCTATCTAATCTACTAATCTACCTAGGCTAGCTAATCTAGTCTAACTAATCTATCTATCTATCTATCTATCTATCTAATTATCCAATCTATCTAATCTATCTAATCTATCTAATCTATCTAATCTATCTGATGTATCTAATCTATCTAATCTATCTAACCTATCTAATCTATCTAATCTATCTAATCTATCCTATCTATCTAATCTATCTAATCTATCCCATCTATCTAATCTATCTAGGCTATCTAATCTAGTCTAACTAATCTATCTATCTATCTATCTATCTATCTTATTATCTTATCTTATTATCTTATCTTATTATCTTATCAATTATCTTATCTATCTTATCTATCTTATCTATCTTATCTATCTTATCTATCTATCTATCTATCTATCTATCTATCTTTCTTATCTATCTATCTATATTCTATCTATATTCTATCTATCTTCTATCGATCTTATCTATCTTATATATATATATTATCTATCTTATCTATTTTAGCTATCTTATCTATCTAATCTATCTTATCTATCTTAAATATCTTATCTATCTTATCTATCTTATCTATCTATCTACCTATCTATCTATCTATCTGTCTGTCTATCTATCTATCAATCTAACTATCTATCCATCCATCCATCCATCCATCTATCTATCTTATCTATCGTATCTATCTTACCTATATTATCTATCTTAACTTTCTTATCTATCTTATCTATCTTATCTATCTTACCTATCTTACCTATCTTATCTATCTTATCTATCTTATCTATCTTATCTATCTTATCTATCTTAGCTATCTTAGCTATCTTAGCTATCTTAGCTATCTTAGCTATCTTAGATATCTTACCTTACCTATCTTACCTATCTCACCTATCTAATCTATCTAATCTATCTAATCTATCTAATCTATCTAATCTATCTAATCGATCTAATCGATCTAATCTGTCTATCTATCTATCTATCTGTCTGTCTGTCTGTCTGTCTGTCTGTCTATCTGTCTATCTGTCTATCTGTCTATCTGTCTATCTGTCTATCTGTCTATCTGTCTACCGATCTATCGATCTATCTATCTTATCTGTCTATCTATCTATCAATCTATCTATCTGTCTGTATGTCTGTCTGTCTGTCTGTCTGTCTGTCTATCTGTCTATCTGTCTATCTGTCTATCTGTCTATCTGTCTATCTATCTGTCTATCTGTCTATCTGTCTATCTGTCTATCTGTCTATCTGTCTATCTATCTATCAATCTATCTTATCTTATCTTATCTATATCTATATCTATATCTTTATCTATATCTATATCTATATCTATATCTATCCATCTATCTATCTATCTATCCGCTATACTGTACTCCTTGGGCTATACTCCTTGCTTGCTGTGTCGATATCCCGATGTCTTCTCATCACCCAAGTTTCGTTGGATCCCTATGGCTTTGGTTGATGGTTTCACCACATCACTAGCTGCGATGATGACCCCAGGTATGCCCATGAATCCTCGAAACTACCATTGATTTATCTTGCTTTCATAGTCATCTTATCCAATTTTTGCTGCTTTTAATGCCTCTTTTCTGCGTGCCTTGAAGTACAGCTCTGGTGCCTTCTTGCTGTCCGTACGGGCGATTTGCCTCGTGGGGAGGGATGATGGGTTGAAAGGGAGGGAATTCATGGGATTTCA
Organism: Cladocopium goreaui; assembly: GCA_947184155.2. Taxonomy (NCBI): domain Eukaryota; class Dinophyceae; order Suessiales; family Symbiodiniaceae; genus Cladocopium; species Cladocopium goreaui. The sequence continues at coordinate 416,100 of CAMXCT020005068.1, read as the reverse complement.
TGGGGTCAAAATGGGGTCAAAATGGAATTTAATGGCGGTCCAAAGATCCTAAACAGTGATAGCTGTGGAAGCCATGGACACCTTACTTCGACCATTTGCTCTTCTTTGTGCTGTGAAAGATGGTGATTTTCAATAATTAGCTATGTTGGTTTACCAGAGGGTACTTGATGGTACCAGTATTTTTTTAAGGGAAGACTGGTACATCTGGTACATTTGGGTGTATGTGTGTGTGTGTGGGTGTGAAAATGGTGGGCATGCAAACATTGCGACGTTAATAGGGAAGGTCATGATAAATCATTCATTTAGGGGTACCGACGGGTACCGGATACCCCATTTTCAATCAAACCAATATTATGGTTTGATGGCAACATCATTGTATGCCAAAAGGTTTCCACTCAATCAGTCCATTGAATGAACGTTCGTATGTAATATAGATAGGATGCATCGTGGAACTGGTGGTGATGGTGATGATGGTGATCATGATCATGACCATGATGCATTGAGTTAAGGCAATACGAAAATTTTGTCGCAAGAAGCCCCGAGTTGTGCTGGCCAGGACCCTCATCCTCTGATGTTTGGCGGATTTTTGGCCGATGAAGATGAACCTCCCCTTCCAAAACAGCCAAACAAATGAAGTTCGTCCCAAAAGAGTCAACTCCGCTCCATCTCCCAGATCTTTCGATCGACAGGGCGCAGGAGCAGCACCGGGGACTCATCCTTGGCCAAGAAACGGCCCTTGCTGATCCACTGCGGGACTTGCTCTCGTGCCTTGATCAAAAGATATCAAAAGTGGAGGCCGCTGACCAGCCAACATTGGGATTTGACTATCCAAGCCCTCCAATGATTGAACCAATGCATAGTGAATTCCGGTGTATCGGAGAGTCTGGAATGAACATCCCCGATTCATTGCCACATATTGCCACTTGTCATCGGAAAAATTGGTAGTCTCAGGCAAACATGAAATGGACCGATATTCACTGAGCTACCCTCTGGTAAACTAACATAGCTATGGAAAATCACCATTTTTAATGTGTAAATCCACTATAAATGGCAATTTTCAATAGCTATGTTAGTTTACCAGAGGGTAATGTTCATGTGGCCAATACTTTGTGAATATCACCGGCGCACATGGAATGCTATGGATGTGGCTCCCCGATTCTACCTGACAATGGGATGGAAAATTACCAGCAAGCCTGGAGGAATACGACGACACCTTTGGAAAAACATTCTGGCTGACTACTAATAGAGGGATCCAAGTGCACTGCCCAATTTTGAGGGGAAAATCCGGGGAAATTGGTTTGCAGTGTGAGGGATGTGATAAGGGTTTTTTTCCCCACTTTGCTCAGCTGCTTCTACATTTATCATCTACATCTGCTGCAAACAACCACCAAAGACTTCCAAAGGTCAATCGGTCAGTGGTGTGTCAGGTTTCAAACCAGAGTCATCCAGAGTGGTGTAATGCATCTAAGAAAACTCAAGTCCAAGTATGTCCAAGTCATTTTAAGTCACACTATTGAAAAGTCCTAGTTGCCTTTAAGCCTGGCATATGTTTCACATCGCCATCCCAGGGTCCCATGGTGTTTTTCAGGGGTGGAGTCATCGGCACCTGAAAGAGCTGTTTTGGTTCACTCATCTCCCGCCACTTGCGGTGATCTTCATAAGCAGCCACAGCCTGGGAAACTTCACGATGATTTGCTGTTTCAACAAACTCATTGGATTGGTTTTGTTGGGAAAATCTTAACCGGAAACCATGGTTTTTACCATGAAATATGGGGCTTTCCTGTAAATTTTCCCTTAAACCAATCCAATGACAAACAGGTGTTCTGGTCGAATGATTTTCGATATGTTTTTTTTACATTTTATCTGGTTGGTGGTTGAGGCACCATCTTGAAAAATATGAGTTCGTCAGTTGGGATGAATTCCCTATCTATGGAAAGTCATTAAAATTCAATGGTTCCAAACCACCAACCTAACATAACTATGGAAAATCACCATTTTTAATGGGTAAATCCACTCTCTCTCGCAATTTTCTATTAAATCATGGCTAACTTGAGCCCGCTCAACAAACTCCAGCAACAGGTCCCAGGCTTCTCCCACAGCGTCAAAACGGCACCAACCAGTCACACATCACTAATCAAATCACTGGATGAAGGTCAGTGGCAAAAACTTACAGCTACCATCTGGTTATGACCAACAGTTTGCCATGGAAAGATCCAGCATTTTTAAGAACGGTCAACCATCAATTTCGATTAGGGCCATGGCTTAACCATGGCGAACTGTTAGTCATCACCAGAGGGTATCATTTTGCCCCCTTTTTTGTAGCAGTCAGATCAACTGATTGGAGATTGTCAAAACAAAGTTGTCAACAACTCCGCTGACTGAAGTAGCAGGCCGATGCTGACTGAAACGCCTTTTTGATCTGTACCCAGCATGAATCCCTTCTCTCATCAACAACACCCCAAAAGGAAGTTTTTTTGACATTATATATTTGAAGTCCCATGACGTCCCATGTTTGTATATGGGATTGCTTGTCCCATGTACATCCCTGCTCTGCTTCATGAAGAAAAAACATCTTGAGAAAATCATGAAAAATCATGTAGGACATCCTTTTATCATGTGTACCCTCAAACAGATCAAACAAGGAAAATATGCAAATCCACCCCCATTTATATATCCATGTAATGTGGGTAAAACAATAATAAACCATCCCCCAGTCATCACCATAAATAGGTATAAACCATTCCCAGTCATGGGTGGTTTATGATTGTTTTACCCACATTAAAATCCCATTCACTGGGTGGTTTATCATTGTTAAAGATCCCATTGAAACCCTTTAAAATCCAAAAAAAAATAAAATCCCATTAAATCCCATTCAAATCAAAAAAACAATTATATAAAGGGTGTGAAATAGTTTTAGGATTTTTTTTTGAACAGGTTTGGGAATTTTTTTTGGATTTCTTGGCTGGTACCATTTGCCTAGTGTTTGCAACGGTTTGGAACTTGAATTTGTCATTTTGCATGGTATTTGCCACATTTGGGCATGTTCACCTTCCATTTTGCATGGGATCTACTACATGTGGGCATGTTCACCTTCCATTTTGTATGGTATTTGCCACATTTTGGCGTGTTCACCTTCCATTTTGTATGGTATTTGCCACATGTTGGCGTGTTCACCTCCCATTTTGCATGGTATTTGCCACATTTTGGCATGTTCACCTTCCATTTTGCATGGGATGTTCTACATGTGAGCATGTTCACCCAAATATTTACAGATGTGGAAGCTTGGGATTAGATAAAAAGCGGGTGGGGGGGATTGAGGGAGGGCGCTAGCTATCTATCCAGCTAGCTAGCTATCTAGCTATCTAGCTAGCTATCTATCTAGCAAGCTAGCTATCTATCTAGCAAGCTATCTATCTATCTAGCTATCTATTTACCTATCTAGCTAGCTATCTTGCTAGCTATCTATCTACCTATCTAGCTATCAAGCTAACTATCTATCTAGCTATCTAGCTATCTAGCTTTCTATCTATCTAGCTATCTATCTATCTAGCCATCCAGCTGTCTATCCAGCTATCTAGCTATCGAGCTATCTATCTAACTATCTATCTAGCTATCTATCTAGCCATCTATCTATCTAGCTATCTATCTAGCCATCTATCTATCTATCGAGGTATCTAGCTATCTATCTCTCTAGCTATCTATCTATCTAGCTGGCTATCTATCTATCTAGCTATCTATCTACCAAACTATCTATCTATCCAGCTATCTATCTATCTATCTATCTGTCTGTCTATCTATCTATCTATCTATCTATCTATCACATGTAATCCTGTCAGCTTTCCAGAGAAGGTTAGTTCGCAAAAACCAACTAATGTAACTTGGGTTTAAGTTTAAATTAAAAAAAAGCGGGAGGGGGGGATTGGGGGAGGGCGCAGCGCCTCCCCCCAAAGCAGAATGCAAGCACCTCTTCTCACATGTTACGTTGCTAGTTTTCAAGAGAAGGTTGGTCATGTGATACTCAGGGATGTAAATACTGTGCAAAATGCATCTTACATGAAAATCAAGTATTTAAAGCAGGCAAAGCAAAAAAAAAAAAGCAGAGAAGCAAAGAAACAGGAAACGCACAAAAGCAAAACAGCAGAAAGGCAAAGAAGCAGGAAAAGCAGAAAAGCAGAGAAGCAGGAAAAGCAGGAAAAGCAGAGAAGCAAAGAAACAGGAAAAACAGAAAAGCAAAAAAGCAGAAAAGCAGAGAAGCAGAGAAGCAGGAGAAGCAGAAAAGCAAAAAAGCAGAAGCAGAGAAGCAGAGAAGCAGGAGAAGCAGAAAAGCAAAAAAGCAGAAAAGCAGAGAAGCAGGAAAAGCAGGAAAAGCAGGAAAAGCAGGAAAAGCAGGAAAAGCAGGAAAAGCAGGAAAAGCAGGAAAAGCAGGAAAGCAGAGAAGCAGGAAAAGCAGGAAAAGCAGAGAAGCAGGAATCCAAAAATAATTCCTAAACCTGATCAAAAAAAAATTCCCAAAATAATTAGCCCTCCTTATATAAATCCCATTAAGATACCATTTTCAGATCCCATTTGTTGATCCCAACTGCACCAATCCCATCTCTAATCCTCCAAACCGCGGAGATGTCTTCGCCGGGCGTCTGCAGGTGCCTTAGGCCATCCCACGGCGAAGCGGCACAGCTCTTGACGCGGTGCGTCGTGGAAGGCCTTGCGCAGCGCCACATAGCCTGGGGACAGCCCGCGCAAAAAAGCCCTGAGTCATGGGGATATCATGAAAGGAACGGGAATACAGTGGGATATATTCTGTATATCATATCATATCATATCACATATATATATATATATATGTGTGTGTGTATGTATCACATGTATATATGTATATATAATTATATAATTATATATATATTATACACATAACTAACCAACTTCACTTGAATATAAATTAAATGATAACAACCCCCAGTCATAGATAAAAAAATAATAAAGAATGAATGAAAATGATAGAAAAGTTGGACACCTGGAAATGATGGGGAAAACGTCAATCTATAACGTCCTGACAAGACTGTTCTATCTTGGGGGGAGCCTATAGGCTTATAAATGGGTGTTAGATTGGGTAGAGTAACATGTGCTAACCCCCCCAGAACATCGAGAACCGGCATATTTCGTGCGGGTTTTCTTGCGGGCTACTAAAGCAATATCCAGAATCATCTTGGGGTATCACGCAAAGTCCTGGAGAGTTCCAGTAGGGACCCACAACGGTACAGGGCATCTATTGCCCACCACATCATGGATTTCCAACTATGGAATGATAAGGCAATAGAGCCAACCAATAACCATGGCTATATATTGCCATAGCAATAAAGTAATGATTGAATGTGAGATTCACCCAATGCGCACCATCCCCAAGTCATCATTTTCATGGCTGCGAATGGCTGCGATAAACCATCCAATTAAATGGTAGACGAGTTTATTACTATTTGGTTGCCCACTATATTATAATACAGTATATTATATTGTGTGATATGATATTACATTATATTATATTATATTAATTTAAATTATATTATAATATATTATATTAACTTTATATTAAATTATATCATATTAAAAAATGTATTAGTATATGTATATGTGTATATATATGTGTGTGTGCATGTATATATATGTTATATAACTATAGTTGGAGGGGTTATATCATAAGTTATATCAATTTATAGTTATATCCTAATCTATGGTGACTACTGAGCCCAGCTGCTGGCCGGACTTTCGGGGCAGTCCAGCTCGTTGATTGCTGTCTCCTGCCGTAACTTAAAAAACTGGCTGTTTGGTGCTGGTAAGGAACAGATGCTAAGGAGGGATTCAGGGACATAGCATTTTTGTATATTTTTGTTGGGACATTCCCGAATTTGAGGGAAAACTTGTTGGACTCGTTGGTAGAAAGTCTCGAAACTTCTATTTTAACAGCAAAGTAATTGCGTCGAAGTTGATTCATTACAGAGCATTTGTCTGGGGCAAGGCTCCTAGAGAAGCCGTCGTGTATCAAATATGTTGCTTCACGCCTTTATGCAAACATGTTCACTCAATTGTCAGGCTTGGGTACCCCATCAAAGGGTATCTCATCAGCCATGGCTGGCCAGAATGAAAAATTATAAATCATATAAAAAAATATGATTGAAATATCAAAAAATATCAAAAAATTGAAACAAATTATTAAACATTAAAACAAATTAAAACAAATAAAAACAAATTACTCCGTGCCCCTCACTTTTTTTTTCTGTGCTAGGTTCTGCTGTACTTAGTCTTAGGTGGCAAGTCTGAAACAGACTAGAACATTGTTTGCAATGACCCCTGCTTGCTGCACCTCTGCTTCTTTCAGTCTATATTCTACTTTGTTTGACATTGAACCCTGCCAAAATGATGATGGAACTATTAAGATAGAATCTTTGTCATGATGATGCATATTAAATACAAGTTGTTTTAACACTTAATCACATCTGGGGTTGAGGGTTGCTCTGATATTAGGGATTGCTGGCAAGGGCCAATTTTATTACAATTGCAGTTACCCCAGTTGGTGCTTACAAACTGTGAACAATTGTGCACAGGACCCAGTGATTTCTCCACGGTGGTTGACTCCGAAGCAAACTCCACTCTACGTGTGATTGCCCCCAGGAGCACATCCTGGCACACCAAGAGGGGAAGCCCCTCCAGGGTTGCGGAACAAATTACAAAAACAAAAGTATACATATGCGAAAAATTAGAAAAATTAGAAAAAATTAGAAAAAATTAGAAAACATTAGGAAAAATTAGAAAAAATTAGAAAAAATTAGAAACAATTAGAAAAAATTAGAAAAAAAAAATAAAAAATAATAATAATAAATAAATTACAGATTTTGGCACCTCCTGCGCCAAATTTTAGTATTCGATTTAGTCTGTGTAGACTAATTTTAGTATTGCTGCAATGTCCTTTTTTTTTTTGGCAGACTTTATCAGAAAAGTTTACAATATATTGAAACATTTTTTTGAGGAGAATTGCATCTAAATACAAATAAAAAGTGCCAAGTGCTTACAATATAGCTGCGAATAAATATAGCACATGCTTAAACAAGACAAGTACAGTGCGTCACAACCAATTACTTGATAATAGTGTATTTCAATACATAGTCAATCTTTTGATACTCTTATTACATTGGCCAGAAAGACAGTGCAGTACTATGTCACATCAGAATGTATGAGAAGGGGAGGTCGAGGTGGGGCCACAATGGCTACCAGGGCCACAGCATATGTCACATCATGTTTGCCCCAAAAACAGGTATGAAACATGATTATCATTGAAATTTAATCTAATGAAATCTAATGTTTCAAAATGATTTATAATTTGTTTTAATTTGTTTCCAAGCTGATGAGAACCCCTCTGATGAGACTCCTTGTTCTCACAGAAGATTCACCCCCTCACAGAATAAATATTTTGCATCCCTTAATACACTTCCCGAAATCCTCAGAAGAATTCAGGTCTGATACCTGCCGAAAATGTCAATGCAAATCTCATGGATTGTCCCTCCAACTCTGACGCGCCTCTGAGGCTGTCTCCTCAGGAACGACCAGTGACCAGGGTGTTTCTGGTTCCAAACAATCACCCGAACCTACCCCCACCCTGATTTCGCCAGAAAACCATTCCGATTCACAAAACCAGTTCTGGCACTTAAAAATATACAAAAATCCCGTTCCAGATGTTCCAGCCATCTGTTTGGCCAAGAAAAGGTGGGAAAACATCGAATTTCCAGGGGATCCATGTGGTGTTTTGGTGCCTTCCAAGCCAGGGACCCCACCAGGGACCCCACCGTGTTACGGGGCACGGGCGACTCCAAGGTGTTCAAGGCCTCTGGTGCCTCTCCAATCTGACCAGGGGATGCTTTGCAATCCAAAAGCGACATGGCAAAATGGTCCAGAAAACCTTATAATATTATGCATATTCGTATACATATATATATAGTATACAGTATAGCCACCAAATGCCACCAAAACATCGAAACGTGCATCCCAACCGTTTTTAAATAATAAATCCCGTTTCGGCATCTTTCCGGTGGTTTTCCTATATGCAAATAATGACAGTCGGCGAAGGGTGTTTCAAAGGTTGGCCAACTGAAAGGAGATGAAAACGCCGGCTGTCAGCCGACTCTCAGCACAGAAAACATATGTCTGCATATGTCTGCATCCATTCATTCACCGCAGAAATCCAAGAAAAACATACATTATTATTATATGGTCCCAAGACCTAGCTTCCCTTCGTGCCCCTGGTGCCCTTTGGATACAAGACCCAGCCAAGATGGTCAAACTGGCCTCTGAGTCTGGTTCCTCAGCAACCGACTGTTCCGTCTCTGGCTCCTCAGCAACTGGCCGCTAAGGACCACGTATTCCAACACCATCTCTACCATTTAGCAGTTGTATTCGTGCGGTCAACATCCTGAGCTCTATGAATTGTTGCCTGTCCCTCAATCCATTCCCATCACTTGATATTCCCATTCATCCGTGGCGTTCTTTCGTCAAAATCCAGATCTGATCGCAACTTTGCCGCATCAAAAGTGGCACAAAGCTTCTTCTGAAAGTCAAAACATGTCCAAGAACCAGCAAAGAGTTGCATCATCCTCCAACTGACTCCAACTTCGGAAAGTCATGTCCAAGAATCAGTTAAGACTTGCAGCAATATCATTCTCATTCTCCAACATCCTCCAATTGCATATATACTTTTTTCAGCCAGGGCACCCCTTCGGCGACGCACGGTGAGGGCAAGGGCCGCCTGGGTTTGAGCCGTTTTTGGGGACCCTTGGGAGGTTTCCAATGCCCTTAAACAAGGTCAAGACGTCACTAATGACCTGGGCAATTTTGGCATATTCTTGAAACATTTTACAACGTGAACATACATCAGCATCTGCAGATCAATGTCGAACTTTTTTGTAAAGTCCTGGAAGCCAAGTCACCTAAGGCTTTCATAGGCTTTCCAAAGACAGCATTTGGCGTTTTTGCGGCATTGAAACGCAAAGACATAATCCCACATTCTTTGGTTCAAAGATCTGTTTGACACATCTTGGCCCTATCTTCCTGGGAATGAACTACTTTGAGTCACCCAAAAATTTATCGAGGTACTGGTTGCCTGCCATTTCAGAGATGGATCTTCTCCATTACTTCATCTTTTTCTCCATGTTCTGAGCGTGTTGCAAGGCGCATATTGAACTGAACGCAAACGAAAGAACATCTTTAGCCCACCCCGGGCATTCCAATAATTGGCTAAAATCATGGACCAAAAATTGTTAGGGGATGGACCAAAAATTCTGGGGATGGACCCTTACTGGTGCTTAGTAGGGAATGGATGGGAATTGCGGTTGCTGGGATTATTATTGATAGTGATGACATGGATCATTCCCGAAAAATCCCCGCGTTTAGCACCAGTAAGAAAAACAGCACTGGGTAAAATCACATTAAATCAATAAACAGCTGTCTAAACACCTGTATCAATCGCAACTCAGAAATCTCTCAATATGTGTTCAGCGGTGGTTGAGTCGACCATAGCCACCGACCATGCGCTTCCAGATTTCCAGGAAAATGCGAAAGTTGGATGATGTGTGCATCATCCAAGTCACTGGGGCTAGATGCTAGAGTCTGCTAGAGGTGTCCTAGAAAACTGATGAAGACATATGAAGAGCAGAGAGTTTTCCCACAGATCACGCCCTCAGTTCGCCCCAGTTTTCCGCCCGAGGCGCGGCAGCTTACGGAACCAGCTGCGGCCGAAGGCCCAGTGCAACGAAGCCCCCGCAGGCTCCGAGCCCAGGAAACAGCCGCAGCCCACAGTGACCATGGCGAAGATCAGCTTTGGTTGAGTTGTTTCAATCAATGGATTGGTTCTGTTGGGAAAATCTACAGGAAACCATGGTTTTTTTACCATCATCCAATTCTGTGTTTCAAGAGGATTTCTAGATTTTCTAGAGAACTTCTTGGAGAATGTTGAAAGCTAAGTTAGAATAACCCACGAATCACCCATCTAAAATAATTATGTCAAACAAGGATAAATAAGGCCATGTTTGGACAATGTTTGGATAGTTGCCCCTACTAATACCCTATACTAATCATCATTCCAGTGACGCCATAATTTACCCAGCTTTGGATCAGGAATGACCTTTGGAAGGTGAGATTGTGGCAGCGATATTAGAATAAGTATCTGCAATATGTCTGCCAAAAGGATTCCAAGGGAGTATGGACACGGAATCATTTTTTGCCCCAAAAAACGGTGCCAAAGAACATTCACCACCTGAATTTGGTTTCTGGAATGACCTGGGGCCATGCTGTTTTTTGTTGGCCCCTGCGCCATGAACAGTACCTGGGACTTGAGCCAAGGGGATAAACCCAAGAGGTCCAACTTGGGTTTAGACGTTGGAAAGCTGGAAACCATATGGGGTTTCCAAACATCACCTGTGGATCACCTGTAGCATCGGGTTGACGGCAAGGCCTGGTAATGGTGGTGGCTTCTCAGAGACCGGAGCCCGAACCTCGCGAGTCGGTCGTGACGAGTGGTCCACCATGGTTTTTTGGAACCATGAAAGACATAGGGTTGATGAACTTCCCCGGAAATTGGGAATAAGTCAATCAAGTTAGTAATGTATAATGTATCATTGAATATGAATGATGTGCATGAATGAAGAAACTCAACTTATTCGATGGCTGAACATGCTGAGCTTACGTAACTATATATGTTTTAAAACACAGGAAGTTCTAATTTGGGTAGGTTAAGACACCGAGCATATGGGATTGCGCTCTAGATGTTTGTTGTGTATTCTTGCTGTGGCTATTTTTGCGCTGGCTGGTAATGTTGGTTCGCCTTCTTTGGCATAGATACTGACTAAACTTCCAAAGCTGTCCATCTGAAAAGAGGCTTTATCAAGAAACAAATTCAACATGTGGCAGATTGACATCATGAAACAACAATATATGTTCCATCACTACACAGAATCCTATTCCCCGGGTGTCTCCGCTTCCACCACCATTCGCTCACCAACGTCCAGCCGGCGTTGAAAAAGCGCCCGCCTGGGCTTCCGAAGTGCCGGCATCGCTGATCAAATCATCTACTCGTAGGGTGCCGGTCTCCGGAAGACTTTGGAGCATGCCCCCAAAAATGTAGCCTCCAGGGCTGGAAGATCTGGGGCTACTTGGGAGCTAATGACTTAGTGACCATTATTAATATGTTTGTAATATATAAGATTGTATATGATTGTAATATGATATTGTCACATCCACCCACCATGTTCTCTGCACATCATGCTACCTCCTTTTACCTTTGAAAATATGGTATCTAGGTTGCCGCCAATCTCCGGCGTATCACTCAATGAGCAATGGGGTATCCTATGCTCAAGCCACATTTAGACTAAGGCCAGGCTAAGGTTATTTTGGTTTAGCACATGTCAGCACAAAAGGGTTTATCCGAAATTAAGCAACCCCAAAATCCCATGATTGAAACTTGTCATTTAGGGGTATATATCTACCCCCAGTTTCTGGATAAACCCGAAACCACGAATCATTGGTTAAATCCGATATCTTGATGATTAAGAACAAGGCTGGTGCCGACACAACGGATGGTCCGGTTGAGAAAAAAAGTAAATTCGCTTCCAGTGATGTGTGTTCCGGCCTCATCCTGATGATTAAATCCCAATCCCCATTCAAATCAAGCCATTAATCTCGGTAAATTATAGTAATTCACAAGCCTGAAATAATGTCATTTTGGGATGATTCCCGTGATTCCCCGGGAAAAAAAAAAACATGATTCCAGTGAGGGAGAACAGTGAGGTCGTTAAAATTTACCCTGATTAATCATTACTATAATCCCCACTAAAATTGCTTGCCGAAAATCCCCCTTAAACCAACCCCAAGAAACGGATCTGGCGCCGGACTCTCCGAAGCTCTTCCACCTACGCCGGAGCGTAACTCGCCCACTGGTGATAAGTGATAATTGTTAAAAGGTCAATGGGCGATTTACTGGTGAGATTGTATCATCAATGGATCTTCATTGGTTTTGCTAATCTTCATTGTTTAGGCACAGAGACGAAGGAGCTTTGATTATGCACCAAGATGTTAAAAAATGAATGAAAATTAAACAACTAGCATACCAATGTTGGTCGATTGATCACCAGTGGTTCCTAAAATCCTAGTGATCGTGAGTAAAATGTTTTCTAGTTCTACATACGTGACTTTTTCCATCCTTTTCTTATTTTGGGAGGGAGGGTACCCTCCTGTAATTAAACAATTAAACTAACATGGATGCGAAAAACCCATCATTCGTAGATCATGTTCCGAACGCTTTTAACCATGGCTCTTTTCACATCTTTTTGTATAGCCTGTATAGCCCCATCCTGACCAAGAAGTCCAGCAGTTCCAAGCGCTTCACAACTATGATTGTTGGAAACTATGGCTATCAATTATGATTATGGTTAATTATTTATATAGATTATTGCATACTATTGAATATTATTACATACTATTACCATCTATTACCTATAGCTTCATACCTATCACTATCAGTCACTATCATCTATGATTGTAATGCTTATTAAGCTTATTGCATACCAGCGCTGCGTATTGGTATAGTCAAAAAGCCGTTTGCCTAAGAAAATTACCAGGGCACCAGGTTGTAATCCATGGCCCACAAATTACCAGAGGGGTTCTATCCTTTCTTCAGTGGTTAATCTGCATGATATAAGAATTTGTTGATCAGATTAATAAATGTAAATATATTTATACTATTCTAAAATGGATTTATCCTCTGAATCATGGTCAGTCTTCATTAATTCTCATCTTATTTATAATTTATGCTCTAAAATTAAAAAAATGATCTTCAAAATCTTCCATGTTATATCATTTTATCATACATATGGATAGGTTCCCATGTATCTTCCCATCTTAAATTACCTCAAAAGCCCCAGCACCGCACCTCCTTTGCAGACTCTTCGGGATCCGTCCATTGCTCCACCTCTTGGGTGGTTCTGCCTGTCCGATGACTCCTCAGTGACGACCCATGGAGCTTCATGGCTGGGACAATGGCTATGTTTGAGATGTTTTGAGATAGATCTGCGGATGTTTTGAGATGTGCTTTGTGAGAATCTTTGTTTGATATGTTGTTCATTAGTTCATGTTCTTTTTCAGTGAGATACCCTCTGGTAATTTAACATAGCTAATTATGGAAAGATCCACCATTTTTCATGGGTAAATCCACTATAAATGGCCATTTTCAATAGCTATGTTAAATTACCAGAGTGTATGTTTTCTTTGATGTTTTGTTTGATGTTCCAACTCTCTCTCCCAAAACTCCAAAACCTGGCAGCCCTCATCAAATCTCATCAAGGTCCCAACGCCAACTGTCGGCCAATGTCCCTGACCTTGGCCCGGTGATTTTTCACCGCAATTTCCCGGTGGAGAAGAACCAGTTTTTTAGTGGTGTTCTACCTCTTGTCAACAGTAAATACCAAATTGTTCATGGCATGTTTGTAATATATACTAAAATATATATATATATAAATAATAATAATAATAGTAATAATAAAAATACCCTAAACCCTAAACCCTAAACCCTAAACATTATATATATTACTATATTATATATAGGGGTGTAAAAGGATGTCAAGGCCCCACTCTTTGTTGGCTCAACCGCCTCTACTGGGCGCCCCATCGCTTTGCATCTCCTCTTCAGTCACGGAGGGGCGCGACTCCTGCCGACTCCATGGCGGTGAATTCCTATGTCAATGGGCGGCCATAAATTCCTGATATTTCATTGGATTGGTTTAAGGGAAAAATTACAGGAAACCATGGTTTTTACCATCAAATATAGGGCTTTCCTATAATTTTTCCCATCATCCAATTCTATGAATGTTGGGATAGCACGGGTATGACTATGACCCATAGGATCCATGGTGCTGCTAGATATGGTAACATTTACCATCAATATACCCCAGTCATGTTAGCATATAATAGAATATATACCATGGATCCTACGGGTGAAGGGAATCGGGCGGAATCGAGTGATGACATTAGACAGATTCCTTCAGCCCATCCCATTGCTTAGAAATTGAGCCACCTATACTCTACAGTTCCTCAGGTAGGGAAAGGCGGCTGCAAAAGACATAACCAGGAATAACAACGGGAATGGAGGGAACCAAGGAACCGGAAAGCTCGGGAGTACCAGCACTAAAAATTCAGAAGAATGGGGGGTTCAGAACTGGTACTGTGGGAAACTATATTTTGAAACTATGTTTTGACTATGCATCCCATGATGTAACCAGCCATCTGCGGGTCATGTTAGATCATCCCTATGGCCCTATGGTGGAACGACCGGTCACCCCTTCTTGAAACTGCCCCCGTGGTCCTCCTCGTCCAGGGCCCCCCTGCAGCATCCGGCACTCAAACATGGTGTGCTGGGAAACTCCACCATTATGGGGCATTATTCCACCATTTATGATATTGATGGGTGGTTTCCCCAGCAAAAAAAAAAACATTGATCAATGGATTGGTTTAAGGGAAATTTTACAGGAAAACCCATATTCAATGGGAAAATCTATGGTTTCCTGTAGATTTTCCCTTAAACCAATCCATTGACAAATTGATGACCACAGGGACCGCTGCCAAGAACTGAGACGCCCCAACGGAAGAGGTGGCACAGCTGGGGCCTTCGGCATAGACTGGAAGATTCCCTCCAACAAATAGGGAAAATCCATCCAAAATCTCGGGCTTGAGTGGGATTCTTTATTGATTCGTGGATTTTCTATGACTCCAGGATGATTATAGGTCTAGTACGGTCTACTGAGTCTACTAGTGGTGTACTACCGGGTGATTAAAAGTAAACAATCTTGGAAGTGGCCGATGATTTTTGAAGGAAAAGTAGGAGAAGTCTACAAAGTGAGTGCATCCCCAACCCCCTCAGAAAAGCTCTTCTTGATCGTGCTCCACTTTTCTATCCATTCTGGGAACGGCAAGAATATTACTCGTTTCTGATCCTCATCCCCAAAAACGTCGTTGAAATTCAAGAAAACGAAATCATGAAACCATCAACATCCAGCAACCACATCATGTTTTTTTTAGTTGTGGCATACCAATCTCTTTCCATGTTTGCTGGTTCAACACCAATTGTTGAAGGTTAGATCCTTGCCTCACCAGACTCGGTGTCACCTTGCGGCCGTGGCCGAAATCAGCATGGACAACGCTGTGGTGATGACCATGTTTTACCAGGTTTTACAGTCAACAAGAAGGAAATGTTCACTAAGAAATCTGGTTGGTGGTTGACCTACCCCTCTTAAAAATATGAAAGTCAGTTGGGGTTATTTTTCCCAATATATAGAAAAATAAAAATAAAAAAAAATGTTCCAAACCACCAATCAGAAATTGACATGTCCTTGACTAGTCTTCATTTGGCTTTGTCCGAGGGTGGTGGTGTTGCACCCAAATGTAAGGCAAATGATAAAAAACCATTGGACTCTATGGCCATTTTGGGGTATCTCTCACATCTGGTGCAAAGTTCTGCCACAGCACCGTGGTGCGAGAAGTGAAGATTATCATAGATTATCAGATTGGGAAGCAAAGGCCCATGCGTCACAGGGTCTTGATGGTTTCAGAAGGTGCATATTATGTGCATATCTGAAGATACCTGAACCATCAGAAGATCCCCGGCATAAAACGTTCTGCTCTCAGTGCCGCCGAAGTGCCGCTCATAATCGTCCGCAGCTCTTGCACATGGACGTTCATCCGCTTGGCCCTGGCTTGGGGCCATCATCCCCAGCACTGGGAGAAAACAGACAGTCGGCAAAGGGCCCCAAAAAAATGTCCTCCCTACCAAATCCCCCCAATCTGCCGGGTGATGTTCCATCCTTCCAGGCTGCCCGGCCAGTCTTCCAGAGCAGAGCGCAAGGATGGATCTGGAATGGCCTGGTCACAGACTCACAGACCCTCTGGGAATTTTTTAACGCTTTGCTCTGGAAAATCAGCAAATCATCGAAGTACCCTCTGGTAAACATACAAAAAACTATGGAAAGATTCACCATTTTCAATGGGAAAATCCATGAAAATCCACTATAAATTGTGATTTTCAATAGCTATGTTAAATTACCAGAGGGTAAATGTGCCAATTTCATCCATTTGCCAGAGGAATCCAGGCAAAGCAGTCATCCAAGTGGACGTTTGGGATGGTGAAACTCGTGGCTGTTTATGGCTGTTTTGTAGCAATCAGAACGTGCGAAAAAACAAGGGAAGACGGATCCCCAATACCCAAACGTGGCAATGGAAAAATTCCCTATAAATGGAGGTTTGAATGGGAAAACGGGAAAACTAGCTTGAAACATCTATAAAATTCTATAAATGGTAGATTCTCCATTGCCATGTCCATTAACACCGGGATTTTTTTTGCTGATTCCCCCAAACCTCCAGTCCGCTTTCGAAGTCTCCAATGACGCCTGATCAAACTGCCAAGCGAAATTTAGGGCGGTGGCCAGAGATGCTGGTACCCTCTGGTGAACTAACATAGCAATTGAAAATGGCCATTTATAGTGGATTTTCCCATTAAAAATGGTGATTTTCCATTGCTATGTTAGTTCACCAGAGGGTAACAATCCTCAAAAGCCATCCAGAAATTCAAAACGAAGATATGTGGCCCCGAAAAAGGTTGCCATAAGCCAAGTCCATTGAAATCATCGTACTGTTCTTGCATGTTCTTGCTGAGAGCCGTGGGGAAAAAACAAACAAATCCTTGAAGCCACCGTGTCCAAAGATTGAAATAAAGTGCTATTACAACGCATTCCCACGAAGTCAATTTAACATGTTCTATCTATGCTTACTTGACCTGGTCAAAAAATCGCGCCTTTAAGCCCAAGTACAAACACGTATAAAAACAAGTGACCCGGGCCCACTTTTCTCAGCTGAGCACATCAGCCAGTCAGCAGGAGCGTGGGGCGAAGTGTCCCAGTCACTTCATCCACCCCCGCCGTGGTGCGCGGTGACCCCCGCGGTTCCGGTGCTTCTGGGGCCCCGGATGGCCCCGGCCCCGCTCCCAAAAGATAACAAAGTTCAACGAGATCATCATAAGTAGATCATCCATTTAAATCCATTTAAAGGGATGATGTTCCAATAAGACACATGGACCATATGGATTTTCATTGAGGCAACTTCAAGCCAAGTTGGCAAACAAATCCTCAACTGTCGATGAACAAGTGGTACGATTGGCCATCCTCAACACCAGGGAACCACGGCTCCAACTTTTGGTGCCCAACGGCTAGTTCTGAGGGCCAGCTACGTGGTTCCCTTTCTCAAAGAGTTGATCTCTGCACGGAAGCTTTCTGCCATCTTCTTGGGACTTTCGGCCTTGGAAATGCCTGCCAAGAGCACCGGAAAATCAACGAAGGTCCAATACAGCAGGACTGTGGACAGAAGGTCATGTGACATAATGAAGTAATGCTGGCATTTTGCAGGGCAATCTTTTTGGGACGAGTCATGGACAAGCATCGCCTGGTTGCACAATCCAACTTACTGTGAGTTATCCCCATCCTGGGTCCCGGGTGGGTTGCAGCCAATGTTTGGCCAATTTTTGGTGAGTTGAAACCCATCGCGCTTCAACTCAACATGCATGCCACTGCACCCCAATTTCTGGTGTATCATATACAGGTGAACGTAAAAGATCTACCTTTTTATCTTTCCAAATATCAAATGCACCATTTCACTATGTTCACCCATGATAATCCATATCTCATGTATCTCTCATTTGGCTGTGTCTGAAAATGTGGTCTACCTAAAAAAAGGTCATGTTCATCATTTTTCATACGAAAAATGTGGACAAATGACAATGTTTAAACTTTAAACAAGTGGGTTTCAAGGTATCTCAACATTATTTAGAGGTCATGTAAGTCATATATCCAAATTCTTGATCATTTCGCCCCAAAATTCCAGCGAATGTTGAGTTCTCAGCTGCTTCTTGTTGACTTTTGCTGGAAAACATGACAAAAACCCACAGCTCTCCACATGTTGACCCACCTCGTGAGATGGGCAGCAGAATGCCCAGGCCGTCTTTTCTCAGCCCCGCTTGCAGCGCGGCCGCCAGGTCACCCCCCTGCGCACCGATGCCGGGGGAGAGGAACCAGACGTCCTGGGCGAGGCCGCTAAGGACAGGGGGAAGAACCGGGAGAGAAAACCCTGCGAAAATGGTGGTTTTTCATAGTAAACTTGTGTTTTTTTGATGGTCAAATGGTGGGTTTTTATTGTTTTTCATACAGAAAGTGAAATGGTCGGAATTCAACACAAGACTTTGTTACAATACAGTGATAAAATGTCAAAAGATAATACGAACAATTCATCGTATATGTTCATACGTTCACAGCACTAGGTACCTACAATTTTCGGGTTGTGGCAAATGGTTAAATATGATTATGGAAGTTACGCGTAAGTTATGGTAAATTACGGGTAACGGCCAAAAACGGAAGCGAGCGGGTGTTTGCTAAACTTTAAACATGTTCTCTTAAGAATCTTTCAAACACCAGTTGTTCAAGTGTAAACTCAAGAAAAAAGTGAACCATTTGTTAGGATGGCTGGTCAATAGTTATGGTATGTTATGGTGATTTCTACAGTTACAAATGGGAGAAACCCATCAATGGGGGGAGCTACCATCACCAGTGTTATCCATTCACCACTTGCGTTTCTGCAATTCCTGGCAGCAAAATGGGGAGGTACAACTGAATGTACCTGGTGGGAACCTGACGTGGCAGTAGGGCAGAAACAACTTTGAACAGGTAAATCAATGTAAATCATTAAATCGTGTACAAGCAGGTGACTTTCCCACCTTTCCCATGTCTTGTCCATTGCAATGTTGGACTGCCGGCATGTGTTTTGCAGACGCCATCGGTGACTCCCAGCTGATTGGCTGACCACTGAAGCACAGTTGTTCCGGGATACCCTTTGATAGTCAAACTGCAATGTTTCACATCCCCATAATGCCATATCTCATGGGCAAATCCTCTGTAAACTATGTGTACGGGTTTGATTACATAGTTATACCGTTATACCATATTATGTCAGACTTCATTTATCGATGGGAGATGTTCCGTTGCCAGGTACCCTGCGGTATTGAACCGGATTTTTTCACATAGCTATGGACAATCATCATGTTTAGATATATTGGTGAGGTAAATCCTGATACCATCTGGTTATTTAACATAGCCATGGGAAATGGCCCATTTGTAGATGATTTTCCCATTAAAACCTCCATTTATAAGGGATTTTCCATGGCTATGTTAAATAACCAGATGGTAAATCATCTATCAATGGACCATGGCTTCCATAGCTAAGAAATTACCAAAGTACCTGAGATGACCAGGTTTCTCGGTTTCTCTTCGTCGAGGATCAGGCAAAGCACCTCGAATCTTCTTCATGGCCTCGACATCAGTTGCACCAACCTTGGCTCCGAGAAAAATGGCAGGCTGGATTTTGGATGGATGGATAGATAGATAGATAGATAGACAGATAGATAGAAAGACAAATAAATCGATAAAATTCATCAAGATTCCATAAATATGTGATATTATATCATAGTCTCGCAAATGGAAGGACAATCTGCCAAACAAAGTGCAGTAGATTAGGACGCCCAGGCACCACCAGTCCAGCATTTTGATGCTCCTTGGCCCAGGTCTCACAGCACAGCTTCGCCACGTGCAAATACCTCAAAAGGTCGTAAGACGCTACGACTTGGCGTATCTTTTGAATGGCATCGAATGGCATAGAATGGAAAAAATGAGACACTTAGCATCACTTGATCACTGGGCGACCTTTTGAACGCTTTCCATTCGTGCTTCTGATCCTTCTCCAAAATCATGGAACAACGTTTAAAATGATCCAAAATCTCCATCCCAACTAACAGTTCTACGATCAGTTACCATCGATTACGGTCAGTGTCCATCAATTACCATTAGCAAATCATTAGCATCAGTTGCCATCAGCTACAGTACCCATGTTTCGGGGTGGAAATCACTGCTCTTCCATTGGCAAGGCACAGTGGGTCACCACTCGGCAGCTGGAGGGCTTGAAGGTCTTGAGATCCTGACGCCCGAGGTCGGTATCTGAGGCGAAGCTGCCAATGATGACGTGAATGATTGATGATTTCTAGGGATGTAACTGAATGTAACTGTAACTGGTAACCCTGTGTCCAAAAGGTAGATGTGAGGCTTGTGTAAGGTAATGTATCCGAAAATGGCTGGATTATGGCACAAAACCTCCATGTTACACCAATATCATCCAGCATCAATAAGCGCTCGCCGTTCCACCCAGATCGCCCAGGAATCATGTTCTCTGGGTTTGGTTTGGGGACGACAGAGTTTTTTCTGCTCCTGGATTGGAGGTCTTGCACAAGACCCAAACTCCTCTAGAAGCATCCTTCAGAAATGGCTGCAAGCCATCTCCACCTGTGCAGCTTGGGCTCGAAAGGTGCCAAAGATTGGCCACAAACTCGAGAAGAATGAAATTGCTAGAGGATGCTCAGAAACGCTCAACCCGACTTTGCGTCAATGTTGGGAAACATGATGATAAACCAAGAAATACGGATCATGGGATTTGGATGGAAGTGGGCATATCACCCCATGTTTTCCCAGGATGTGGGTCCAGATCTTGGTGGCTGCAGTTCATCCCATATAGCTGGAAGTTATGGATGTTCATCCACAAAATATGGAGAACTTCATAGGCTGTCCCACATGTGTTGCAGCTTCAATCCCAATGCTTGCTGGTGTCATCCATTTTGTTTGGTTGATAGGGATTCCCCTCGTTGAATCTCAAATCTCCCATTTTTGGCCATTTTAAGCCCCGGAAAGGATAGAACAGTGAATTCTCACTATTTCAATAGGGATTTGCTTCTCCATCTGGGGATTCATGGATAACTTGTCCTCAGAACTAACAATTGAACTAATCGACCAGGCTATACCAAGGGTCACTCCCCGATGCCTAGGTAGGGACTGGCCGTGATGCTGTCGCAGCGCAGCTGCTCAAAGGCGCTCGAGGCATAGGCTTCGCTCGTGGAGCCGATGTCCCCCCGCTTGGCGTCGAAGACGATTCTGGCGGGAGACGATGGGACCATAGGACCCTTCCGCCAGGTGCCACCTGGAAATCTGTAAATTAATATATGAGCTGTAAACAGGTGGACATTTTAATGGGATGTAAATATATATATATATATATTTATACATATATAGGTGGGTAAATCATCCGGAAGAATGCCAGTTTAAGAGATCTTGATGTTGAACTGTTGAAATCGGAAACTGTGGCTTGTACGCCCCACATAGCCGGGATCATCCGGGATCAACTGTATTCCCGGCAACCGCTTTAAGGACCCCGAAATGTGCCCGGAAATAGGTGGAAATGTTGGCCGGACATCATCAAAAGTGCATGAAACAACCAGGTTCCAATGGTTTCGATAAGAGCAGGGAGCTTTAAATCAACAAATGTTGGCGAAGTACCTTTGAATTTTGGGAAATTTAACACATGCTATGGAAAATCACAGTTTTCAATGGGTACATCATCTATAATTTCATGGGCCATGCTCCGCAGCTATGTTAACTTACAGGCGTGTAGGTCCCACAAAAATTAAACGATGTGTGAGGTGTTTGAGGTCGAAAATCACCATAAGGATCGATAAGCATTGATGAAATGAATCCAATCCCCTGTTCATATTAAACGGCCACAATCCCATGGTTTCTGGGGTGTTGGTCCGTGGGCGGGGAAGGGATCAAGCATCCCAGTTTTTGATAGTTTTTGATAGTTAAGCCATTCAAGTCCCTAATGTTCATGGTTATAGTATGTCATAGTTATATCTGTTATAGATGCATAAACAATCATAAACATACATACCATGCCATGCCATGCCATACCCTACCATACCATACATATAACCTCCCATGAAATCAACATTTTTGCTGGGTAAATTCCCTTGAAATCACCTGAAATCACCATGTTATACCACGCGCCGAGCCACGGGATCTCCGGTGGGATCAGCTGCAAAACTCGTTGCAGCGCCTCCCAACCCGCAGAGCCGTAGACCTCGAAGAAGGCCGCGTTGGGTTTGAAGGCGCATGCCACCTCTGTGGTCTCCTGCCATGGGGGTAACTTCGCATGGCAGGAATGACATCAGATTCTTGAGACCATGGGATGGAAATGTTCAATATATGTGTATATATATATATATAATATATATATATATAATATATACGTATACATACATATTTGTTAATACTAAGGGGATGGGATTCGCTGGGACTCACGGATATTCATCCCTAGCCGCACCCTAGTCATGTCACGTAAAGCCAGAATTCATCGTCGATCTCCTGGAAAGAAACCGATGTTTTCCATCTCCAGCACGGGTCCAAAATATCAAAGCCGAAAATTCACCCAAGATCAAGTCGATCTCATGAAGTCCTTGGCATGTCCTTTAACCCCGTAAAAACCATCCCCAGCTTCAGCGTCAGCCATCCTCGATAAGTCGTTGGCAGAAGCGAAAGGCCCCCTCTGCGGAGTCTTCCTGCAGCTCAGACTTATGTGGGTCAAGGCCCACACAGAGCAGGGAGTCCTTGGCGCCGTGGCTCGGCTTGGGGAGCCAGGGCAGTTTTTGGAGGTGGAGCCGACAGGTGCTGCCAATTGTAGGGAACCTGCCATTTGGACCTCTGAAGAAACCCCATCCCTGTCTTGTTCATCACATTCCGACGTGAAATTTGGAAGAGAATCCTTCAAGACCTGTTGGAGTTGAATGGGCCAAAGATAGATAAAGATAGTTTGTCCGCCCTGATTTGTATGATAACTAGACGGATGTCGCTCGCCATCTTGAAACGACTGCATTGCTTTGAGGCATCCAAGAATTGCTAAATCCCTAATCTTCCCCTTCCGCAGTTCCCTTCCCAGTAGCTTTTTTTTTGTATGAAAGCAGACAGGAAGTGTGGCAAAATCCAAGGCGCGATTTCCTTCGCCCGTTTCGTCAACTTCTCAAAGAAGCTCATGGCCACGGCACTCCACGCCACGAGCGGCACGGCTTTCCCCGGCGCAATGGCGCGGGTCACTGGCTGCTAGTGGCTGCGCAGTAAGCACCAGCTGTTCAATACGCGGGATGTGGTTTTTTTTTGGCCCTGAAAATGGCATGGAAATTTGGAAGTTTCCTAAAATGGAGGTACCAATTCATCCAATCCAGACCATTTTCGGCAATTTTGCTATTGAAACCGTGACTTGGGGATCCGATTTTAAGAAAACCCCAACAGATGGAAATGGATGGCAACCTACTTTGAAGTGTGAACCTGAGCGGGCCCTTTCTCCAGCGTAGTTTCACCTATTTTTGCAGATTGTTGGGGTCTCGAAATCGCTACAGGTGGTCTGGCTTTAGCAATCTCCAACCTGGCAACGAACATTTTTCCGTTTAGATTTATATCATGTTGTACCTAGATGTTCCCTTGCAAACACAAGGATCTCCCGGCCAGTCATGATTGACTTCTCCACCATCTCATTCTTGTGGTTTAAACTTGAAATCGATAACGTTCCTTGTGAAAACCTGAGTTTTGGATGGTGAAAAAAGCGTTTTGGATGGTTTTAATATGTTTTAATTACCATATCCACCCACTCCAATGCCGAGTTCTCTCGCCTTCCACGCCTTTGCTAAGACGGTCAACGGCCTCGATTAAAGGAGGCAGATATTTCTTAGCCCGCGTTTTCCATGCATTTCCATATGATGGAATCTTACCTGGTCGCTACTGGCACATCCAACGCCCAATAGATGTCATCCCCCAGCACCGGCACGACTGAGTGTCGCTCAGACTTCGCGGGATCTTCCTGCCCAAACGCGGTTGGGTGTTCACAGTTGTCAACGATGCATGAGTGAAACTGGATGAACCTAGGTTCAATGTTACAATGCTCCCATATGCAGTATAAAAATGTCAATGCGTCTTCAGGTCCGAGGAGGAAAAACATCAAAAATGATACTAATTACTTGTACAGACTGGGTCTTTTACAGACAGGGAGAAGACTGCCCTTGCAGTTCTGCTTGGAATGGATATAATTATAATATCATATATATATATGTGTGTGTGTGTCCCAAGTCACTAAACTCAAGACTCAAACAATTTCAAACAGTTCATCCAGGTGGCTATTGCCTTTGATCACCAGTCCACCATGCCTTGGACTCTTCTGCAGGTGGCGTCGGCTCATCCGTCTTGCCATCTGCAGGTTTTTCTCTAGTGCCATCCTCGTCCTTGTCCTCCAAATCAGTTGCCGGCGCTGTCGGATCTGCCGGTGCCGCTGGGGTTTCGGCCGCATCGCCCGGTGCATCGGTGCCGCCTTCGGCCGCCCCGTCTGCCGGCGCGCTCGGCTCGGCGCCGCCCTCAGCGGCTGCGGTTGCATCAGCCTCCGCCGCCGGGGCATCAGCTGCACCAGCCTCCGCGGGCATCTCCCCGGCAGCACCCTCGGCGGCGTCGGCAGGGGCATCGGCTGGGGCACCTTCAGCTGCATCGGTCTTGGGAGCATCGGCGGCTCCTTCTGCGGGAGCTTCACCTGGAAAGGCTGAACTGGAAGCATCATATGTGGGGGTTGTTGATAATGTTGAAATCGATTGCTCTTGTTTTGGAATGCTTTAGAATTTTTGCCTCTCTCTCTCTCTCTCTCTCTCTTCATCGCCTTCTTGAAGAGTTCAGCTAAGCTAAAGGCGAGTGAAAGATTTTTGCATCTGCTCCTATTTTTTGGGCAAGAAGGGGCATTTCATTATTTCCAGGCGTTCCAACTCAACCCAGCTGGTCTGTAGGCCTTCTGCGCCCTCTGCCGGCACACCTGAGAGCAGGGGGTGGCTTGGCCACCTGCTGTAGACGTTAGAAACCGCTTGAGCCACTTAAGATGCAGCTATACACAGTAGCACATGTGAATAATTAAGAACGGTTGAGAACCAACCCAATTGATCCCCAAAATGGAGGTGTGTACCAAATCTGTTGCTCCGCTATGGTTTGTATGCGGGGAAGCCTGCAGAGAATCTCACAAAGAATCAACCAAACTCCAGCATCCATCTATTCAATCTATTCCAGAAGGGTACATCCATCTATTCCAGAAGGGTAAGTACATCATGAGCCAAGCCACTTATAGGGATATCAATCTCTGTCTCCTTGCCATCAGTCCTCGGTGATGGGTTCCCATGGGTTCCATGCCACACTTGGCACACTTGGCACACTTGGCATGTGCTTGGCACACTTGATCCATGCCCCTCCAAGCGTCTAAACCTGTGTAAAGTGTAAGAATGTACCAAACATGCTATGATCATCTATGATCTATGTAAGCTGGCATTTGATCCAGTGCATACGGGACAAGCATCTAACTGGTTGGTTTTGTCGCACTGACACCATATGCAGCAGGTAAAGTACAGTTATACCCCATTCACTGCCTCGCTGATGTAAGCGGACAGTTCAGTGCATATACATAGCAGTGCATATACATATATGCACATGCATGTGCATAAAGATAAGCTATTGAACACAGTCATTGAACACACAGTAGATGTGAATAAACATAGATAGAGATAGTAGGTGTATATCATATATGATTAGATCTATCTATATAATGTTTGGGAATGATTAAAGAGATGGTACCCTATTGTGAGATCTTTCTTGCTCCTAATTCAGTCACATGCTAATTGTTGGGGGGGAACTCTATTGTGAGATTTTTTTCAGATTTTTTCATTTTTTTTTTTTGTTCAATTAGTTTTTATTTTTTTAAAATTTTTATTTTTTCAATTTTAGATTTTTTCCAGATTATTTCATTTTTTTATTATTTTTTATTTTATTTTTTTATTTATTTATTTTTTTTAATTTTTATTTTTTCAATTTTAGATTTTTTCCAATTTTTTTCCAAATAATTAGATGCCTTATTAAACCCTTATTAAAAAACAGCACCCAAACAATTTTTCAAGGGGATACCTCATGATTGGCTCAGTTACTCAATAATATAATTGTTTGGATGGTACTCTATTGTGAGCACCAACTTTTGGGAGTGAAAAAAAAAGCAAAACCCTTTCTCCATCTTTCTTTTGGTAAAGCTGATCCTTTCACTTTAGAAAGCCATATTTGTGTTAAAACTTTAAAATGCAAGGCTTTCCAAATAATTAGATACCTGAAAAAACCATAATTGGCTCAGTTACTCAATAATATAATTGTTTGGATGGTACTCTATTGTGAGCACCAACTTTTGGGAGTGATAAAAAAAAAAAAAAAAACCCTTTCTCCACCTTTCTTTGAGTAAATCTGGTGCCTTTACTTCAGAAAGCTATATTTGTGTTAAAGCTTTAAAATGCAAGGTTTTCCAAATAATTAGATGCCTTATTAAACCCTTATTAAAAAACAGCACCCAGACAATTTTTCAAGGGGATACCTCATGATTGGCTCAGTTACTCAATAATATAATTGTTTGGATGGTACTCTATTGGGAGCACCAACTTTTGGGAGTGAAAAAAAAAACAAAACCCTTTCTCCACCTTTCTTTGGGCAAAGCTGGTGCCTTTACTTTAGAAAGCTATATTTGTGTAAAACTTTAAAATGCAAGGTTTTCCAAATAATTAGATACCTGAAAAAACCATAATTGGTTCAGTTACTCAATAATATAATTGTTTGGATGGTACTCTATTGTGAGCACCAACTTTTGGGAGTGAAAAAAAAAAAACCTTTCTCCACCTTTCTTTGGGTAAAGCTGATGCCTTTACTTTAGAAAGCCATATTTGTGTTAAAACTAAAATGCAAGGTTTTCCAAATAATTGGATGCCTTATTAAATCCTTATTAAAAAACAGCACCCAGACAATTTTTCAAGGGGATACCTCATGATTGGCTCAGTTACTCAATAATATAATTGTTTGGATGGTACTCTATTGTGAGCACCAACTTTTGGGAGTGATAAAAAAAAAAAAACCCTTTCTCCACCTTTCTTTGAGTAAATCTGGTGCCTTTACTTTAGAAAGCCATATTTGTGTTAAAGCTTTAAAATGTAAGGTTTTCCAAATAATCAGATGCCTTATTAAACCCTTATTAAAAAACAGCACCCAGACAATTTTTCAAGGGGATACCTCATGATTGGCTCAGTTACTCAATAATATAATTGTTTGGATGGTACTCTATTGTGAGCACCAACTTTTGGGAGTGAAAAAAAAAACAAAACCCTTTCTCCACCTTTCTTTGGGTAAAGCTGGTGCCTTTACTTTAGAAAGCTATATTTGTGTTAAAGCTTTAAAATGCAAGGTTTTCCAAATAATTAGATGCCTTATTAAACCCTTATTAAAAAACAGCACTCAGACAATTTTTCAAGGGGGTACCTCATGAGTGGCTCAGTTACTCAATAATATAATTGTTTGGATGGTACTCTATTGTGAGCACCAACTTTTGGGAGTGAAAAAAAAATAAAAGTAAATTAAAAGTAAATTGAAATCAATTGAAAGTAAATTAAAAGTAAATTGAAATCAATTGAAAGTAAATTGAAATCAATTGAAAGTAAATTAAAAGTAAATTGAAATCAATTGAAAGTAAATTAAAAGTAAATTGAAATCAATTGAAAGTAAATTGAAATCAATTGAAAGTAAATTAAAAGTAAATTGAAATCAATTGAAAGTAAATTGAAATCAATTGAAAGTAAATTAAAAGTAAATTGAAATCAATTGAAAGTAAATTGAAAGTAAATTAAAAGTAAATTGAAAGTAAATTAAAAGTAAATTGAAATCAATTGAAAGTAAATTGAAATCAATTGAAAGTAAATTAAAAGTAAATTGAAATCAATTGAAAGTAAATTAATTAATTAAAAGTAAATTGAAATCAATTGAAAGTAAATGGAAATCAATTGAAAGTAAATTGAAATCCTTTCTTAATTTGATTGACCAAAAAAATGTTGAGGGGGGGCAAAAAAAAGTGCGAGTTATAGAGTATCCTCAAATTGTTTGGGGGGGGGGGGCCCTCACACTAATCAGACGCAAACATTATAGATGTTAGATCATGTTGGATATACTGTATATATATATATAGAGATGAATGATGTTACATATCATATGAAGACATTCTGTGTTATAACCATTTGATCAATTCGCTTCCGTCCCTTCCGTCGAGGGCCCCGACTTCGCTTCGGCGCCCTGCGGGGGAACCAAATACCCGAAGACATCATCAACAACCGATTGAATCGTGATTGTTTGGTGGCAAAAAAAAACATCATAAATTCAATCAAAACATGACAACAAGAATAATATAATAATAACAAAAAATATGCACTTCAATATCTGCAACATCTTCAATATCTTCAATGTACTTAAACTTTGTTTATTCGAACAATTGCATCGAGTTGATCGGCAGCAGGTCAGAGAGTTTTCCCCCGCGCCTCCTCCGCCATGGGCCCGTCACTGTGGAGCGCTGCTCCACTGTTTCAGTGGGCTCGTCTTTCACGCGCTTGGGCCAATCGGGGAAAACATACAGACATGACTTAGATGTAGACGCATGCAAACTATGTGTATAAATGTATTATATATATATATACAGTATGTGTGTGTGTGTCTGTTTGTGCGTGTGATATGCTGCTTATATATAGATAGATATGATATTGCACGATTGCATATATCATATATGTATACACATATTATGTATGTGCATATATGCATATGTCGACGTTTTTTTTTAATGTGACGTGTGCAATTCTGCGCCATAGCCTCCACCGCTTTTTCAAGAGGATGGCTGAAGGTCGCTGTACCTCACCTGGCTATGGATCAAACTTCGGCATTTTCCTTGCTGGCAATCAGCGAACGAAACCTGGAAGGGTGGCTAGGCCACAGGGATTTCCAAGAACAGCCCGCCACGGTTGATTACCAAATATATATATATAATATAATATATATATATATTATATATTATATATATAATATTATATATATAATATTATATATATATATATTATATATTATATATATACATACACCTTTTCTGGATTTTGGGCTTCAACAATCCGACTTGAAGCTGTCCAACTTTGACCCATAGTCATCCTAGGCTCTGCAAGAGTAGGCGCCAAAACTTGGTTCATCTCCATCTCTAAGAGTTTTGAAGGACTCGGGGACCCTATGCACATGATCAATCTAAATCAACATAAATTGACCTAATTCAACATACCCTCTGGTAAACTAACATAGCTATTGAAAATGGCCATATATAAGAATTTACCCATTGAAATGATGATTTTCCATAGTTACGTTAGTTTACCAGAGGGTAAATCAACATAGAATCGACCTAAATCCACGTAGATCAACCTAAATCAGCACAAGTCAAAATACATCAATATAAATTAGCATAATTAAGTCAACCTAAACCAACCATAAACCAACCTACATCAACCATTTCATATCAGTTCATTTACGACTAATGTGGGTAAAACGATATGCCAGAAACCATCCCCCAGTCATCAGCATTTTTATAGGTGGTATGTTTACCATTCCCAGTCATGGGTGGTTTATTGCATTTTTGTTGCCCACATGAAAACCCATTAACATCCATTAACTGGGTGGTTCATCATTGTTAAAGATCCCACTGAAACCTATTAATTAAAACATATTAAAACCCATTAAAATCCATTAACCGTCATTAACCCAATAAAATCCCATTAAGATCTCATTATGTCCATTTTTGGATACCTGGCACCAAGTTGCTGCACCACACTCTTGCCGCGCCCTTGTGTGAGACGAGACGGCACGACGACGGCACTGGGCATCAGGTCCACGCTAGGGTGCAGGTGACATTTGAATATATGAGATATGATATGATATGATAGTATACATTGATAGTATAAATGGCAAGTGCTGATTGTGACCACCAATGATTGTAGATATATCCCACACTATCCCATATTATCCCTTGATACATTGATAGTATACATGAATATATACATACATATATATATATACATACACATACACATATGCATATGCATATGCATATTCACATATGCGTATCCATATACATATACATGCACACATAATTATAATTAATTATACACAGACAAATGATTTCGATTCATATAAATGGGCAATTATACATAATCATATATATATATATATAAATGGATACACATGGATATTACATGGATCTCATACGATCTAAATGGCCCAAAAAGGTGTCTTTGTTTCAACAGGCAAGCTATGCAGCAGCACCATTGCTACAGTTACATACAGTTACAGTATACCGGACATCTGTGAGAGGTGGATGCCTGGACGGATGCCATTATGCCTCTACCAGAGTCTTTCCAAGATATTGCAAACCATAGATTCCTTGGACCTCACGATCCAAGTATGGCACCCGAACCACCTGACAGCGGAACGAACTGGAACTGGAGCGGCGAAACCACCGACTTTCTGTTCGAAAATGTCTTCAAAATGACCGAACCCCCACTGCCCCCAAAAAATAAGAATCAGCTATTTTGGTGGATGAAGTACTTCACCATGTGAACCCATGCGTTCACACCACTTGGTGAACATGTTGAATTCTGGGAGCCACATCGCAGGTATCAGGGAGAACCTCCATTCCTTCGCGCTTGGCCAAAGCATCCAATGCTTCAAGGGCGACCTGGCAGCCAGGCAGTTCTACTCCAGGATAATGTCAACCCTGGATTAAGAGACCCCAAACGGCTGTTTAATTGGGAGGGTACCATTTAAGTATCAGATTATGACTATTGGAGGAGCAGCCCCTAATTAATAAACCATGGTTTATTAATCCGGGGTTGACATTCGTATGTGCAGATGATGTTTTCCCCAGCATTTCCATGTTTCCAACTGCTCGATCTTTTTTGGGGGTTGCCATACCGTGTGCCAAACTGTGAATTCCAAAATGTTCCAAAGCGTGAATCTCGTAGACATGGCCGCTTCCCTATTCATTTCTTGTTCAACTTCACGAGCCATCGTCGTTCCTTTGTTTCTGTTGGAGACACTTCTGGCAACATCAGACAGCAACAGAATTTCTCCGGTTCTTCATTGAAACATTACATTGAAACATTACTCCTCCCCAGCATTCAGAACGAGGGAGATATCACCCCCAGCACCTGCTGCGTCTTCTGCTGGCTGCTTGCCATTTGGCTCACCTGGAAAAACGGATCGTATGGTCAAGTCATAAATACATGGATACTCTATATATATATACATTATCTATTTTTCGGGAGAGAAAGAGATAGAGAGATGGACTAAGATACAGTCATATGCCTTAGGTAGGCTTCCTCATCAGTCCATTCCTCCTCCATATATCCTCCATCATCAGCACCTGCTCAATGTCCAGGATGCGATTCGCAATGACCTTAGGATCGCGGGGGTAAACCCACCCCGGACGGGACGGCGATTTTGGTCGGAACCTCGGGAGTTCCCATGGAGCATCACGAAACGGGTCTTGAGACCCACCAAAAGCATGGCAAAATGAATAGCAACAATTGTTGTTTTCATCAGAAATCAGTGAAATCAGTGTAAATTAAATCATCCATCATAGTTCACCAAGACAGAACTGGTTGGTGGTTGAGCCACCCCTCTGAAAAATATGAGTTCGTCAGCTTGGGATTGTTATTCCCATATACTATGGAAAAATCATCCAAATGTTCCAAACCACCAACCAGTATATCTCATTAACCATTATTAACCAGTATTAAGCAGTATTAACCACCATTGTGGCTGTGCCAAATCACCAACCAGCATATCTCATTAACCAGCATAAAGTTTACCCTCTGGTAATTTGTTACATAGCTATTGAAAATGGCCATAGAAATAGTGAGTTTTCCCATTAAAAATGGTGATTTTCCATAGTTATGTTAAATTACCCATGGTAAATCCCATTAAATGGTGATAGTTATAGTGATTTCCCATTAAAAATGGTGATTTCCCATTAAAAATGGTGATTACCAGAGGGTAAATCAGTGGCATCTGCAGGTTTTCCCCATGGAAACACCCTCCAGCCCTCCGGGACCCTCCGGGATCGGAACGAGGCCACATCGGATGTCCTGTTCTTCGAGCCTTGGCCAAAACGGCACGGCTAAGATCATCCAATTGTACCCAAACCCGAACCAATTTGCTTTAGATACATTATCTTATATATATATACTGTAATTAGAAGAGGATGTGTATTTAAGTTAATGGATGTCCAACATTTTGTTCATTGGATCACCATGGCTCACCACTTCCTTGGTGATTGATTACAAGTCATTATGGTAAACCCAATGCCATAAGCCCCCGACGCTGAGAGATGGTGAAATCTTTCAGCATCGTCTCTAAAGTAGGGTCTGCCACCAGTTTTTTTGACCATCATAAATTTAACCACTGCAATCCAAAGATCATTGTCAAACCATCATTACATATCATTACCAGTTAACCATTGTAATCCATTATAACCGGCATTAGTATAAACTGATCGTAAAATCAGTGGAATCATTATCAATCCAGTATTGATACTCGTCCATCCCTATTAATCCACTATTAACCCTAACCTAACCTATAACAATCATTCATAATTGTCATTAATGATAGCTATAGCCATAGAATTGATAACTACTTAAAACAATCATTAACAACTCATCATTGATAACCATCGTTGATGTATGACCATGAGTAAGCCACAATGATTAATCATCCATTATCAACCACTATCTTTTTTGTGCACACCATGATTCAGCCATTATTAAGCATGAATATAATGAACTCATAGACTTGCCATGTTCCATGGCTATGTTCAGTTACCAGAGGGTAACCATCACCATTATAACCATTACAATACCCATACATATCCATACAGTAACTTTAGAATAAAACGATGCCCATCATCAAATAACCATTTACAACCATCATTAACCAGTCATAAGAATTTCCCTCTGATAAGTTAACACACCCTCCTGTAATCAAACATGGCAATGATTCTTTACATAATCTTACCATGTATAGTTGATTTTCCGATTAAAACATTCATTTATGGTGAATTTTCCCGCCGCTAGCCATGTTTGATTACCAGTTGGGTAGTTCAATATACTTATGCGTATATATATATATATACACATACATACATATATATATATATATATTCCACTCTATTCTCATATTTCCCCATACTTCCCCATATGAAATCCCATGAAAAAGCAGCATTTCTGATGAAAAAAATCACGGGTTTTCTTCACCCTGCAGGGCACTGTTGCAGCAGCCGCTTGGTTTCTTCCAGCGCCAAGGTGGTTGGGATGGTCACCACGGAGAAAGAACTCCCTGGGCGTCCCGAGATCTGTGGATAACATGCAGTTCTAGGAATTCGTCCGTAATACATTATACCCTCTGGTAAATTAACATAGACCCTGGCAGATAGGGTTTGGAAGACTAGTTTCCATTAAACATTGGTGATTTTCAGGGTCTATGTTTATTTACCAGAGGGTAACCCCATAGTTTTTTTTTCTCCCCCAATTATCACAATTCCTTTAAAAAAAATCATTGCTTAATTAGGGGGTTATCACAATCTTAGGTTGTTATAAAAGTGTTATACCCTCTGGTTATGTCAAAACAGCTATTGAAAATGGCCATTTATAGTGGCTTTTTCCCATTGAACATGGTGATTTTCCAGTTCGCTATGTTAGTTTACCAGAGGGTAATGGATATCTATAGATAGATTCACTGGATTGGATTAAGGGAAAATCTTAACCGGAAACCATGGTTTTTACCATCAAATTGTTGGGGCTTTCCTGCAATTTTTCCCATAACCCAATTCTATGATAGATAGATTTAATTACTTTACTTCGTGTGATCCCCACCATGACATTTATACATTTTCACTACTGGCAAATCTTCTGGCATTCTATCTGACATATCTTCTGACATTCTATTTGACATTCTATCTGGCATATCTTCTGGCATATGATCTGGCATATCTTCTGGCATATCTTCTAGCATTCTATCTGGCAAATCTTCTGGCATTCTATCTGGCATATCTTCTGGCACTCTATCTGACATATCTTCTGGCATTCTATCTGGCATATCTTCTGGCATATATTCTGACATATCTTCTGGCATTCTATCTGACATATCTTCTGGCATATATTCTGACATATCTTCTGGCATATCTTCTGGCATATCTTCTGGCATATCTTCTGACATATCTATCTGGCATATCTTCTGACATATCTATCTGGCATATCTTCTGGCATATTTTCTGGCATTCTATCTGGCAAATCTTCTGGCATTCTATCTGGCATATCTTCTGGCATATTATCTGGCATTCTATCTGGCATATCTTCTGGCATATCTTCTGGCATATCTTCTGACATTCTTTCTGACATTCTTTCTAACTTTCTTCTGCACATTCTTTGTCCCATATCTTCCTACATGAGGTCCGGCAGGGAACACTGGGCGCGGATGGTCGCGGTTGAGGTCCGGCAGGGAACACTGGGCGCGGATGGTCGTGGTTGAGGTCCGGCAGGGAACACTGGGCGCGGATGGTCGTGGTTGAGGTCCGGCAGGGAACACTGGGCGGATGGTCGTGGTTGAGGTCCGGCAGGGAACACTGGGCGTGGATGGTCGTGGTTGAGGTCCGGCAGAGAACACTGTGGATCGCGGGTCGCAGTTGAGCAAGGACAACGAGGACGACGAGGAGGACGAGGAGGAGGAGGAGAGGAGGACGAGGCAGGACGAGGCGGAGGAGGAGGAGGAGAAGGAGGAGGAGGAGGAGGAGGCAACTGACATAAAATCTAACAACCCTCACCTGGCAGGTGGGGAAAAAAACAAATGTGTATATTTATATATAAAATAGATGTGTGTGTCATTAGTATGATTATGTGTATACATGCACGTGTACGCATGTGTGTGTGTCTGTGTGTGTGTCTTGGCAGAGATATTGGTTTTAATATAGTTCCACCCCCAAGTTGTGATAAGTTGGGTATATAAATATTGTCTTCTTGGAGCCCATGGGTTCTGTATGGAACATGGCCATCCTGTTTTGGGCTCGGATTCAACTTTCGCGCCACACATGAAATACAAAGTTCGGAATATTTCACACAAACACTTCATAAACATCCACAACTAGTATTATACTTTAATCTGTGTATATATATATATCATGAAGCGCCCCCATCGCCAAGATTTGATCCACCTATACGTGGAAGATGTAAACCCTGCCCTCGTTGACATCGCGCGAGCGGATCTTTTGCGCGAGTTGGACTGATAGCATCCATCTCGTTCCAAAAGGTTTTTCGGTATTTCTGGGTTTGTCCAAAAATGGGGTATGCCTCCAAAAGAGCAGTTTAATGATGTTTAATGCAGTTTTTGGGGAATAATTCCGACTTGTCCGGTCTATTGGATTTAGATGATTTCTCTCTCTCTCTCTCTATCGCCAGCAGGGAGACATTTAGATGATTTGGGGGCACCCAATTTCTAGATTCTACACACTCCTCACTTACGGAGCTAGATTAATTGACTGTACCAATCTGTAACAGGGCGTGCATGTAAGCACCTTGAAGGCTTAAACGCATGTCGGCGAGCACCCAATCCGGATGCATCTGGCCCTTGCAGGTTTCCTTACAGTTCGTTCTGATTAATTACAGGAGTCAACTTTTTGAATGGCTCAAGGAATATTCAACCTCAACCACCCTTTCAAATGATGTTTTAACATGTTTTAACCCCAAAAAATAGGAAATGTAAGGGCCCCTGCCTGTACAAGAGACATCTTTCGCATTTAGCCGTCAAGTTCAGGATTTTCGCTGGGCCCGCTGGGTAGCACTGAACGCAAGCGTGTCTGTGTCGGCAACCGCTCACGCCGCTCACTCTGGAGCCCCTCACTTTTTGGTGAACCACTCAAAAAGGTACAGGCAGCATAGACCACCAAGAAGATCGCAATGACCTTCATGTTTTTTTTTCATGGTTTCAAATTAAGATAACTAGCGCAGTTTGCAACAAATGAGAACCCAAATTGATAAAATGGAACATAGTGGCCTTGAAGGGACCAGTTGGTGTTAGAGCCCCACCACCAACGGCCAAAAATGCAGCCCAAATTCTCGGCCACCGAATTCCAGCAGATGGATGTACCATCTCTGTTTCAACCCCCAATCCACCAAAACACCACATCAGAAACACACTTTGAAGCCCTGACCTTTGGCCCCAGCTGGAAGTTCTCCGGCAGTATCCAGGTGCCAATCAAGGGTCCTGCGGCCTCCCCTAAGGCCGCTGAGGCGTTGAAGATGGACGACACCGCTGGCGACACCGCGTGCCGCGCCTGTGCCGCTGGAATGTCCCCCAGCTGGGCCATGGCGGCGTCCACCATGCTGGGCAGCACGGGGGTCCAGCAGAGACCCCAGCCCAAACCGATCAACAGCAGACCACCAATCCTGGTATTTGCCGAAGTTAGGACACACAAGAAATGATGTTAAAAAATATATGTTAAGACCTGGAGGTTTCCTATTTCCGGTGGCTTCACCTGGGGTAAAATCAAAGATCGATCAGCAAATGCAGGAATCTGAGAGGTCCAAGGGGACAAGAGTTCCCAGCTCCCAATGAAAAATGTTCCCAGGCCATAGATCACCTGGGATTTGCTTCAGAAATCTTCACAAAAAAAAAGCTGCTGTTTTTTTTTAAATGGAAAAAACGCTAACGGTTTCCCCACAAAATGCGGTGATGTCCCATCAAACCCATCAAAAAAAAAATATGGAGGTGTCCTAAAATTAGGGCTCCCCCCTAAAATCCTCCATTTATAGTTGGCATGTTCCATGAAACAAACCATCCAGCTATGGGGGTCTGACTGAACCTCCCATGGGATCATCAAGGAGCCAGGCCCAGTGCCATCAGCCAGCTGGCTCTGCAGCACCTCAATAGGCTGGCCACTGCCAGGGCCGCAAACGTGCTCGGTACAGCAGACAGCGACATCAGCAGGCCGATGACGGTGTGGTCCAAGGGGCCCAGGACGTCCACGAAATGCTCCCCTGGTGGATCTAACATGATCCAACCATGGGCTATGAAGATACCGACAGTAAACCACAAAAAATGGGGACATGAAGTTCTTCACCAACGGTCACCGAATGAATTCTACAACACGAACAAGACACGGGGGTGTGTGTTTCATCTGGAGGTGGTTGAGCCAACCTTTGCAAAGTCTAATTTGGATTCAGTTAAATACATTTAAATAAATGAAATTGGCGCATGCCTAGGTAAAACAATCGAATCAAATCAATAAAAAATACAAATGAAACTAGCACCTAGTCTCCCAGCAGTGGTTCGAAAGCACCCCAAACCCCCAGGCACAGGGTGGAGATACCACTCAGCAGCAGCACTTGCAGCGTGGCCACAGAACAAATCGTTACCGTGGACGCCGTGGACTCGTGGGGCTTGGAGCCTTCGGACCCTGCCTCCAAGCTGTGACCATCCTCCTTGGTGTCCTTCGACTCCTTCTCCCTGCAAAGCAGAGAAATCAAAGAGACACCAACGAAAAGCAGGTGCAAAGCGGCACTGATGATGAAAGGCAAGGAAAAGCCTCCATATTGAAAGAGCATCCCACCCAGCAATGGTCCAACAGTCACTCCCACGTTGCCACAAGTCTCCTGCAGCCCCATGACGCGATGGAACTCCCCCTCCCCTGTGAAGGTCCGTGCCAGGCGTGTGCTGATGGAGGTGTAGATGGGTGCGGTGGCCAGGCCCTGTATGGCTCGCCAGCACAGCCATCCTGCCACATTGTGGGATAGGCCAAAGCCCAGGGAACTCGCGGCCAACAGGATCAGGCCACAGTTTAGCATCATGTCCACTCCAAACCTTCGGATCATGGCATCCATCACCAGGTTCCCTAGGAAGCTGCTCGCCGGCATGGCGGCAAAAATGAAGCCAACGGTCAAGCTGCTGGCACCACAGTTGTCGCGGGCGTAGACTTCGAAGAAGGGGCTCATCCTTGAATTTGCTGATCAAGGCCCCTAAAAAAATACACTTGTGCATATATATATATATATATATATGCATACCTGGATCTTCGAAAAGGCACAAATAATTGTCCGTTTGCAAGGTTTCTGCCCTTACCTGGAAATGGTCATTTTTTGCCTACTGTGGTCACAAAATTTCGTACCTTTTGGGCACAAATAAATAGATAGATAGATAGATAGATTTAGATAGATAGATTTAGATAGATAGATTTAGATAGATAGATTTAGATAGATAGATTTAGATAGATAGATTTAGATAGATAGATAGATAGATAGATAGAGAAAGATAGAGAAAGATAGAGAAAGATAGAGAAAGATAGAGAAAGATAGAGAAAGATAGAGAATGATAGAGAATGATAGAGAATGATAGAGAATGATAGAGAATGATAGAGAATGATAGAGATAGATAGATAGATAGATAGATAGATAGGTAGATAGATAGATAGATAGGTAGATAGATAGATAGATGGATAGATAGATAGATAGATAGATAGATGGATGGATAGATAGATAGACAGATAGATAGACAGATAGATAGTAAGATAAGATAAGAAAAAGATAAGATAAGAAAAAGATAAGATTAGATTAGATTAGATTAAGATAAGATTAGATACATAGATACATAGATACACATATACATAGATACATAGATTCACATATATACATATATATATACATATATATATATATATATAATACATACACATGCAAATATATTATCTTGATAACCATAAAGCACAAGTCATCCACAACTCGCAAGCAAGTCCGGGCATCTGGTAGATCATCGCCAAGGACAAGAAATAGGCCCCCAAACAGGTCACCAGGATCACTGCACGGTCACCTGGATCCCATGGGTCGGTGTCCAACAACGAAAATAAAGATGAGTCTACGCTGGATACATACATGAATAGTGATATTAATATAGTATTATAGTCTTATATCTAATTTTATAATATTTTATATGTATAGTTGGATGGGGGTTATAAACGTTATAACCATTAAAACCCCCCAAGCATTTAACTGGGCTGTGACGTCAGAGATGTCCTGTCCCTTCCAAGCCTCGGCAGAGGCCAGACATGGTCCAGATCCTGTTGGTCAGTTTCAACCAGCTGGGTTTGAGCCAAAAAAACGGCTGAACATAACACCAATCATCACGAGGGAGGGTGACTTGGGTGTCATGGAAACATGTCCTGATGTTTGAGACGCTCATCCGGATTCAGATATATAGTTTACAAATATATATACATATGTGTGTGATTAAAATATTTATATATATGATATATCATATAGATATATATATATATGATATATATATATATATCATATATATATATGATATATATATATATACTGTGTATATATATATATATGTGTGTGTATATATATATATGTATATTTATACTGTGTATCCCCATTTGTATATATATATATATACCATCTATTTTGGGGTATCCCCATTTATGGAAAACCCCTATGTGTAGGTATCGATGATCTTCCCATTGAAAAATCTGGTCCCAGCAGCTCTCTGGGTCGGTGAAGAGCTCCTGGCGCCATGGGATTCAATGGACCATGTTTGTTCCATCTATGAATCTATGAGTTGTTTTTCTGACCATATATCATATATAATTATATATAAATATCATATATTGTTTGTTTTATATACTGAATATACCATGTATTGCCATATGATATATATTTATATACTCATATATTATATGTATTTATATAGCATTTTCAGTGGACAATGTTTTTCTGACCATGAATGATTTTCCGGACCTTTTCCTTGAAATGTTGGTTTTTGTCGGGCTGAAAATGGATGGAAAAAAAACAGATTCCTACTCCAACAGACAGTCGAAAGGTTGCAGGTGAACACATTTCACCTGAAAATTGGTCACTCAATGCCGATTGAGAATATCGTGAGAGCATTTTGGGGGGTCCTTTTGAGCAGCCAAGGGGAAACATGTGGCTCATGAACTTCTGAAATTCCATCGGCCCGAATTCAACTCATATACCAAGGCTGTGCGGAAGATCAAGGGGCTGTGCAGGTGGTTTATATATAATGTTTGCCTCTGATTAGAAGCCTGGTACCCTATTGTGAGAAATTTCTTGCTCCTAATTCAGTAACATGCTAATTGTTGGGGGGGAGCCTCTATTGTGAGAATTTTTTTCCAGATTTATTTTTTTTCAACTTTTTTTTTCCAAATGCTTTTTGTTTGAAATTAATTAATTACTTTATTTATTAATTTCTTTTTATTTTTAGTTTATCTATTTTTATTTTATTTTTTATTTTTACTTTTTATTTTTCCATTTTTATTTTAATTGTATTTACTATTGTTTCATTTTTTTCATTATTTCCTTTTTTAATTATTTTTTTTATTGCTTTATTATTCATTAACATATTAATTACCCTATGAGTGGCTCAGTTACTCAATAATATAATTGTCTGGATGGTACTCTATTGTGAGCACCCACTTTTGGGAGTGAAAAAAAAATAAAACCTTTTCTCCACCTTTCTTTGGCTAAAGCTGGTCCCTTTACTTTAGAAAGCAATGTTTGTGTTAAAGCTTTAAAATGCAAGGTTTCCCAAATAATTAGATGCCTTATTAAACCCTTATTAAAAAACAGCATCCAGACAATTTTTCAAGGTGGTACCTCATGAGTGGCTCAGTTACTCAATAATATAATTGTTTGGATGGTACTCTATTGTGAGCACCCACTTTTGGGAGTGAAAAAAAAAAGCAAAACCCTTTCTCCACCTTTCTTTGGGTAAAGCTGGTCCCTTTACTTTAGAAAGCCATATTTGTGTTAAAACTTTAAAATGCAAGGCTTTCCAAATAATTAGATACCTGAAAAAAACCATAATTGGCTCAGTTACTCAATAATATAATTGTTTGGATGGTACTCTATTGTGAGCACCAACTTTTGGGAGTGTTAAAAAAAACAAAACCCTTTCTCCACCTTTCTTTGAGTAAATCTGGTGCCTTTACTTCAGAAAGCTATATTTGTGTTAAAGCTTTAAAATGCAAGGTTTTCCAAATAATTAGATGCCTTATTAAACCCTTATTAAAAAAACAGCACCCAGACAATTTTTCAAGGGGATACCTCATGATTGGCTCAGTTACTCAATAATATAATTGTTTGGATGGTACTCTATTGTGAGCACCAACTTGTGGGAGTTAAAAAAACACAAAACCCTTTCTCCACCTTTCTTTGGGTAAAGCTGATGCCTTTACTTTAGAAAGCCATATTTGTGTTAAAACTTTAAAATGCAAGGTTTTCCAAATAATTAGATACCTGAAAAAACCATAATTGGCTCAGTTACTCAATAATATAATTGTTTGGATGGTACTCTATTGTGAGCACCAACTTTTGGGGGTGAAAAAAAACAGCAAACCCCTTTCTCCACCTTTCTTTGGGTAAAGCTGGTGCCTTTACTTTAGAAAGCTATATTTGTGTTAAAACTTTAGAATGCAAGGATTTCCAAATAATTAGATACCTGAAAAAACCATAATTGGCTCAGTGCACCAACTTGTGGGAGTGAAAAAAAAAAACACTTTCTCCACCTTTCTTTGAGTAAATCTGGTGCCTTTACTTCAGAAAGCCATATTTATGTTAAAGCTTTAAAATGCAAGGTTTTCCAAATAATTAGATGCCTTATTAAACCCTTATTAAAAAACAGCACCCAGACAATTTTTCAAAGGGGTACCTCATGAGTGGCTCAGTTACTCAATAATATAATTGTTTGGATGGTACTCTATTGTGAGCACCAACTTTTTGGAGTGAAAAAAAAAACAAAACCCTTTCTCCACCTTTCTTTGGGTAAAGCTGGCCCTTTCACTTTAGAAAGCCATATTCGTTTTAAAGCTTTCAAATGCAAGGTTTTCCAAATAATTAGATGCCTTATTAAACCCTTATTAAAAAACAACATCCAGACAATTTTTCAAAGGGGTACCTCATGAGTGGCTCAGTTACTCAATAATATAATTGTTTGGATGGTACTCTATTGTGAGCACCAACTTTTGGGAGTGAAAAAAAAACAAAACCCTTTCTCCACCTTTCTTTGGGTAAAGCTGGTCCTTTCACTTTAGAAAGCCATATTTATGCTAAAGCTTTAAAATGCAAGGTTTTCCAAATAATTAGATGCCTTATTAAGCCCTTATTAAAAAACAGCACTCAGACAATTTTTCAAGGGGGTACCTCATGAGTGGTTCAGTTACTCAATAATATAATTGTCTGGATGGTACTCTATTGTGAGCACCAACTTTTGGGGGTGAAAAAAAAAAACCTTTCTCCACCTTTCTTTGGGTAAAGCTGGTCCTTTTACTTTAGAAAACCATATTTGTGTTAAAGCTTTAAAATGCAAGGTGTTCCAAATAATTAGATGCCTTATTAAACCCTTATTAAAAAAACAGCACCCAAACAATTTTTCAAGGGGATACCTCATGATTGGCTCAGTTACTCAATAATATAATTGTTTGGATGGTACTCTATTGTGAGCACCAACTTTTGGGAGTGAAAAAAAGCAAAACCCTTTCTCCATCTTTCTTTGGGTAAAGCTGATCCTTTCACTTTAGAAAGCCATATTTGTGTTAAAACTTTAAAATGCAAGGCTTTCCAAATAATTAGATACCTGAAAAAACCATAATTGGCTCAGTTACTCAATAATATAATTGTTTGGATGGTACTCTATTGTGAGCACCAACTTGTGGGAGTGAAAAAAAAGCAAAACCCTTTCTCTACCTTTCTTTGAGTAAATCTGGTGCCTTTACTTCAGAAAGCTATATTTGTGTTAAAGCTTTAAAACGCAAGGTTTTCCAAATAATTAGATGCCTTATTAAACCCTTATTAAAAAACAGCACCCAGACAATTTTTCAAGGGGGTACCTCATGATTGGCTCAGTTACTCAATAATATAATTGTTTGGATGGTACTCTATTGTGAGCACCAACTTTTGGGAGTGAAAAAAAAACAAAACCCTTTCTCCACCTTTCTTTGGGTAAATCTGGTGCCTTTACTTCAGAAAGCTATATTTGTGTTAAAGCTTTAAAATGCAAGGTGTTCCAAATAATTAGATGCCTTATTAAACCCTTATTAAAAAACAGCACCCAGACAATTTTTCAAGGGGATACCTCATGATTGGCTCAGTTACTCAATAATATAATTGTTTGGATGGTACTCTATTGTGAGCACCAACTTTTGGGAGTGAAAAAAAAACCTTTCTCCACCTTTCTTTGGGTAAAGCTGGTCCTTTTACTTTAGAAAGCCATATTTATGCTAAAGCTTTAAGATGCAAGGTTTTCCAAATAATTAGATGCCTTATTAAACCCTTATTAAAAAACAGCACTCAGACAATTTTTCAAGGGGATACCTCATGAGTGGTTCAGTTACTCAATAATATAATTGTCTGGATGGTACTCTATTGTGAGCACCAACTTTTTGGAGTGAAAAAAACAAAACCCTTTCTCCACCTTTCTTTGGGTAAAGCTGGTCCTTTCACTTTAGAAAGCCATAGTTGTGTTAAAATTTTAAAATGCAAGGTTTCCCAAATAATCAGATGCCTTATTAAACCCTTATTAAAAAACAGCACTCAGACAATTTTTCAAGGGGATACCTCATGATTGGCTCAGTTACTCAATAATATAATTGTTTGGATGGTACTCTATTGTGAGCACCAACTTTTGGGAGTGAAAAAAAATAAAAAAAATAAATTAAAAGTAAAAGTGAAAACAATTGAAAGTAAATTGAAAGTGAATTAAAAGTAAATTGAAATCAATTGAGAGTAAATTGAAATCAATTGAAAGTAAATTAAAAGTAAATTGAAATCAATTGAAAGTAAATTAAAAGTAAATTGAAATCAATTGAAAGTAAATTGAAATCAATTGAAAGTAAATTAAAAGTAAATTGAAATCAATTGAAAGTAAATTGAAATCAATTGAAAGTAAATTGA
Organism: Cladocopium goreaui; assembly: GCA_947184155.2. Taxonomy (NCBI): domain Eukaryota; class Dinophyceae; order Suessiales; family Symbiodiniaceae; genus Cladocopium; species Cladocopium goreaui. The sequence continues at coordinate 372,194 of CAMXCT020005068.1, read as the reverse complement.
AATCAATTGAGAGTAAATTGAAATCAATTGAAAGTAAATTAAAAGTAAATTGAAATCAATTGAAAGTAAATTGAAATCAATTGAAATTAAATTGAAATCAATTGAAAGTAAATTGAAATCAATTGAAAGTAAATTGAAATCAATCGAAAGTAAATTGAAATCAATTGAAAGTAAATTGAAATCAATTGAAAGTAAATTGAAATCAATTGAAAGTAAATTGAAATCAATTGAAAGTAAATTGAAATCAACTGAAAGTAAATTGAAATCAATTGAAAGTAAATTGAAATCAATTGAAAGTAAATTGAAATCAATTGAAAGTAAATTGAAATCAATTGAAAGTAAATTGAAATCAATTGAAAGTAAATTGAAATCAATTGAAATCAATTGAAAGTAAATTGAAATCAATTGAAAGTAAATTGAAATCAATTGAAATCAATTGAAAGTAAATTAATTAATTAAAAGTAAATTGAAATCAATTGAAAATAAATTGAAATCAATTGAAAGTAAATTGAAATCCTTTCTTAAGTTGATTGACCACAAAAATGTTGAGGGGTGGCAAAAAAAAGTGCGAGTTATAGAGTATCCTCAAATTGTTTGGGGGGGGGGGGCCCTCACACTAATCAGAGGCAAACATTATATATATATATAACCATCTAATTATATTACATACCCCAAAGATAGAAGATATTCAGCTACCATTTTTGTACCCCATCTTCTATGTGTCTGGTTTTCTGAAAGGCGTTTTAAGAAGAATCACATAGAAGATGGTGGTTTCCGTAAATTAAATGGTGGTACCCCAAAATGGATGGTTTATAATGGAAAATCCTGTTAAAATTGATGATTCAGGGGTTACCCCCATTTTAAGCTGGGAAATCCCCGTGGCCAGAGGGTACATCCATAGGGTACATCCATTTCCCTTGGAAACTGGGAAAAGATGGGAAAAGCACATCCCAGAACTGCCAAAAATCGGTCACTAAAACTCGGGTCCTGCAACTCAATCATCCGGAACTGAAAGGAGCGCACTTGGTCAGGTCCTCCTGGCTCAGCCCCGGGATGAAAACAACAGGCTGATTCGGACAGCAATTAGAAACATAGAACATGTAATTCAGAGATCCATCAAACATCCCAGATTATCCAGATTCCAAATCCTACTTTCATGGCACCCGGGCCGCCGGCGAAGCGCGGTTCTTTTGCTCAACCCAGCGGGTCGGTGGTACCATGTGGTGCCTCGGCTAAAGAATTTGAGTACCATCGGGACAAGGTAGATGTAGACCTATGGGGTTGCCGCGCTGCATCTGCCTCGCATCATAAGCAAGAACCTTGGCAAATCTCGCTTCCACATGGAGAAACTGAGAGAAACTGAGGACTGCAAGAGGTGGAGGAAGTTCGAAACCAATAAAGACCAGGGTTCCAAAAAGTTCCAAACTTCCAAACCCACAGTGTCCAGGGTGCTCCTCTCTTGAATGATAACTGTTTCCCTGGCAAACCGCCCACCCACAGCCCACCCTTCCACCTTTGCATGAGTTGTACATTGGATAAATCCAGAAACCGGGGGACTCATTGATCAAGCTTCCTACTCATTTGCCATTGGGCAGGGAAAAGAGCCGGGACCATGAAAATCACCGGCTTTGAGTTGGGTACAGTACGCAGGGGCTTGACACACAACCATTACAGAAGAACATATAGCATTCAATATGATGCAAGTATAATGATACCATATGATACCATATGATACCATATTCGATCATTACATACATATCTATATATATATACGTATACCCTATATTATTCGATAAATAGAGCGAGAGAGCATATTAGTCATATTATACATTATTATACTACATACAATTGTATAGGGTAATTACATTCAATAGTACCTGAAAATGATCCCCCCAAAGCAGATCAGGTTACGTCCCCAGCCAGCTGCTTCGCCATGGCCAGGCCCGCCCCCGGCAGCTGTTGAGCGATCTCCCAGGGCTGCAGTGGCCGGCCCTGGTCGAAGACCATGGGGCCGCCGGCCGCGTTGGCACCACCAGCGCAGCGGGGGCGCAGAACTAAACCCATGACCTGTGGGGAAGAATCCAGGAAGATTTCAGGAAAATCCAAGAAAATTTCAAGGGGATGGGCCTTCTGAAGTATAGATAGGGGAGACCGCTTTATATCCTTTATTGATGACAAGTTGAATGGAGAAAATGATGAAAATCCATGGGGATTTGGTGGTTCCTGTTTTCAGACGGACCTCGATGCCGATGTTGAGACGAGTCGAAATGTTACCCCGACTGCGACTCGGATGGTTATCGCATGTACGACTTTTCCAACGTGGTCAAATCCTGTGGTGACTACGAAACCAACTCATGTGGCAAACCCAATCATAAAGCCAATCTTTGAACGAAGACAGCTTTCAACACCCCGCAAATGGATCCAAATGGTAAAAATGCGGTACCAGGGGTACAGTCAAACGACAAACTCATGCCTAACTCATGCCTGGGTCAAAACTTGCTAGTAAATCACCATGGAATCGCTGTTTCAAGAAACTCATGCCTAAGTCATGCCCAAATCTTAAAACACCATGGAATCGCGTATGTAATAAGAAGAATGTTTCCACACTTGGGAAAATCAAATGTTCGCAAAAATCCGTCTACAGTTGCATTCTACCGTTCATGTTTCTGGGGTTGAGAAATACTTGCCGCTTCGGTCTGCTGACTTTTTTCGCTTTGCTGACTCTTTTCGCTTTGCTGCTCTCGGTCCATCAGTGGCTTCGCTCTGCCATCCGTGATTCACACCAACCAACCTCTCCTATAGGTTTCCTATTTTTGAAACCACGACGTGCCGAACGAGGTCCGAACGACGTAGCAAACGACGTCAAAAAATAACAAGAAAGGCTCTCTGCCCACCCGCCTGCGGAACCACATAAGAAACTAAAGCCGACACGAAGACACAACAATGACCCTTCTCACCTCCATCTCAAGCAACACGCTGAAGTGCCACAATGCCACGTTGAGCATGCAGTGAAAAGTGAAAATGGCTGCCGCAGCACACTGGAAAGAAAAAGATAGAAACACCAACTCATCGCTGCACTCACATCCAGTTTGACTTGGTATGGAAAAGGTTACTCTTGATGCTAAACACAACCTAAACGCAAGATTTATTAACAATATGGAAAAGGTACTCTTGATGCTAAACACAACCTAAACGCAAGATTTATTAACAATATGGAAAAGGTACCCTTGATGCTAAACACAACCCAAACGCAAGATTTATTAACAAAAACTATTCCAAAGACCAAATCCAACAAAACATTGCAATTCCTATGCGTTTCACTAAAAAGGCACGACTTTTCAAATCAAGTGCTCCCCAGCTATTTACGATGATTTCCAAATTTTAGGCACGACTTTAGCATTCCACTGTATGGTTTATTTTTGGGCATACAATGGTTTACCAAATTCCCCTCCAGGACTCCAGGAAAAGTAAACGCGGCAATGGAAAAACACCATTTTGATTGGGTCGCATGTGATGTCACATGATCTGTCTACAAATTGGGGATCTGGTAATTGCCATGTTAGGCCATGACCTGAATATCTTTGATGACTTTTCCTGAAGAAGGTGTTGTTTCCCCATCTCACCATGCTGCTGTTTGTAAGCAGTATCGCACATGGTTGTCCACCTTCATGGAGGTGTCCTATGTTTCCTAAGATGTGGGCACCGCCCAATCATCCGAAACTAAATTGGACCATTTACCCTCTGGTAAACTAACATAACTACGGAAAATCACCTTGTTTATATAATGGGTAAATCCACTTATAAATGGGCCATGTTCAATAGCTATGTTAAATTACCAGAGGGTACATATTGAAGCCCATGGTTGTAAGGGTATCTCCCCATTTTAAGAACGCCCCATATCAACCGCCAGTGTTTGAGATTGTCTGCAGGGGAGGAGATAAGCCCCCGTTGATGGTTACATCATCCATTATACCCCTATACAATAACAATAACCCCCTATAAAAATCTCCAGTGCAAACTCATCCATCTATTCTATACCGAACCAATCCCCAAAACCCCCACGAAGTCCCCATCATTCCCCTTTAAATCCCTCTTTTAATCACCACACCAGTTTGGTGAAATGATGTATCCTCCAGTAATTTAACGTAACTCTGGAAAATTGTATCTTTTCATATGTAAATCGTCATAAATCATCGAACGCTTCATCGGGGGCCATGGCCTCCAGTGGCAAACTTCGGGGTGAAATCATGACATCCCATAGATTCCTATTACAAAAAGCTATTGAAAATGGCACATTTATAGTGGATTTACCCATTGAAAATGGTGATTTTCCATAGTTATCTGCTTTACTTCCAGGAAAAATGCCGATTTTCCAGTTCGAAAAGTGTCAACGTAAGCACCACCCTTCACCTCTCAGCACTGCTCAGCACTGCTCAGCACCCCACCGGGCGCCGCGACCTCCCCGGTGAAGGACACGAGCAGCAGCCCTGCGTCCAACATCCCGCTGCGCCGCGCGGCCAGGCACAGCGCCCGGCTGTCGAAGACCGAAGCACCTCGCCCCGGGTGGAAAAAAAGAGAGGTCAACCTGGAAGATTTCTGATGAAAGGTGGGGAAAAACCAGGAAAAACGGCAAGAAAATGCATGAAAATGGGGGGACACCATGAACAAATGGTGGATGAGGAAAGATGGGAGAAAACTCTGAAGGAATGGTGAAAGATGGAGAAAAACTGTGAAGAAATGGTGAAAGATGGAGAAATGGTGGGTCCAGGGATGCTTTCAACATGGCAACAGCCAGCAAAAGACATCAGAGCTTCCAAATTCGGAACCAGATTTTTGGTCAACATTGGAGGTCAAGGCTCCATTTTCACACACGATCAGGAGGGAGCCAAGGCTCATTTTTCGAGGTTTGGAACCGTGATTTGCATCCCAACCAAAAAAAACGGCCAAAAGTCCCGCAATCATCGGATTATATATGTTCTTATACCTATATTCTAACATATATACCTGAATCTAATATCCATAGTTATCCAATGTTATCCACTAACCAACCAGGATGAACCCATTGGTTGCCACCCAGGGGACCCCAGGGGGACCCCGGACCCAGGGCGCCTGCCAGCTCCACCTGGCCCCAAGGGTTCACTGCGGCGGCGGAGGCCACGATGATCTCCAGCTCCTCCTGGGGCGCCAGCAGTGCCAAGGCGCTGATGCCCTGAAGCTCGTCCACCAGAAGTGCTAGGAGACCTGGAAAATTTGGGTGCATTTTCCAGTGATGGTTTTGATGGATGGGAAAAAGGGTGGATTTAAGTGATGGAAAAAGGATGTGAAAAATCGAGTTTCTATGGATGCTGATGGATTTTGATGTTCTATAGATTTTTCTGTGGATTCTGATGGATTTTCTATGGATTCTGATGGATGTTCTATTGATTTTAATAGATGTTCACGGATTTGGATGTATTTTCTATGGATGTTGATTGATTTTTCATGGGCTATTGATTTTGACGGATGTGTTATGAATTTTCTGCGGGTTTTGGTGGGTTTGTTCATTGATTTGCTCTATGTGTTTTTCATGAATTGTCTATGGATGTTCTATGGATTTTGATTTTGATGGATTGCCTGTTGCATGAAAATCGATGAACATCCATGAAAATCTATCAAGACCAATGAGCCTCCAGCAAAATCCATCACAACCCATGAGCAATCCATCAAAATCCACTAAAATAACACCACAAATCCATGAAAAAACACCCATCAACAAATCAAAAATCCAGCAAGAATCCATCAAAATCCATCCAAATTCATGAACGTCTATCAAAACCCATGGAAAATCAATGGTTATTAAGATCACGTGGAGGTAGGAAAATGGTTAGTATATGGCTCAAAAACTGATTATAACCATATAAGTTCTAACCCAGTTCCCATCACCAGTTAGCCAATCACCATTTGAATCAATGAGGGGGTGAAAAACGGATGGTAAACATGGTAAACATGGCGCTAGTAACATGTTTTTAATATGTTTTTGATTGAGGACAACTTGGACTATACATGGTTCTTGGGGGTGGTTTTCAGGTGTTTGGGGATTCTTGGATGTTTATGGTGTTGCTTATGGGATTCTATGGGTGTATTGTAGGATTTTCTAGGGTGTCAATCCAGCAATCGCACTAACTGGGTAAAGAGCAAGCAACCCACCATCATTGGAGGTATCTCAAAATCACCCAAACATCTTGTCATAGGTCACCCACAATTTGTGTCCCAACGGGGTATCATAGGTTGTGTTCCATCCCCAGATGCTAAAGCAACCATCCACCCCCCACAAATAGTACCAACCCCCCCAAATAGTGATATACCCTGTCTGGTAATCAAAGATCGAATTTGAAAGAGATCATGTTTAGTCACTAAACCCTCCATTTCTAGGGGATTATGAGTTCCATTCCACCACCATTTCGGTTTAAATATGTGTAAATCCCCCAATTTCACCAAATTTCCAGTGAAAATCAGCCCAGCCCCCTCCCCCTGGCCACCTGCCAGTGCTGCCAGTCGCAGCTCCACCTCCTCCACCGCCAGCGCGGGACCAGCCTCCGGCACCGCCGTTAGCTGCAGAGCCAGGTCGCGGGCGAAGGCCTCGCGGTCCACGCAACGCAGCCTGGGCGTGGAGATTGTGCATGTTCCATCATGTTTCATCATGATTAACTAGTTCAATTCAATGTATAATATATGTGTGCGTGTGTAATGGACTGTAATGGTATGTAATGAAATGTAATGGAATGGGATGGAATGTACTGGAATGTAATGGAATGTAATGGAATGTAATGGAATGTACTGGAATGTAATGGAATGTAATGGAATGTAATGGAATGTACTGGAATGTAATGGAATGTAATGGAATGGAATGGTATGGAATGGTATGTAATGGTATGTAATGGTATGTAATGGTATGTACTGGTATGTAATGGAATGGGATGGAATGTAATGGAATGTAACGGAATGTAATGGAATGTAATGGTATGTAATGGTATGTAATGGTATGTAATGATATGTAATGGTATGTAATGATATGTAATGGAATGGGATGGAATGGGATGGAATGTAATGTAATGTATGTAGGTAGGTATGCATGCACGCATGCATGCTACATGTCTATCTGTCTATCAACATCTATCATTATATATCTATCATTGTCTACATATCATTATCTGTCAGTATCCATCATCATCTATCATTATCTATCATTATCTATCATTATCTATCTATCCATCTATCCCTCTCTCTCTCTATCTATCTATCTATCTATCTATCTATCTATCTATCTATCTATCTATCTATCTATCTATCTATCTATCTATCTATCTATCTATCTATCTATCTATCTATCTATCTATCTATCTATCTATCTATCTATCTATTCTCTATCTATCTATCTATCTATCTATCTATATCTATCTATCTCCATCTATCTATCTATCTATCTATCCATCTATCCATCTATCCATCTATCCATCTATCCATCTATCCATCTATCCATCTATCCATCTATCCATCTATCCATCTATCCATCTATCCATCTATCCATCTATCCATCTATCCATCCATCCATCCATCTATCTATCTATCTTTATCTATATTTATCTATCTATATCTATCTTTATCTATCAGTATCTGTCTTTTTCTATCATTATCTATCATTATCTATCAGTATCTATCATTATCTATCTATCTATCATTATCTATCTATCTATCATTATCTATCTATCTATCTATCTATCTATCTATCTCTCTCTCTCTATCTCTCTCTAATTATACATACGAAGTGGACCCCAGTACTTCATGATCTTCATCTGAGGCACTCGGGTTCAGGGCCCGGTCGCAGAATGGCCTTGAAGTTCACGATGCCGGCCCTGCGGAGCCTTGGAAAACTTCGGACGCATGGCTGCCACTTGAGCTAAGCTCTTTTGCCAGGCTGCTGGAACAGGTGGAGGGCATGGTTTAAACATACTAGCATGTTTGAACTTGATACATGTTAAGGCATAGAAACTATGGTCAATGTGGCTTTGAAGGGTGATTACAGTACTCAGTAATAGTAATAGGGCAGGATAAAGTGTCCAAGCGTTGTCATGCAGCCTTTAGATATCTCTAGATGATCCTGGGGCTGCCCAAAGGAAGGATCGGCCTGTTGACATCTGGAGTTTCAATGCCAATCCCTTCACTTACACATGACAAATTTTCCAAGTGGAATCCAAATCGAGCAATCATCTGACACCTGTGACAGAATTATATACCTGTCACATACCTCAAGATTTTCGAACCGCTCAAGAACCAGCAACCTACCCCTTTGCACGCAAGGAGCTGGCCATCGCTGAGATGCGGAAAGCTCGAGAATTCACAGTCGGATTTTTCACGGCAAACGCCCCCGATGAAGCTCGCGAGAGCAGCCCAACTCTTTCCTTAGCAGCCCAAAGTCCTGGTGAAGTCCCATCAGCCCATAGTGCCATAGGAAAACCATGGGGAAACCCCAAAAGAAATAAAAGACCTAAAGTCAAATCCCAGTCTTCCACTCAACTCTTCTTTGGTGGCGTAGTCGTCGCACCATCGGTCCAACATGTTTGCTCGACATCTCCTTAGCCAAAAGGGCTGCTAGGGCTATGCTAGGGCTGGGGTGCCGTCCTGTGGAGGTCAATGAGGGGTCTCCTGCTGTAACTTAAGCCAAGGAATGCCAAGGAATGCCAAGGGGCTGGGACATTCGATACTCCTGCCCCTTCTTCAACAGCAAGGGTTCCATCAAGGGCTCCCAAGCATAGAAGCCATCCACTCGTGAGGTGGGTCCCACCAGGGCAGATGCCAGGCATTCCTGGCTCTTCGTATCCCACACGGAGACTAAGGCGGCTTCCATCAAGGGTGGCTCCGCACAACGACCCAAGGCGGTGATTTCAAAGTCCTCAAGGCTGATTGGGACAATCCTGATACTTCGACAATCTTCGACAATGTAGTGAGCAATGTGTTTTCGAATGTTCACCTCTTAATCACATCCACATCTGGAGGCCCAGGGTCTATTTTTTAATACTGAATCTTGTGTCTTCTGCCTGCAGCCCAAGATCCATCTCTGGAAGAATTTTGAATCCCGCCTGTCAGCGGGTGTCCACAATGATGGCAGGATAATGGCAGGAACACAGTGAGAAAAAAAAAACAACAGTAAAATGATTTGAGGCGCGAAACGAATGTTCTTCCAAACTTCTTGCAAAAATAGTCCTTTCAAAATACCTCAAGACAGTATATATAGTTACGTTTCTCTTTTTAGGTGTTCAACCCGATTCAATCCCTTTCCTTTTCCACCCGCTTTCATCGTTTTCATCCCAGAGTTTCATCCCAGCCAACCTCTCCCTCATAGTCGTTGCGCTTTCCCGGCCAGTGGCCACAAAAGAAGGCTCTGGAAGCCGGATCCTCCTTGAGCACCGCTGGGGGCAGGGCCCGAGGGCTGCGCAGCGGCTGCCGCCGCTTTTTGGTGGATCCGCGACTCTCAGCGCTGACACGGCTGCGACTTTCGCTGGCCTTGCCTTCGCTGATCACCTGGGGCTGACAGAAACACTGGTGATTCGGGAGTCAGAAAACCCACAAGTTCTCCATCGAATCCCATTGATGGTATGTTCAATGGCCATGGCGGCCATGGGCTTCCAGACCTCCAGCCCCACCTCCGATTTCTCCGTCTCCAACGGCACATTCGGCACTGCCAGTGTCGCTGCCGGCACCTCCACAGGCAATGCGCGCGGCGGCGGCGCCGGCGCCGGTGCTGGCGCTGCACGGACCACAGGGGCTGCGGCCTCCAGCGGCTTGGGGTCCCCGGAGCAGATCTTGTCCACCAACTCACCCAGACAGGCGCAGAGATTTTGAGTCATGGCGATTTTACCCCCAGGCCCAAAGGTGAAGTGTGTTGTTTGTTGGTGATGTGTTTTTTTAAACATGTCTGGGCTGTTTGGGAGATGTGGCAAGGTCTGCGTAGACCATTTGCTGCTTTTTTGGGAGGGTTCGTTGGACGTGGAGGTGGGGGTGGCATGAGTCAATGGCTGGGTCTTGGCTCATGTTGTTCTGAATTTTTCAGCCATCACAGCTGCACCAAATCGACACGCTGCATCCCCCTGGTCAAATTCTGGGCGGTATTCTCAAATATTCTCACAGCATCATTTTTTTGGTGGGAACAAATGATACAAGGTGGTGCCCCATACTTAGCTAAGTTGGTTTATAAATGTTTGTAAGCCCCATTCAGTATAGCTTAGATCATATCTACCAAAAAAAACATAGTTAGCCCCACTAAGAATAGCAGAATAGATATCTCTACCATAAGCCAAGACTTAACCAAGGCAGCTCGATTCCGGGAACCGCTCCGCTCCTTTGGAACCCGCCAGCCAGCCGAAGCGTTCTCTGAGGCGTGCCACACGTTCTGCAAGGCGCTCCAAGAAGTCAGGATAGCTGAGAAGACGAACAGCATGGCCTGGATCTAGTGATTGTTCTAACATGTTCTAACCCTGGTTCTAACCCTGGTTTTATCGTGAATTTTAGGGTGCTTTTATAGACTTTACAGTGATTTATGGTGGGGAAAATGGTGGTTTTCTGGTGATGTATGGTATTATGAATTGATGTTAAAAAATGGAGGTGTCCCAATCCAAAATGGGGATGTTTGCATGTGTTCAACCACTCAGGAAAAAACGCACCTTTTTCTTGCACCAAAGGTGATAGTTCTTGGGTTTGTTTAAGAACTCACTTGTGGCCAGAAACCATGGTTTTCACCATCGAAATACACCGATTTCTTGTATAGCCACCTTGAGCCACCGAACCCCCTGTGGGTTGATCATCCCAATGTTGGATGAAAAGGACCAAAAAAAAAGGTAGGGATGGGTGGTTGGGTTGATGCTAGCTAGGGGAAGATGGGGAAAGCTTTGTGGAAAGAAATCATGGTTTGCTCAGTTTGCTCAGTTTGCTCATCCAAATATGGGGTAGCTGTAGGCTATTTTAAACTTTCCCTGATCATGTTTGGTCTCTTTGACAGCTAAATCTCCGCTTGAGGGATGCTCCAGGCTGCCCCTAACCTCAACAACCACACAATTGGCCATGGAACAAACCCCCCATTTTTAAAAAAATTGAATCTCCAAAAATGCCCACTTACAAATAACAATGGGGTGAAACCAGCGGTTGGAATCTTTATCAATACTTGGATGGGCCCAACTAACTAATCAGGACTGCAAAAGGGCATAGATATTCATAGTTAGATCATTGAAGCCAAGTTTGTGGCTGATGTGAATTTCAAGCAAACAATCAAACGAAAAGATTGTTTGACAACTGCAACTCAAACGGCACTTAATTACCCTACTACGGCCTGTCGGAGCTGTGTCGATGATGATGCGATCAAAGTTTTCCTGCTCCCAAGAACTCTCCATTTGGCGCACAGATATCGCAGAACTGACAATGTCGCACACAAATTCTCAAATTCTTTGGGTATGTTTGGATGTTGCATACACCATTAATACACCATGCCGTATTTAAAAGAATTGGGCACTTTTTTGGAATATCGTCATGTTGGGTCTAACGGGCCCAAAAAACGTCCTTGGTTGTTGAGCACCAGTTACACCTCAAAAAAGGTGACCGGTAAAGGTCCAGTTTTAAAGATCTGTTATATTGACCAAGCAAATGTTTGGTCGGTTTGTTGGTGGCTCGGTCGACCTGTAAACGCGCACTTTCTAATGCGCTTTTCCCATAGGCACAGCGTGTTTTTGTGCATTTTTTACCACGTGTTTCGTGGGGTGGGGTGGTTTTTTTTGGGGGTGGGATGATAATCATGTTACGCGTGATGCACAACGCACTGCGATGTTGATGTAATGTTCGTGCACGCTGACATCGTTACGCAGTGCTACGTTGATGGATGGGGTGGGGTGGGGTGGGATGATAACGTTCATGTTACGCGTGATGCACAACGCACTGCGATGTTGATGTAATGTTCGTGCACGCTGACATCGTTACGCAGTGCTACGTTGATGGATGGGGTGGGGTGGGGTGGGGTGGGTATTCAAATTGAGAAAGACAACGCTTGGCTCCCATGAAAAAAAGGAGTGGACACGCCTCCCAAAACTAACACCACGAAACCCTCATATACGTGGTAAAAAATGCACAGACACACGCTATGCCTATGGGAAAAGCGCTTACAGGGAAACGACAATGTCACGCCTAAGTCATGCCTAGCATGTTTTTGAATGGCATTTACCATTGTAAACGCTGTATCCAAGAAGTCATGCCTAAGTCATGCCTAAATGCTTTTCTGCATGGAACGCTGTCCTCAATAAAAGTGTAACCATGCATTTTAGACATGAAAAACCAATGAAACACAATGGAACGCGATTGATGAAAATATTGGTTTTCTACTCTCTTATAATGCAATTCTCGTGTGCAACCTGCATGTCAACGCTGGGATTCTGCATCATTATTTTTCTATTCTCTGGGTCACTTCCCAGTACTACTTTGTACTACAAAGCTTGCACAAACTACTTCCCAGTACTACTTTGTACTACAAAGCTTGCACAAAGCACTTCCCAGTACTACTTTGTACTACAAAGCTTGCACAAAGCACTTCCCAGTACTACTTTGTACTACAAAGCTTGCACAAACTACTTCACAGCACTACTTTGTACTACAAAGCTTGCACAAAGCACGTTCCAGTACTACTTTGTACTACAAAGCTTGCACAAAGTACTTCCCAGTACTACTTTGTACTACAAAGCTTGCACAAAGTCCTTCCCAGCACTAATTTGTACTACAAAGCTTGCACAAAGCATTTCCCAGTACTACTTTGTACTACAAAGTTTGCACAAACTACTTCACAGCACTACTTTGTACTACAAAGCTTGCACAAAGCACGTTCCAGCACTACTTTGTACTACAAAGCTTGCACAAAGCACTTCCCAGTACTACTTTGTACTACAAAGCTTGCACAAAGTACTTCCCGGCACTACTTTTTACAACAAAGCTTGCACCAAGCACTTCCCAACACTACTTTTTACTACGAAGTTTGCACGAACTACTTCCCAGTACTACTTTGTACTACAAAGCTTGCACAAAGCAAATTCCCAGTACTACTTTGTACTACAAAGCTTGCACAAAGCACTTCCCAGTACTACTTTGTACTACAAAGCTTGCACAAACTACTTCACAGCACTACTTTGTACTACAAAGCTTGCACAAAGCACATTCCAGTACTACTTTGTACTACAAAGCTTGCGCAAACTACTTCACAGCACTACTTTGTACTACAAAGCTTGCACAAAGCACATTCCAGTACTACTTTGTACTACAAAGCTTGCACAAAGTCGTTCCAAGTACTACTTTGTACTACAAAGCTTGCACAAAGTCCTTCCCAGTACTATTTTGTACTACAAAGCTTGCACAAAGCACTTCCCAGTACTACTTTGTACTACAAAGCTTGCACAAACTACTTCACAGCACTACTTTGTACTACAATGCTTCCACAAAGCACGTTCCAGTACTACTTTGTACTACAAAGCTTGCACAAAGCACTTCCCAGTACTACTTTGTACTACAAAGCTTGCACAAAGTCCTTCCCAGTACTACTTTGTACTACACAGCTTGCACAAAGCACTTCCCAGTACTACTTTGTACTACAAAGTTTGCACGAACTACTTCCCAGCACTACTTTGTACTACAAAGCTTGCACAAAGCACGTTCCAGTACTACTTTGTACTACAAAGCTTGCACAAAGGACTTCCCAGTACTACTTTGTACTACAAAGCTTGCACAAAGTCGTTCCCAGTACTACTTTGTACTACAAAGCTTGCAAAAACTACTTCGCAGCACTACTTTGTACTACAAAGCTTGCAAAAAGTCCTTCCCAGAACTACTTTGTACTACAAAGCTTGCACAAAGCACTTCCCAGTTACTACTTTGTACTACAAAGCTTGCACGAACTACTTCCCAGCACTACTTTGTACTACAAAGCTTGCACAAAGCACTTCCCAGTACTACTTTGTACTACAAAGCTTGCACAAAGTCCTTCCCAGTACTACTTTGTACTACAAAGCTTGCACAAAGCAATTCCCAGTACTACTTTGTACTCCAAAGCTTGCACAAAGCACTTCCCAGTACTACTTTGTACTCCAAAGCTTGCACAAAGCACTTCCCAGTACTACTTTGTACTACAAAGCTTGCACCAAGCACTTCCCAACACTACTTTTTACTACAAAGTTTGCACGAACTACTTCCCAGTACTACTTTGTACTACAAAGCTTGCACAAAGGACTTCCCAGTACTACTTTGTACTACAAAGCTTGCACAAAGCACTTCCCAGCACTACTTTGTACTACAAAGCTTGCACAAAGTACTTCCCAGCACTACTTTGTACTACAAAGCTTGCACAAAGCACATTCCAGTACTACTTTGTACTACAAAGCTTGCACAAAGGACTTCCCAGTACTACTTTGTACTACAAAGCTTGCACAAAGGACTTCCCAGTACTACTTTGTACTACAAAGCTTGCACAAATCACTTCCCAGTACTACTTTGTACTACAAAGCTTGCACAAAGCACTTCCCAGTACTACTTTGTACTACAAAGCTTGCACAAACTACTTCCCAGTAATTACTACTTTGTGCTACAAACTGACATGATGACAACCTGCTTGGAAACCTTCGAAAAGGAGAGGTTTTGCAGCTTCCCCCATAGACACGGAATTGACGACGCGACGACGACGCGACGCCGACCCGACGACGACGCGACGCCGACCCGACGACGACGCGACGAGCCACTCGAGGCGAACAAGGGTCCAGCCCCCCCAGACCCCCAGACTATAAACGGGAACCCTTCGCTACGCATTCGGGGAAAAACCGGATAACTGGGATGAACATCCAAAATCATCAAATCACCAGCTGAACGCCATCTTACCTATAACTAATCAACATACCCACAACCTGGAATTCTGCATGCTAATAGTGATCAGCTACGTGATCTCATAAGAAAACGGGTTACATATCCAAACTCCAGAGTTCCTATGCGTTCTTGCTAAAGGCACGACTTTTGCGAAACACACTTCCCCAAGGCACAACATTTTTTTCCTAAAACAGGTACGACTTTGTCAGATACCTGTAATGAAGCGCGCGTTTACAGGACGACCGAGCGTTGTTGGTATACCAGGTTTTTCATAGGTAAGTCAATGTAAAATCATCTCACAATGGCCATTGAAAGCCAAGTTTTTCCCGGCCCGTCAACGGGTCCTTCACTTTCTCAAGGACTTCAGTGAGCGCCACAATCTCATCGCTACCCGGCGGCAGGGTGTCGAACAAATCGATGAAGTCCTGGCTTACTCGGTGCTGGGGGGTGTGATTTCGATCGTTTGTTTCTTTAATGGGGGATTGGAGGGACATAATGGGGAATGTATATATATAGAGAGAGAGAAAGAAAGAGAAGAGAGAAGCATCAACAATTTTTGTGGTTATTAAAGAATTATACATTATATCAACCATCAACTTACAAAATCGATGAAAATCGTAAAATAAACAATGACCATCTGGGGATGGTCATTGTAAAACCCACAAAAATTGTGATGTGGGGATGCTTCATTATTGGTTTTGCCACATTATAACAGAATATAATAATAGAATACCGCGTTATAATGCGTTATATATATATGTATGTATACTTGTCTATTTATTTATTTATTTATTTATTTATTTATAACCTTCAGATCAACAACAGGGACTTAACTATCCTCAATAAATTGTGTCATATTTCACGACCGGAGGGTAACCATGGAGAACTCCTATAGGATGGGTTATTGGGTTTATCTGTATATAACTATAATGTCCTCCCGTCGATGGATATTGATGGGAAAGTAGGACAACTTAATGCGATGGCTTAACCGCAAGAGTATTACCCTCTTGTACGAGTAGCCTAACATAGCCATGGAAAATGACCTATGAACGATTACGAAAGTAGATGATTTACCTATTGATTGTATGGTGGTTTTCCAGAGCAAACTCTTAGATTACCAGAGGTAATGGGATGTCTCTGTCCAATCTGGGTATAACCATGGGAAATTTACCCCATGGTTGGTTGGAATAGTAAGACTGTTTGCGAATGATTTTGGAGGTGGTGCGACGTTCAATGGGAGGTTGAATAACATGTCGATTTGTTTCTTGGGGGTAGCCCCACTCTTTATAAAATGTGTAAACCATCAGGAGCTATCAAATTTAATCCAACGTTGACATTCTTCAGTTCTGATGATCACATTTTGAGTTAAAAACACCAAAAAGGCATCAAGAGGCAATCTTTAAACTTTAAACCATTGAGAATGTGGAAATTGCTGGAAATTGAAGGCTTTTTGGATCTTTTTGGCAGATTTGACTGCAGATTTGGCATGTCATTCCCTGCAATCATCATTGCACCTTTTCTTTCCGTCCTGCATGGGCAGTTGTTTCAGCACTTGTCCCACCAGGCCCTCGTTTTGTCGCTGCTGCAGCGCCTCTCGGACCTAAACACAGCGAGGCGTCGTCGAGAAGGGGGAAAGGGGAGGTCAACGTCTGGTGATCAATCCATGTGTGCCAAAGTATCAACAATGGTTATGGATTGTTAATGGTTTATATGGTTAATATTGGTTAATGGATGCTTAAGGGCTAATGGTTAATGATCAATGGTTAATGAATGGTTAATAATGATGGATAATGATGGCTAATATGGTTTATGATCATTAATGGTGATGATTCATAGTAATTATTCGTAATGATCATCAAAGGCATACTAATGGCATATACCACAACATACCACAACCATTTAGGTGATCCCTCTCTTCTACTTTAGCTTCAACACCAGATGCTGAAGATGTTGGAGAAACTGCGGCTGCTCGGCTGCCCACATTTCGAAGATGCGTCGGCAACCGTTGCAGGTCTTCTTCGAAGATTCAAACTATCTTAAAAACCTCCCGCTGAATTTACATCTGAGGGAGACTTCCTATGTTTTAAAGGATGGGTTAGCTAAGTTCATGAAAGCTATACAAAGATATACAAGTTGAACTTCCCACCTGGAAAACGACAGTGCGCTGAGATCTGGCACTATCTTCAAAAAAGTGTGGAAGTCTCTGATTCAATTAGCTGAAGTGTTTCGAATTTCAAAGGCACCGAAACGCATTTCCACAAGCTTCAAGCTTGCGTTTTCAAACACCAACCACACATATTCCTCACAAGGCTGTGGCTGAATTAGAAACTGCACTTTCAAAAATAGGTTTGTCCGATAGGACACCACAGAAAACTGATGTGTACTCATCTCCATAATTTCATCTTCGTTTTATGAAAAACACTGGTCGCTGGTCGTCTAATTTGGGGCATCCAAATTAGTTCTTGAGACAAACCTTGGCGTTCCTTCGTGGTAACTTCCTTCCGAGGTCATCCCAAGGTCTCATGGAGACCGCGGGTATGGCGACGGCTTTCAGGATCAGGCAGGCTGGATGGGAGATGGAGCAATTCCCACAGGTCCACAGAGTCCAGAGTGGGTGGTGGTGGTGCGGACTCCTAAGGAGGGAGCTACCGGCACCAGGTGCGAAGGACTAGGATGTCCTATGTTTTCTGAGGAGGATGAGGATGAGGAGGCTGAGGAGGATGATCATCCCTTCCCCTAATACTAGATACCATCCCAGAAATCCTGGTGTGGTATTGGATGTGGTGACAAATTGGGGCCCCTTCTTACCGGAGGCTATTTCGTATCTTTTATATGATCGGGGATGGGATTCAGCACGGGGAGGAAGAGGTTTGTTCTTATCATTCTTATCTTTTTGCTGATTATGACAACAACATGTTTTGCTTTTACCAATCTTCTCAGATCATGATCCATCATGATCCATCTATACTAACCCAAAAAAAGAATCAAAAAGATGGAAACATAATTGATCACTAACATTTAGCGGGACTTAATTTTAGTGTTCTATCTCTTTTGGAGGTACTATACATATATTATGACAATCTCGCTAAAGGAAAATGCCTTGAAATGTCAAGGCACTAGCTTCTCCAGCATCAACGGCTCTGCGTTCCTCCGGAAATGGTTTCGACGCTGCTGCAGAGCCGGTAACGACCAGCGGTGGCTAGGCTCCACAGGGAGGGACATGGTAACCATCTCCGCGCCTACCTTGGGAGTGGATGAATTCGGGGAGTTCAGAGCTGCTTCAACAAGAAAATACAAAAATGGAGGGATCTGAGCAACACATAGCATTGTCAGACTGCGATTTTGTTCTAATTGTGGTAGATGATACGATTTTCTCGGATTTTCGATGGAATTCCGTGATTTCGTGAAAAATCCATTTTTTGGAAAGAATAAACATGAGCATTTGTTTGAGAACATCCAGGGGGCCCTTATGGCTGAGCCCTTCCTCAAAGGTGGTAGCAAAGTCCTCGAAAGGCTGTTGGATCTGGAGAATGTCGCGCTGCAATTCCTGGGAGGCTCAGTGAACTTGGACATGGCCGAGCCTCGACGGCGCGTTAAGGAGCTACTGGTTTTTTTTAAGCTGGTTGGGCAAGAAAGGGCTGCAGAACGTGGAGAACATGGTGAGGTTTGTTACTAGTTTTACGTTTTACGTTTATCACATAAACAATGCACTGACTGAGTCGAAACTCGAAACTCGGCCCTTTTGCTTGCTCGTTTATTGCTGGGATGCCACAGCTGACAAGGCAGGTTGGCAGGAAAAGCAGCGAGAGAAAAACTGGTCGGTGGTTGACAAGCTGAGCCACCCCTGAGGACGATTGGAGTATCAGTACAAGGTACTGAACTAGTGGATGCAAAATAGGAAGGAACATGTTTAACATACCTCTTGCAACCACCGGCCAGACAGGCTTTCGGATTAAAACCAAAAGACATTGGTCTCCACTGCGTCGGCTGAACCGGAACAAGTCGCTGCAAAGCATTCAAAAGGCTTGCACTTCGAAAGTTAAAAATTGCAAATTGGATCAAATTGGTTGGTCCAAATATAGGGGCAGCCACATACCCCACTACGGGGGCAATTTTCATTTGATCTAAACTATTGGCCTGTGCATACTATGTATCTTTGGGGTATCCCCATTTTGGGCCATAGCGAAATACAAAGAGACGCTAGGTCTGGGCCCAGCGTCCTGATGGCGACGCAAGGCCTTTCTGAATTTGCCTGAAGCGCTTATCTGCGCCAAAAGCAACGAGGACTTTGTCTGTGTCCAATCGAAAAGGCCTTGCTGATCCCGCCAACTCACAGCTTCTGCTGCGGCTAAAGCCACAGGTATATGAAAAATCCTGGTTTTCCCAAAAGAATGCTCCATGTCCATTTCAATGTCATCCAATGAATCTGGCTTTATCACATAATATGCCCATGGATTTTCCATATATATATTATATCTTCACTGGAGGTTCATGCCCTGCCACTTGCATCCCGCGCCAAAGTTCGATGGCGGTAGCTCTCTGGGTCAGGAAGGCTGGACGAAAGGAGTGCGAAGACCTCCTGTTTCACAGGCCCTTCCTGGCTCCGGTGACCGCACGCAAAGAAACGCACGGTTTCCCGTGGAATTAGCTTGGCAATGGAAAACCTCCCACAATTTCATGTCTATACATGTCTATACTATCTACATATTAAATAAATAAAATGTATATGTGTCTTGTTCATCCTTTATTTGCATACGCGCAGTGTGCATATACATATATAATGTATACATGCATCCTACACATGATTTCCCCAGTAAAATCTTGTGGTTTCTCACGTTTGACCAGAGGATATCTACCCAACATATCAAGGCCATCTCAATGCCAAATCAGCCCTGATTTGGCGCAGGAATGGTGCGAGAAAAATCACGCCCAAAATGATGTGTACAAGATGTGTTACCCAAATTATCCCACATTACAACATTACGATCTATTCAATCTATTCCGATATTGCCTGAAAGCCTCTGAAAGCCTAAGGCCCTGCCGCCAAGCGTCAAACTTCTCCAGCACCAGCGGTTCTGAGTCCCTCCGGAATTGCCTTCGTCGTTGCTGCAGTGGCAGGCCCTTGTTGCCGCACGTCGTCCAGTCGCCCGGTAGGGACATGGTCCCCACATCACCAAGACACGTCCTGAGTCAAGTGGGTGGAAACCAACCACCAGCAGGGATGGAAAGAAAAATGCTTCACATGGCTTAACGGGATTTATGTGTGTATATATATATATGTGTGTGTGTGTGTAATACTATTACTATATATATATATATAAGGGTTTCAGATGATGGAACTGTAACATATTGTCCTCAAGAAAATTACACCAGGTTATCACTGGGTCCATGGGGGATTCTCAGTTACTATGGTTACTATGGTTCCTTTTTCCATGGGTCATTCGCCTTTTAAGATCTTTTTTTGGCCCAGCTTCAGATCCATCTGGGGCAACTCTTCCATGGAGAAACTGGAGAACTGAGCTCTGCCGGGCGCTTCAGAAGTGGCGGCCCCATCCTCAGCTCGAGCGAATCCTGCCGCGCCTTGCGCCGAGGTCGATGGCAGCTTGGCAGGCTTCGACATGGTGACAGCTTTTTTTTCGCCTGGAAGCTGTAAGTAGCAAAAAATGGCTGCATGATGTTCAAGTATGTTCAAGCAACGACCCAAATGGCCCAACATCACATGAGATCAATGAGATCGTTTGACCATGTTGAAGCAGATGCCTTTGAAGACAATATCGTGGTGGCTAATGGGCATAAAATCATCCAAAATCCCGGTATCCCATGATATACCCATTATCTAACTAGCTGTGATCCCCATATCGGCTTCATCTCCCCCTCCCAATCATCCCAAGTTGGGCTCCCCAAACAGTCTCCTGGAAGCGCTGCATGGCTGCAGCCGTGTCCACCTCCATTGCAAAGAGCTCTCCGGCTCCAGCGAAGCCCTCGACCGGTTGGGCTTTCGCCTCGGTCGAGATGGATTCTTCAAAGCCAAGATGAGACATGATGAATCCCCAGAAACTCGGGAGGGTTTGATGTCAAATTTCCTGCCTCAAAGCTCCAAAGAATAGCAAAAAGGATCATGTACTTATGGGTTGGAAAGCTGATTTGGGGAACTCATGGTGATAAAGCTAATATGGCCATATGGATCCATATGGTTGCTCTGCCTGGGTTTTTCTTTCGCACCGGGCATGCTAAATTAATCCTTAGGATTCAAACTGCCACTCTTGCTTGGAGGTTTGGGAGTCTGCTTGCTCCACATCCCTCTGGCTAGATGCATATGGCAAGACCATCTGTCTGCCACGGAGATATTTCAAAATGACAACTGCTGCCAGGATAGCTGTGATACCCACGACAGCCAGGCAAATCCAAAGCACAAGCTGCTCTGAATTTCCACTCTCTTTGGACTCAGCTGAGTCTGTGCCACAACTGGTTCCCTCTCCTGCCACCCAGCTCAGCTGGGCAGCACTTTTACCATTGCGACCTTGCCACTGGAGGCCCACGAAGAGTGACCGCAGATCACCAAGGACCTGCGGATCGACTTGAACCGCCAGAGTGGTCACCCTGCCCGTGTCCAACTCCGAGCTCGAGCTGCTGACCACCAGCCCTGCTGCTGTGGAATCAGCCAAGGCAGTGTGGAGGTGGCCCCAGGACCAGCGAGTGACCAGGATCCCCTCTGCGGACGTGGGCTGCTGGATGCGCAGCCGGTATTCACCGGCTCCGCAAGTGATCTCGAAGGTGTAGAAGGACCACTGCCAGGGTTTCCTCAGTTGTGGCTGGGAAAGATAAGGAAGAAACTGGAGAAACAAGCACAAGAACTTTAGGGGAAATCCATGCCCATGCAAAAATTGAGCTTGTGGTTTACACAGCACGAGACCAAGGAAAACTTACGAGGATGTGAATGGATCTAAATACATGTAGCTACAAACATAAAAGGTGTAGAATATAGAATCTAATATATACATATATATATAGATATACGTAGATATAGATGCCGATGCATGATTGAGCGACATTGGTGTGTGTTCACAGCCCAGGTTCAACTCCTGCGCTGACACCGGCTGGGTGCTGTCCGTCAAAGGTAGCGCAACAGCTTGCTGATCACAGAAAGGACCCAGGTAGGGTGGGAAGCATCTGCAAGCCCATTGGTTTTCTTGGAACCTGGTTCCATTCGTTTTTGATTAGCTGTGACAGGAAAACAATGGAACACATCTTGTTTATTCTTTTTTACCTTTGAATCGATGGTTTCCCATCTGAACATGGCTACGAACCATTACGAACCAGAATGGAGGAATCGCAAGCTTCAACTCTCTGTTAATTATTGTTAAGTGTGATGTTTCAGATAGCTGCCGCTTGGATCAAACCTTGGAGCCCCCGAAGTTTTGCACCCGCTTTGCGCGTGCTACTCAGTGGCTTGCCATGTTCTGCAAGCCATAACTGGGCACTTAAAGGCCGGTCAAAGTGATTCCGTGTCCGTTACGCTTTCAACTTTCAAAGCCTCCAGGTTTTTTTTGGGGCGCCATCGTTCCATATTTTGAGCCCATCCCACCTGACTGCCGATCCTTGGGTTCCACAGTCTGGTGCCCGTGACGTGGCACACTGCGAGAGCTGAAAGCCGCTGGCCACCAGGGAGAAAGGTTGAGGCGATCGGGTCGACACGCTTTCGGCTGTGACCTGTGTCTTTCGGCGCCAAAGGAAGCGTTTTCAATGTCGTCCTTTTAGGAAACATTGAAGGGCTAGTTTGGGATACTACCCTCTGGTAAATTAACATAGACCCTGGCAGATAGGGGGTGGAAAATTTGGTTCCATTAAAACTAGGCTATTTTCGGGGTCTATGTTAATTTACCAGAGGGTATTTGCAAATGTTGATGTTCATCCTATTGGTCGTTGAATGGAACATTCTATTAACCAAGCAGTGGGGAAAGGGCATCGGCTGGCCCTTGCCATCTTAACAGCAAAACCGCACTTATTTGTGGGGGGTGATACCCCGAATGAATCAACAGAGGTGTCATTATTCCAGAGTCTGAGGGTGACGTTATCCATGTGAAGTTTAATTCCATCATATTCTAGGTAATTGCATATGCAGATTCATTAATGTACTTCATGGTCTAAACATGTGCATGTGGAATCAGTGTCCCCCAGAGCATACTGTCTGAAGATATCCGCATTCTCGTGGTTTTGCATTGCCATCTCTTTTTGTTGCCTACTTTACTGCCTTTGAATGGAGCATCTGATCATCATCTCCCCCCCCCAAAAAAAAACAAAAACATGTGGCAGGACAACAGGGGCCTTGGCAATGCAAAACACTGAGGAGAAGCTCTCATAGCTCAACAACAAGACTTTCTCCACATTGTTCACCATGTCAGGACTTGTGCCACCATTCCCCAGGTTCACCACCCAGTTGGAGACGTCGCATAGCACTTCTAAATCCAAATCATGAACCAAAGCCCCATCATTCGATGGTGGATCGGTCCATGCCAACGTCACGGCCAGTGAAACCTGGCGGGCCCTGGAGGGCTCCGAAGAGTTGAACCAAGAAAGCATACATCGCGTTGATGTCAACTAAATCAGTTGATAAAACCTGATGGTTAAAATAAAACGCATGTTTATTAAGCAAAGCCAAAAAAAAACACATGTTTAATAAGCATAACATAGCATAACCTAATAGTTTGGCACCAAAACCTGATGCTTAAAACCCAACATAACACATCATAACACCACCCAAAAAACATCAAAAAACGGGTGCCAAGGCACCCCTTGGTCCGAGGTCCTGGCCAAACAAAATCGCTGAGGTCCTGCTAGATCCACCTGCGACTGGATCGCCACCAGCCCAGGCCCTGCGGGGATCGGAAGAAACGACGCCAGGGAGGGCACCCCAAAACCCACCTCCGGGAGCATCACGGTGGAGGCACTGGTGACCCACCTCCTGGAGCTGAAAAAAAAGGCTGCTGATGGCTGCTGGGGGACAAAAAATCCCATGGGAAAAACGCGGAATCTTTTGGTCGAGACTTCCAAAGATTCCATGAGGTGTCAAGATGTTTCAAGATGGGTTGACATGGATGTTTATCCACTCGAGCTTCGAAGATTAATTGTCGGCACAGGTGGTATTTACATCATTGAAAATGCAAATCGACCCGAGATTCCCGGATCCACCAATTCAAATTGGTTGGCGAAGTCATCTTGAATCCAGTTGTTTCTTGATTAAAATCTCATGTTCAAGCCTTCAAAACCCAAATCCATCCCCTATCCATCCACAAATCTAAACTCCATCCTTAAATCCATCCTTCACTCCTAGTAAATTAAATCTGTCTTCTCAACTCCATCGTGAACTTAACCTCCTCATCCCAAACATCCCAAACATCCCAAACATTCGAAATAAAATGGTTATCCCATGTCCCATGCCTAAAAAGAATCCTTGCAGCAAACACTCCCCCATTCCAAACAACAAAAACAGCAAAGAATCTATCCCATCCCAAAAACAGCTGGTATCAATCCGCAAAAAATGCCCAACATCTCCATAATTGCTTCATTCTACGCCCCAAAAAATAGACTAGACCACAAGAATCGGGAAACTCCCCCTAAAATGTTAGTTGGGGGATGCTAAGACAAACTTCAGACGGTTTTCCCATCCATTCCATGTGAATCATCATTTTCCCATAAATAAGGGTTTGTGCGAATCGGGGATTGCCTGTCCGATTATGTCCTGGTAGTTAGCGTTGAAGTAATTGTTCCAATGATGACGTTACACGGGCATCAGCTTCCGCATTGCTGTTCTTTACTCCAGTGCTGCAGTGGGTCTTGAGTCAAAGAGGCCAGTTTGAAGTGCCCCTTTGGTACTGGATCCTAGAGTGTCGAATTATGTGATAATATACAAGGGTCCGTAGCCTACACTCTATTCGCACCCCCCACGCATAGCCAACTTTGTTGGCTACGCGCAAAGGAGTGTCCTTTAATTGATCCACTACACTCGCAGCTGTTCATTTATTGAATTATGGAGAGCTAAAGTTCGTTCAGAACTTCATATCTACATGGCGGCTTGCTACGATCTCTACCACAAGATAAAGGTTCTGTTCACGTGCATGTAGACACGACGTAGTCGGTGTCTAGCATTGAGGTTCATCCGATGTGGCGTGCCAGCATGGACTCCCACTCAAGCATGTGAATTAAAGAAATCAAAAACACAAAGTTGACTATGGAATTAGAAGATTACCTTCCCGTTCCTTCGTCGTTTGAGATGTAGACCGCTGTAGAAACTCAGCGTCTCGTGCAATGATGTTCAAAAAATATGTGGTTCTAAATTAGCCGGCTCAGAGTCCTCTCAGAAATCATTCAGAATGAAGTAGAGGTAAATCTCGAGCAATGATTGCATCCTCGCATCGCCAGGTTCAATCAGGACCTATGCAGAGGTCATATCGATTAATCATCTATATCCCCATCCATAGTATCCCTGTTGGTTCCAGTCTCCGCCACGGTGTGAATAAGATTTTCCACCTTTTCCTTGGTCTTTTCCACCCTTCTTTGGCGGGGTCACTGGAGCTTGTTTTGGCGGAGGAGCGGTTTCAACTGTTCTCCATGTTGCTGATGATGATGCTTTCGCTTTTGACACCCTGCCCAGTGCTGGTGCGGCTTTCGGGGCTGCTTTCGACTTGCCAGCGGCTGGGTTAGCACGTTCACGATCAGCAGGAGTTGGGGTATCAGCAATCGCAAGTATGTGAGCTTCTGACATGTGGATTCCCCACCTTGGTCGTTGATCGTCCCGTTGCTTGATGTGGTTGTAGTCATCGATTGCATCATATAGCTTCTGGAGTAGAGGTCGTGGCAATTGTCGGCCATTTTGAAGGATCAGGTGTAAAAGTGATATTCTTCGAAGTGGTGGACGAAGAGCACACACAATGTCAACTGGGTTCAGTGTGATTGTGTCTTGAAAGTCGACGTTCCTGAAGAAATAAACAGCATTCACCCTATATGCACCTGCAATGATTCTTCTGACCATGACGTCTTGTCGGTCAAGGGCTTCGCGAGCAGCTGTGGTCTTTCTCATCTCATCCATTGTTGTGTCACGTTTCGACAGCTTCTCCATCTCTTCATCAAAGAAGATATTCTGCAAGTCATCATACGTGTAGCCACATTCAAGGGTATATATGAGAAGTCTTTTGAGTACCACTGCCCCATAGTATGCATTGACGAATCCCTCTTCTCCGATGTCGTCCTTTTGATTTGGTCGGCCGATCTCTTTGTAGAGCTCTTTCATCTGTTGTGCAGTTGGTTCAATGAGTTCACCATTTTCATCCTCGCCTAGGTAAGCGTTCTTGAGTCCAGGTCCATCCTGAATTTCTGGTTCTGTTGAAAATGTTTCCATGCCGTCTCGATGTCTCCACAGAAGTTCCGTTGGAATAGTCTGTAGATCCTGACGATATGTAATCCAATCTGCAACAGGAGGATTTTGATGAGCTCTGGCTGAGCATCTCCAATTGTGCAAGGCTCGATTGGTAGGACCTTTGATCCAAACTCAATCCGCTTCATCCACTTGGGGAACTCAATCACTGCGTCACGAGCTTCTCCAGCCTCGTACTCTTCAATGTTGATTTCATCGACCGCTATCTCTTCATCGTCGTTCTCGTCGGTCGGTTTTCCTTCTTGATTGAGAAATTTGTCGACCTCATCTTGTTCTCTGAAGTCTCTTTTCTCATCATTGATGTCGCCCTTCTTCGAGGCTTGATCATCATCTCCTTCTTCTGGTTGAGTTTCTTGTTCTGGACTCTTCATGGTGACGTCATCATCATCTGGCATCACCTCGTCGTCATCACCATCACCTGTCAAATCGATCTTCACCTCCTCCCATGCTTTCTTGACATGGTCTTTGAGATCTTCTTCTCGATGATGTGATTCGGCACTTGGTACTGTAGCCACGGTGATCTTGATTCGCTTCCTCCATCCATGACTCACCAAAAATCCTTTGCACATCACACAAATCGATAGTGGTGCAGGGGTCTCCATCAGACATGCGGGGCATAGTCGATGGTCCTCTTTGCTGGGATGATGAGTGACTGCTAACAATGATATTGCATCATTCCAATCCGGATGTCCAGGGAACAATCTGTGAGTATGACTGAAGTGACCGGTCCTGATATCGACAAGTTTTCGAAGTTCGTCCAGATCGGGTGATGATTCTTCAGGCACAATGTTCCCAATGAGCTTGTCAAATCGTTCAATGGTGGCCACCCTCTTTGCTCCTTGCACAGAAAGTACAAGTTGATCTCTCCCCTTTGTGATCATGAGACGATAGTAGTCCTTTTCCCTCCAGTCGTAATACCAAACTGCATCGAATGATTCGAATGGAATTGTTTCTTGGACCAAAATGTGTCCGTCTGCTGATAATCGAGGGGAGAACTTGGCGATGGAATCGTACGTGATGTAGATGTAGACAAGATCAGTTTGATCAATCTTCCTGAATCTCAGCACCATCTGACTTCTCACGTCCCACGGTGCGAATGGCACGAAGAACGTATTGATGCGGTCGCCTCCTCCTCCGGGACGTAGTCCTTCTCTGAAGATTTGAGCGATGTTGTCAAAAGTGGTGCAATGAAATCCTCCTCCAAGAGTGTATCCTACTCCAGGATTCATCTGATAGGAAGTCTTCTTGTCTTCGATGTGCACACCGCCTTGAACTCTTGAATGTGCCATAGGGGCACAGATTGCCACCGGCCAAAGCCAAATCTCTCGATCTGCTGTGCCGATCTCCAACCTCAGTGTTTGTCGATCAAGTCTCGAGGTCAATCCATCATTGAAGTTGCTCATGACGTATTCCAACTCACCTTTTGTGACCTTGAGTCCTAGCACTTGGGCTCGGATTCTCTTCGTTTGCTTGTACTCAGTGAAGATCACTCTCTGGAAATTGTTCCACCTCTCAACAAGTATCGGGTAGTTGACATGGGTCGTTCCAGCCAATGTATGTTGGTCTCTCCAAATGGCGTCGTACTTCAAGATCGACTCAACATTGACCCAACCTGCCTCATCGCATGGTAGTCCACGGTGATTTCGATTGTCTTTGACGCAACCCACGGAGTGGCGTAGCGCTGCATTGAATCTTTTCGACAATTCGACTATCCATTGCGGATTTTCCCACTTGTTGCCCATCCACTCATTCTCGCCATATCGATGTACTTTACACCAGCCCATTCCAAGATATTCTTCTCCATTGATGCGAGCAAGTTGAAGTGTACCGATGTTGTGGCCATGTGTGAATGGTTGGATGTACTTGAAGTTCCAGTTGTTTCCATGTTGTTTTCTTTCCTCAGTAAGCCATTTCATGTATTCATCATGATCAATGTGTTTCCAAGCGTTCAGCTCCTCAATGGTCGGCAAGACAGGCGGGGATTCCTCAGCCGCACGCTCAATCAGCATATCAAGCTCATGACGATTCTTCACACCTCGGCTAATTGGGTTGACTTCGACACCATTCACTAAGTATTGTCCTCCTTCTTCACGATCACCAATGTCGTACATAAAGGCTGACTGACTGTAGAAGCACTTGGTCACTTCCTCTTTCTCAGTGAATCTGGTTCTTCCCCAACGCTTTCCTCGTGGCATGACGTTCTTTGGGAGCTTGTCTTTTCTGCCTCTGGTTGCAGCTTTGGATCTTTCGGATGATGATGGGGATTTGGACTTCTGATCCATGATCAATCTCATGCGCCATAGGGTGTCTTTCATGTTCTCATCATCTGGTGTAGTACATTCATCAATGTCATGCCTTCCACCACAAATGAAACAATATTGAACATTTGATGCATCTGCAATCAGCTTCTCAAATCGATCGCGGATGTCCCGCACCTCAGTTCGGCGCTTCTTCGCTTCTGAAGGTTGGCCCCCCACGTCATCTTCCTCCTCCTCAATCTCGATGTCACCAGCTCCGGCATCGGTTTCTCCTGAAGTTTGTTCTACTCGAGGGCCCCGCGCCGTAGGCGTCGTGGTCTCCTCATCAGGTTCATCAACTTCATCCACCTCTTCATCGCTTGATGAGACCTCAATCATTTCAGGGTGGTCATCGTAGTTGGCTTCTGGGAGCACCGGCATTCTGGTGATCTTCTTCTGCATGAGTAGGTCAAAGATTCCCGCTTCTTTCAAGATTGTAATAACCATGTTGTTCTCGACCGGCGGGATGTATGCTTTCCTGGATCTGTTTCGCTTTGTGTTGATGGTGTCGGTAGGTCGACATGAACTGCTGAATAGCCAAAACGACTCTTCCAGTCCTGCGAGGCAACTGTCAAGGTTAGCCCCCCATCCAGCGAACATAGTAGGGAATTGAATACCCAGGTCAAGCATTCCAAGCCAGAATTCGAAAATGTCGCCGACATACTCAGCTGTTGCGGTTGGATTGATCATTGACGTGATCTCCTCCTTGGTCAGCACGGTCTTCATGTAATCATGATAAGCGACGTTTCCACCATCCCAAAGCAGTCTGTAAAACCATCGCATTCGGTGCATTCCGCCTCCGCAATCCTCTGTTCGAGTTTCACGTTGTACAGTGAATTGGGGTAACAGGTCTCGTCTGCATTTCCCTTTCACCATGTATGCAGGCATTCGGATGGCACCACGATGTGATACCTGCTTGAGCACATCACTTGTCGTCCTGTATCCTGAAAGCATTGCAAGTGTCGCAGTGACCAGGAATCCACGGAGGTCCTTCTCGGCTTCCATTTCTCTCCAGTCAACGCACTCATTGTAGATGTTGAGCAATCTTGCAGCTACTCTTGCATCCTGTGAAAATTCATCCATCCCAATGTCTTCGGTACCGTAGATTGCCGCTCTCGTCCAGTTGCTTGCGCAATTCAGGCATCTTGTGCGGTTCTCAGTGCAGGTATTCAATCTCGAATCATTTTTGTGAAATCCTTTGCACACATCGCACATCAATTCGGAATCTTCGGTCACCTCGACCCAATGCTCATCCACATCTGTCAGGGGCTCCGGGGTAAATACTCCTCGTCGGATGTCTGACCATGCTCTCCTCTGGACCGCATCCTTCATGTGCTTCATTCCTCCAATGATGTTTGCTGATCCAGCTTGGGCATCTGTGACTTCTCCAGCACGAATGCTGGGAATAATTCGTGGGTGTTCTGTGCATCGTTTGATGGTTTCAATGTCAAATCCGGTGTTCTTCACATGGACACATTCTTCATTCAGGTCATGGACTGTATCATGATCCATTGCACAATGTAAGAAGACTTTCTGTCGCATCAGTGACTTTTCAAGCATAGCCCAAATGACTTCCTTGCCTTCACCTTCTTTCCAATAAAAAGGCTCACGTCCACAGGCATATATCTGTTTCCAGAATCTCTCATTGGTGGAGTGAATAATGCCCTTTTCCTTCAAGATTCTTGCAAGCTCCTCGGCCATGGATACAATCGAAGATTGGGACCCAAGGAACCGGGCATCTCTCAGAATGTTGACGAAAATTGGAAGATGTGCTGCTTGGCTGATCTCAGTGATGATCTCCGCCAATTTGGTGATGAAGTCTGCATTTGGCATCAGTATGCGAGTTTGTCCTCTGAAAAGTGCTGCAAAAGAGATCCAAATATGAACAGTGGCACTTGAAAACGCGTTGGCGTTGGATCGTAGGAATGTCAATGCATTCGTTGCCAGTTTCAAGAAGTCCTCGGGTTTCTCCAGAGATTCATAGGGAAGTTGATACACCTTGATGGATGAAAGACCCATGTTATCGAGCCCAGACTCGATGTCATTGACAATTCTCGCGCTAGATCTCGTCTGGTAGGTTAAGTCCGTCAAGATGAGAGCTTTGTTGTTTCTCACTTGTCCTCCCAATTCATCCCATTTGTCTAACCAAGGCTCCCCGATGATGAACTGTCCAATCTTGTTTCCCAACTTCTTGAGCTTGGCTCGAATCTCGCCCTCCACCGTATCTTCAATGCCCAATGTCAACATGGCTAGGACCTCCGTCACTGGATATCCTTTGCACCTGACAAACTCTGTGGTCGTGATGATGTAGTGGTAGAGTTTCAGCCATTCGTAGTCATTCTCATTGACCATGTGGGAATCAAGTTGACCTTCTGTCAGCATGTTGAAAGACAGGGCAGCATGAAATGTCAATCTTCTCAAATACTGTTTCCAGATCAAATTGGATCCATACTTGTGAGTAGTATGAGGACCCTCTACGATGGAGAGCACAAAATCCTTATCCTTGCCGGATCGCAGGAATGCAATTCGCTGTTCCTCACGAGCATAGTCTTCGGCAGCATGGAGACGCACTTCCACGGTTGAAGGTTTCCTTCTCTTCATCCAATCTTCAGTTGGAATCCAATTCTCATCTCTTTCTGGTTCAGCACGACCTTGAGATGTTGCTCCCAGGTCCAGATCGGAAAGCTGCATGGGTCGACGAAGATGAGGCTCCGCCAGTCGATGACCTTGGCATCTTCTTCGGTTGAATGTTCGAACTTTGTGATTGTTGCGATGCCTTTGGTTGTGATCCCTCCGTAGGAGCGGATGTACTCTGGGCGCTAGGTCCAGTTGATGTGTCATCATTCACCCATGAAGGCTCCTCATTGTTCCAGAAGTCAACTTCGTCGGGTCTTCGTCCATCTTTGAAGTTCAGGGGGATATCCCAGTTGTCGAAATTGTGCATGCCTCCGGCTGTTCCAGCTTGAGTCTCGGTCATCACGGTGGTGAAATCTTTGAGAGAGCTGTGGCAGGCATGGCGTCTTTCCTTCTCAGTATATCTGGCTCCTTCATCGGCAATCGAAACATTGTATCCATGCCCAATCAGGATTCCCTGAGGAATGTCAAAGACTTTCATGATCGAGAACTGAATCTCGGACAGCTCTGCCACTCTCGACAAGTTTCCATCTCCTCGAGCGCTGGTCTTGTGTCTTTCAAGGGTCGTGCCGAGGGCTAACAAACACAAGAAATGGTTCTGGGCTGCACTCCTCCCTTTCGGTTGATTGGTTTCAAAAGCAACCACATCCTTCATCACATCCTGCAAGATGATCTGATCTGATGGGTTCTGTTCATTGTGATACCTCAATGCATGTCCTAGGTGCCTCATCTGGACTTCAATCATGAGCTTCATTGCCTTCAAATAGCTATCATTGTCAGATGGAGACTTCGGATTCACCTTGGTCAACTCGTCCATTACTTTGAAGTACTCGGCTGTCCTTGTCACAGCTAACCATGATGTGGCACTCGGATCTGTGTTGAATGATGGTGTTCCTCGATAAATTTGTTTCATGCTTCGGATCTTCGCCTCAGTCTCTGCTGCGGTGGCTTGATCATCGAAAGGTTCGTGAAAATGTCCTTTGGACAATACGATCCAGAGCTCATCAAGTCTGTCATAGATCTCTTTGTCCATGAAGCGTCCCACAGTTGCATTATCAAATGGGCATCTGCTTGCAAAGACCTTCACGAATCTCGACCCTTTTGACAAAAACTCCCATCCTGAACACCCCTTCTCGATGTCCTGCGCTCTCTGCAACAGCTTGTAGGCTACCTCCAGAGCTTGTGCAGTGGTTTCACTGGTGTGTCTGGAGTTCGCGAAGTATGCT
This sequence comes from Cladocopium goreaui, assembly GCA_947184155.2. Taxonomy (NCBI): domain Eukaryota; class Dinophyceae; order Suessiales; family Symbiodiniaceae; genus Cladocopium; species Cladocopium goreaui. The sequence goes on along the minus strand of CAMXCT020005068.1, from coordinate 339,693 downwards.
GAGTAGACAACTGCAGGCGGCATACCAAACCTAATCCATTGGTTGGCTGTGTCCTCATCTGAGATCAGTCGAAAATTCGAACCTCGGGTGTCTCGGAATGGTGCAGGAGTCTTGGCTGCAATGGATCCTTCGGACAATCCCTTCAGCACCCGTAATGCAACGGTGATTCGGCTTCCGGCAAATTGCCCTACTGAATTCAGATCATGGGTTTCGGCCATCCCGCTTTGTACAGAATAAAGTCGCACGGACCGTAGGTCTCGTGACAACTGTTCGAGCAGCGAAATTAGTTGTACGAACCGTAGGTCTCGTAACAACCAGTCGGAGTCGAATTCAGAAAGCAGTCGACACGAAAATGAAAAGTGCCAAGAAGAGAGAACCGAAGTTGATGTCAATCTCGAAAAGCACCAGTGCAGTAGCGATCGCTCGAACGAATGGTCAATGGCGTCGAGCTCTCGAGTAGCACAAACGGATGTTGCCACCGACTTGATTGGGTGACTGCGGACATTCTCGGAATCACGAGACATTTCAGCTTTCAATTGGTCGTCACATGCAAGCGGCTTCCAACGTTTCATCACTCTGACGTTCACAAATGGACTATTCCTGATTACATGATCATTAATTCCATTCATGATTATCTTGGCTATCCATTTAGTGTAAACTTGAGTAATGCGAGTTTCCCTACCGGCACACTCTGCATGGTCATGACGGCGATCACATCTTCTATGAAGCTTCGGAAAAGACACCCCCCATGTAACAATCTTCCAGGGTTTCTTGATTGGTTTGGGAGTCTCTTGGAACTGTGATTTCAAGCCATACATGCATCCATCAAATTTGTGTTCATGAGATACGGTTCCTTCCACAAGTTCAGTCATCCTATGGTCCTTCCAGTAGTCACAACCTCTAGGCAACTCAAGCAAGGCTGGTGATCCCATGTTGATAAGTTCACTTAGCACTGATGCAAACACTTCCCACATCGCCCAGAAGATCTGCTTCTTTGCTTCGATGAGTTGTGTTGTTGCTTCGCTCACCCATCGGTTGATTCGGTTCCATGGTGAACCTCCTGTACATGGACCTGCAAAGAACATTGAATCAAGTTTGGTCCGGAGGCATCGCCTTGCTTTACTGATTCCGTACGGAGAGAGCATGTCGTCATCTTCGGTGATTGGTACGACATGAAACTTCATTTCGTCCTTCATTTTGTTCTGCAAGAACGTAAACCAGTTTCTCTCTTCCGAACATAACAAGACGAAGCATGGGACTGCTTGAGGAACTTCGATCAAATTGATTGCAAGGGAAAACTTCGCATACTTTGATGTCATCAAGTCGCATGGTGATTTGGAAAATTGAAATTCCAAAGTTCTGTTTTTCTTTTCTCCAAAGGATTACCGACACTTTGGGATGGTCAACCTCATGTCTGCCTACTTCAATGTGATATTGGTAGGGGACAAAAACATCAGTGATGGGAATAGTTTTCACGTCATTACAATTGGTGCATAGCGTGATTACTCCCTGACTCACTTTACAGTTCTTACCTCCATCGATCACTTCAGCATTGGCGAGCACCTTGAATGTCGATTTTCCAGTCCAAAATTCATTCAACTTGTTTGTTGATTCATGATTGTCGCCCTTGAATCTCCATATGTCTTTGATCACTCGAGTATTAGTTTTGAACTTTTGTTCAGTTTCCCTCTCATCACATATGATCCTAGGGTCACAAGGACAGTCTTCGCAATCCTGTGGTACAAAGTTTTGCCTTCTTGGCGTTTTGTGAATTCGGATCAATGTCTCTTTCCCATCTCACTGCCAATGGTCTTCATTTTTTTCTTACCTAACACTTGGGATTTTCGGGTGGATTTTACAAACGGAATGTTATCATTAATGTCCAATTTCGGCTGCGTATGACATAGGCCAGGTGTTGAAGTGGACTGTGGGTGCCCCTTTTCACTGTGCGAATGCCATCCTTCACCCTCACTCCCCCCATGAACAAGGCGCATAAGCGTATTGATCACACGTGTGGCTGGCTGAAGGCACTGGTGAATGGATTTCGGGTGTTGAGACGGTGATGTCTGTGCATCTAAAAACAAGGCATCAACCGAGAACATCAGCATTGGTGAATCGGTCAGATGCTGTACACGGTCATGTTGTGTTGACGCACACGAGTCACGTAGTGAGCTCGAGTGGGCAGGCGGGGCATGCACGTGCTTTGACGACATCACCCGGTGGGTTGAGGTCGTTGAAACGGATTGTGAAACAGTGTCCGGGATCAACGGCTGCTTGTTAGGCGAATGGTACTGAAAACACGCTCGTTCAACCCACTTATCAAATCTGATAGCCTGCTCTGGTGGAGATGCACGGTGTTCGACCTTTGTCCAGGTACCATTGAGAAGAACCCATGTGGATCTCAATACATCTGGCGGCACAATCAGGCCGGGTGGCCTAGGACGATAAAACACCGGTTGCTTGACGACAAAAATGGGATCCATACCTGGCAAGTATTGTAGCTTCTCTTTACTAGTCAAACCCTTCCTATACACTTCTTTTGGCAAAATAGGGGTTTCCGTGTATGGGAAGTTTGGGATGTCCTCAGTTTTGGATTGGAAAACTTGGCGAGTAGTCATATCGACATCGGTGCTTGGCTGCAACATGTCTAATACTTCTTTGCTCTGCAAGTCCTGAGGTTCCAACAAGTTGATTAGCATACAAGCTTTCTTCCATGCCATGGGATTCTTGAATCCTTTAGTATGGATATCGGCTGCCATTTTGGCTGTAATTTCATAGATCAATACAAAATGATCCTTTTGGAAATGTTCATGCATGGAGGCAATGGAAATACCATGTGTGCGCTCCAAATGACGCATGGTTGGATTCCGTCCTGATCTGACAACACCAATCATACCTTGATTATCGTCATGAAACAGGAGTTGAGGAAAAACTTTGGCTAAGACTTTCCACAGACTTAATGCGGGGATTCCTAGAGTCCTAAGTGCAGTATCTGCAGCCACAATTTCAGCTTCGGGGGTAGAATGACTAACACACCCTTGTCGCTTACTTCCACCAGCAAGTGGGAATCTTGTGAACTTACCTTGGACTTGTAAGTGCGATCCTGAAGTTGATCTCAAGGATTGGGCACATCCAGCGAAATCCGCATCTGCAAACAGTCCTAATGATAAATCTTCAATTTTGTCTCCGACCCATCCTATCATTTTGAGGGACAATGTGGAATTAACATAACACATTAGGTGATGAAGACGGGCGTCATCATCCTTTGTCCATTTAGTCACATTACGTGCTAATGCATTGATGGATCTCAACAGGTCAAACCGCGCAATGCGGGCTGCATACAGCAGCTTCATAAGCACACTAGCTGCATGCGGAGCTAGATTCCCACGGCTCAGCGTCTCACTGTCTTGCGCAGGACGTGAGTTGCCAGTCTCGGAGAGAGCAGGCATATCTGGATCGAAGGAATGTGCACACCAAGGACACTCAACTTTGCGTTTTCCATCGGAAGGAGCTCGATACGGGCTGCTTTTCGTTTCCTCTGGAAGGCTTGGAGTTGATACCTTTTTCAATTTTGTGTCCTTACCAATGATGTCAAGATACTTTTCCACCGATAACTTTAACAATCCTTCCATGTTATAAGTTATGGTCTTGACTTTCTTACCATTATGCAATTGGGTCTCACCTTGGGATAAAACACATCCTAAGTAAAGTCCCAAATCGGTTTCGGGTTCAATGCGCAAAACAGTGCGCAGCATTTCCCAACCTTTGGCCAGATTTTCGGAGGGCCCAGCAAGCTTAAGATCATCCACATAGATTACCAACAGCAATTTGAGCTCATCATGAAAATACATAGAAGGCCATTCCTCTCCAATGGGTTTAAAACCAATTTCTTGAACTTTCTTGTCACAATGTTGTTCCCACATCGTGCCTGAATCGGGATGTCCATACAGGGCTTTGTCGAGTCTTACGACAGGGCGACGGAACTTCCAATACTGTATCTCCGGAGGCCATGCATCAGTGGGTAATTCCACCCAACACAAAGGTCCCTTCAACTTAGCCTGGATGTAGGCCTGAATCGCATCTGCCAACTTGACGGAGTGCCCAGGAAGACATCCGTAAAAATCTGCCCATCGTGAGGCTTCGAAGGAAGCAGGGGAATTTCCCAAGTCTTGGAAGAATGCTGCCTCCCAATGCTGATTCTTCACCTGATTTCCTAGCAGAACGCCTCTTCCCTTGAATTTTCGTCCAGGATTGTCTTCTGACAGCTGGTAATTCTTTTCCACGCATATGCCATGGACCCTGGCCATATGTACTTCCTTTTTGTTCTTCTTGGCCTCTGCAACAACGTCGTCATATTCACGAACCATTGTAAAGTCGAATACCTCTTGGTCACGAAGGCCTTTCCACTCCTTGAGCATTGCCTCTTTGGCCTTTGGGTTAGACTCAATCTCAGCTCTGCCCACAGGTCGTGAAACCATTGCGTTGAAAAGTTTGCTTCCAAGACCTCCTGATGGTATCTTGGTTCGGTGACTTTGATTTGATGCAGAAGTACACGGCATAGTTGGGAAAGGGATGTATTCATCATCATCAGTGGCTATGTTCTTCACGTTCTTGACGTTAACACATTTGCCATTTTTGATCATTGTCGACTCTCCTGGCGTAGCCATGGAAAACCTCGAAATCTCACCTGACAATGTGCTCCAAACTTCACCACTCCACGATGCTTTTGGGCCACGTCCTTTCTCGACCTCCGACCATTCATCCCATTCAGTGAGATATTCCTCGTCGTCCGGGACGTCGGTAGAAGCATCGGAACATGGACTAGCATCAGCATTCCTCTTCACTTTTCGACAATCAATGTATCGTCTTCCATGTACATCGTCATCATCGACTATGTCGTACAGATCAAGATACGTACTTGTACATGTGATAGGTAAGGTAACTTTGTTCTTCACAACTTCACCAACACCTGCGTCGGATTTCTTTGACTTTGAATGAGAGTCATCCTTCTTACTTTCATCACCACCTTCATCGTCCTTGGACTTTGGCTCGTCCTTGTCTTTCTTTGAATCTTTCTTCTCCTTCTTCGTTGCTTTCTTCTTCTTTTCCTCGACCAATCTTTTGGCTTTGTCATCGGCCTCTTTCTTCTCCAACTTCTTCTTCTCGGCTTTGAGGATGGTATTCCGGTCAGATTGAGAGAGTTTGCGCCATTCTTCAGGAGAATAGGTTCCTTTGGGACGCAATGACGTTCTGAACATTCGTCTACCGTCATCTCCAATCTTGTATGGGTAACCCTTGACGTTCAACTTGACTTTCTCACCATCGTCATTGAGGTATACCTTCCCATCTCCAGCTTTACCCTTCTTCCAATGGTCTGGTTGGGCGTCGATCAATTCCTGGAGGGTCATCTCTTCTGGATCTTTGTCTTTGTCGAAGATATCCTCGGAGTCATCAAGAGGCTTCTTTGAAACTTTTCCACCACTTGGTCCAGGTCCACCGTCGTCTCCGTCATCAAGCTCATCATCATCTCCATCTTGGTCATGTTCTTCGTCATCTCCATGAGGCATTTTGGAGGGGTCGCCATCGAGGATTTCTCTTTCTTTCATTCCCTCCAATGTGGTGTTCACCCTCTCATATTCTTGCTTGCATGGAAATGTCAATGGAGTGACCATCTCGACCTTTTCAGTCAAATGAGGTTTGAGAAGACGGTGTTCAGGTTTGCTAGCATCGTCACCAAGATTCTGATGTACGAATTCACTCAGAGGCCATACTTTGTATTGTCTTGACCAATGCATCCCTGGACCAATGTGATACCCTGCAAACACTCCTGGAATAGAATCAGGCCCAAACTTGTGAAGTTGTCCTGCTTCTCTGGTCTTCGGAGGCTTGTAGTTCACACGAGCACCATAGGGAATGAGTTTGCCAGCAAATTCAGATCCATGGAGTTTGCACCAAGCGCTCAATTCATCATCGTTGGGTTCTACATTGAGTAGATGACATACACAAAGGATTGCTGTTCTCCAGAAACAAGGTGGTAATCCAGCTTCCAAAAGACATGTAGAAGTAGCTGTGAGAATAAATTGGTTCGTCCTTTCGGCAATTGAGTTGGTTTGAGGTCTTCCAGGCAACGAATGATCAATTGGTATCTTCATCTCATTCATAGCTTCAATGAACTGAGGAGCATGATCAGAGTAGGCCTGTCTGACCTTCTTGGCACCGATGAACTGTTTCACTGCTCTAACTACGTCATCTTTGGTCATTCGATCAGATGGATAAGCACCAATGATTCCTGTATAACAGTCTCTGACAACCAACACTTCCTTCTCGAGGACCAACACGTCGTCATGGACTTTGGATGTATCCACCGCATCAAAGGTAATGAGGTCGCCAAACTTCTTGAGTTCCCTCTTGTATGCACCACGACGAGTCTTGAAATGCTTCATCTTTGCTCGAATGCATGAGTCGCAATATGGATTCTTGTATCTGTGGGTCAACTTGTGATTCAGGCTATTAGCTTCTCTCTTGAGTGTTCCTCTCTTGGCTACCCTGGATTCACCTTCGACAACATCGATCTCGATGTCATCTTCATCACCTTCAGCGGCATCTTCAGGAGCACCATGACCGTCATCTTCAAGGTCAGTCTCGTCCCCAGGAGGATCGCCTAGCGGGGTTCCTGGTTCGTACTCGCCGCCCTCAGGTGGTTCCTCTTCTTCTTCTCCAGGAGTTGCCGAATGTTTCTGCCGGTTCATCGCTCTTCTTTTCTTCTTCACCTTGAGCTTCTTGACGTATCGGGAACAGTTGTGGTCCTCAGTCGATGTCTCAAGACCACTTTCTCCATCGAGATGTACTCTTCGTGAGGGTTGACCAACATCATCAATGTCGTTGAAGTCGTTGAATCCGACTTGAGAATGTGTCAGTAGGTCATGGATCTTTGATGCATGATGACATTCATGAGGAGTGCATTCGTATGTTCCAAGATCAACGTAGGGGATGTTGTCATGGATTGTCAAATCGATGCGTTCTCCATTCTTCGTAATCATGAAAGGCATTTGACCAGATGGCCATACAAAGGAGTATCCTTCTTCCATGCATCGTTTCCCAAGAGACATCACGGACGGAGTGTCGTCCAGTACATAGGCATGAGAGGTCACATCAAAGGTTCCCAGGTCAATCTCTGCTTCCGTCTGAGTAGCAGTTGAACCGTTGGCTGTGTGGAACATGATAGGATCACAGGTTCGTTGCTTCAAGTTCATCCTCTCGGCTTTCCTTGCAGAAATCAGATCGTGTCCGCTGCCAGAATCCAGGATGAATCTACGATCTTTGGCTTGCACTGGTAGTGAAATGCACATTATGTTCTTGGACTTCATGAGGGAGTTTCCAACTTCGTGTTCAACAAGCTCTTCAATAAAAGTCAAGTCATCACGATCATTGTCCAGCTTGATCAACATGTCGAACTTGGGGCCAATAATGATTCTAACTTCATCAACAAAACGATGGAGTCCACATCTGTCCATGATGATAGCTTTGGCCCGTGCTCGGACTGAACCGAGGGTGTTGTCGGACTTGGACTGATCGTCGGTCAAATCATCGACTTTCCAGAAGACATATTGCTTGTTGGGGTCACGATACATACGTTTGGGTAGTCCCTCCTGGTAGTCCTCAATGGCAATCTCGTGCACTTCAGGTTCCAGATCAAATGAGATCCTGCGATCATCAGAAGACTTCTTTGCGCTGGCTATCCTCGGTGAGGTATAATCCATAGAATCTTCATTGTCGCTATCAAAGAAGGAATCAATGGTAATGGGAGTTGCTTTCTTCTTTGATGTCTTCTTGCTGGTTCTCTCTGAGGATGCTGAAGGCGATTGATCTGCATGTAGGAATTTACATTTGCTTCCGAACGTGCAGGTACCCTTTTGCCAATTCCAACATACCTTCTTTTTGGGTCCAGCTGAAGATGAACTTCCTCTACCTTTCCCTCTTGATGAATCTCGACTTCCGCTTCTGCCTTTCTTGCCTTTCATCTTGGCATCATAGACCTTCTGAGAATGACTGTAAAGACATTTGTCACCTTTGTTGCATCCTCCCTTATTGAAGAAGTAGTTGCAGAAAATCTTCTTCTTGTCAACGGGTGAAGATGATCTTCCCTTCCCACCTTTGCCTTTCTTGTTGTTCTTGTCGGCATGGGATTTCGGAGAAGGTGTAGGAAGTACTGATGCAGCTTCACTCTTCGCTTTCGCCTTAGGGCGTTTGGGAGGATCACCTGTAGACGATGCAGCTGCTTCATTCTCCTTCTTGGTCTTGACGGGAGCGGCAGGCTTGTCTGCATCTTCTAAGGCAGGCGTCGTCTTGTTAGAGGACAATGACAGTTTCACTGCACGTTCTCTATCCTTCAACAGTCGTTCTTGCTTCCCTCGTGCTATGTATCCCTTGATCATACCAGTTAGGTAACTATAGGTCTTCTCATGATGCCCTTCATCAAAGGTTTTGTATCGGTTGATATCGAAGGCCATAAGCTTTGAATGTTCAATCTTCCGGAACAATGTGTCGCGCAGGGAATTGTTGGAAGGCAGATCATCATGTTTCATATTGTATACGATGTCAAGCCACTTGTTGTAGAAGGCCTCAAGTTGGTCATCTCCATAGTAGTTGAACATATACAAATGATGGGCATTGTAGAGAACTTCAGTGTGGTCAGGTGACTTGAAGCTACTCAATATCATTGCAAATAGTTCTCGTCCCTTGATGAAGTCCCCACTTCTCCCATACAATTGGTTCTTCATGGACATGTCATACTTCACTTGCATGGACTTGTCCCCAGCATTGTCAATGACTTTCCTCAAGGCATTGGAGAGCTTGGCATCAATGGATTGGAATCTCACATCGGGTGCTTTGGCCAGAGCCTCCAAGTCAGGTTGATCTGCGAGACACGGAGCTAGCCACGCTTTCCAATCTTCATAGTTTCGATCTCCACTTGCAACGCAAACTTCATGAACGACACTTCCCTTCCAGGATAAAAGTTCAGTGGTCTTAGGCCAGGGTTGGAGACTGATCTTTTCGGCTTCTCTTAGAGATACGGATGACTTGGATCTATCCCTTTCAAGGTTCTCCAACTCCTTGACATTGGTGTTGTACTCGTTCCTGAGCTTTTCGAAGGCTTCAGCTTCTGCTCGGTATTCCTGCTCTTCATCATTGGCACGATCTTCAGCTTGAGAGAAATTGTTCTTGTAGTAATCTTTCCGATCTTCCATCTTCTTCAACTCATCTTGAAGATTTCGAACTTCATTGTTCCTCTCTTGCTTCATCTCGTCCAACTCTGCTTTCAGTTTGGCACACTTCTCTTCACATTCATTCCGAGGCATAGCATTACTGGGGTACCCATGTAATGTAGTCGGTCTATTCTTTGATGAAGAAGAATGAGCTTGGTTTTCCAATTTCAGGGCAGCAATGGTACTCGACATCTCTTCTACCTCAGCGTAACGCTCATTGGCCAATTGATGCATCTCGGTCAGATGGCTTTCGGGAATAGAGTAGTCAGTCGCACCTTTGATCACGAGTCTTCTGTCGTTCAACATCTTGATGGACTTACCTGCATCCCTGTGAGCACGCTCTAGAGAGTCCTTTTGGGCTTCAAGTTCAGTATGAAGGCGAGCAATAGCTGTGTCCCTGTCATTGAGTTCATTGTGCAAACTGTCGAACAAGTTACTCGTCACATTCGGATTGTTGCTCATGTGATCGATCTTGTTCAGAGCATCTTGATATTTCTTACCAGTTTCATCAAAGTTTCGCTGGAAGACTTTGAGCAGGTCCTCAGTGTCAATGAGTTCAGATCTGTTCTGCAAGTACAACTTGTCAATTTCAGCCTTGGATTCCTTCAAGCTGTCACGCTCACGCACGGCTTGCATGTACATCTCGTATAGAGGTCCTCCATGCGGTGATCTGCTTGGTGAAGATCTTCTGGCTTGTTGACAGGAAAGTTCATGATACTGATTCTTCGATTCAGTCAGTTGCTGTTGCATTCGATCTAAAAGACTTTGTTTCATGTGTAATTCAGAACGTAGTCCCATTATCCTCATGTCCCGCATGCCGCCTGATTCAGCTAGAGATTCTTCAGAAACCCTGTTCTCAGAAATCGCTAGTCGAGATTGTAAGTTCTCATTGTGGATCACCTGCAATCGAAGTTGCGATTCTTCCAAAGCTAAGTGATGTTCACATTCTGCATAACGATCATGTTCAGATCTTATGTTACTACGGAACTCCTTCATGATCTCGTCCCTCTTCATGTCAGCAGCATCGAGCTCAGTTTCCAGTCGTCTAACGTTCATGGCCATGGTGTGCTTCATTGTCTGGTTTTGATTGGCAACCTCGAGCATCTCGATCTGTAAAGCACATGTTTGGTCATTAGCGTAGCCGACCGCCAGAGCTTCTTGCTTTGCATTCATCTCTGCGTTCTCTAATTCCAGTCTGAGTTGATTGATGTGAGCATTCGCGTCAGTTCCCACATGCACCATAATTGCGTTTGCTTGTCCCATTTGTTCATCGAATTCCGAACGTAGTCGTGAATATTTGAATTCCAAATGAGATGCAGCTTCATTCGACATAGTCTGATCCCTTTCCAACTCTTCGATCCTGTAGGTCGCACCTTCATCTTCTTGTTGTGCAGCCTGTAACTCGAAGTTCAGCATCTGGAGTTGTTCGGTCATCGACATCATCTCTTGATGAGTGGTGCTTTCCAGGAAATTAAATTGTTGATAGGCATATGCAGTCGTCTCGCTCAATCTTGCCTGAAGTACGGATTCTTCTTCAGTGGCCTTTTCCAGTGATGTCTTGTATTCAGCTAATTCACTCTGATAGGCAGTGAAGATGTCGCTACCACTTGATGGGGCGTTCACTTGTTGATAAGATCCTGTCCCTGATGGAGTAGCGTCCTGAATCGGTGAAGGCGGATTCGACGACGTAGTCTTCGCCTTGGTCCTTGGAGTCATCGGAGGCGACAATTGTCGTGCAGATGATCTTCTCTTTCCAGGTGTGCTGTCCCTATCTTCAATTGCTTGCATTGTCGAAATTTGTCTCCCTCTAGGAGCAACCAGAGGTCGCCTGGGTTGGCTCGTTCTCAGTTCTGAGGCATCGCTTCCACCAGTGTCGATACTCTGCGAAGAATTTGACTGCGTGCCGGCAGCTGGTGCAACGGCATGTCCAGAGAAAGAAAATGCATTATCGCTGCTATCCTGTTCAGTCATCTGTAAGGCCCGCGGCTACCCGCTCGTAGGCTCCGTAGGAGTCCTACGGCTGATAACCTGCGAATCGGGGATTGCCTGTCCGATTATGTCCTGGTAGTTAGTGTTGAAGTAATTGTTCCAATGATGACGTTACACGGGCATCAGCTTCCGCATTGCTGTTCTTTACTCCAGTGCTGCAGTGGGTCTTGAGCCAAAGAGGCCAGTTTGAAGTGCCCCTTTGGTACTGGATCCTAGAGTGTCGAATTATGTGATAATATACAAGGGTCCGTAGCCTACACTCTATTCGCAGTTTGGTTGTTTTTGGCCCCTGTTTTGGGAGCTGTTTGGACATAATTCGGGGGATCGATCCCTGCATGTTCAGCCAAAGCCAAGGAGTTTTTTGGCCCAACACTGGGTAGAAAAAAAGGCCAAAGAATAAACAAAATCAATTCCAATCCCAACAAAAACGTTGGTAAATGACTCAAAATTCCATCTAAACTTCCTCTTTCCTTAGGGAGGTCCCTTAGAATTGGCAGATCAAACATGTCAATGTCAAGGTCGCCCCTGGTTCCTATCCAGCTTGGCAGACGCCACCAGCAACGCCTTGATACTCGAGGCCCACACGTCGCTGAGCCGAGCCTCTGACCTTTCCGCCCAGTCGCTGAGGTACTCGCGCACCAGCGCTGCGGCGCCAGCTGCCAGGCCGCAACTCTGAGAGGTGCCACTCCTGGGGAGGTAGACACTGGAAAAAAAACTTTTGACTGGAAAAAAAAAGTTCACCCCTACTCTCCACACTGGAAAAAAACTTAAGACACTGGAAAAAAGAAACTTAAGAATCTGTACTTTGAACCTTTTTGCAGCTGAAATCTGAAATCTCTTATTTGTACAATATGTGCAGGGTTTGGGCACTTAAACATGCAATTTGCAATATTTAAAGCGTTTTGGCCTTGAATCTTTGAATTGTAATTATTTGCAGCTGAAATCTCTTATTTGTACAATATTGGCCGGGCTTTGGAACTTAATTATGCAATTTGCGTGGTATTCAAAGCGTTTTGGCCTTGAATCCCTTGTTTGCACCGTGCTCGCAGCATCTTGGAGCCAGCATCTGTACTACGCAGGGGATCATCTGCAGCATTTCGTGCGATTTGCAACATATTGTCTAGAGTTAGTTTTTGGATCTATTTCAGGTTGGTTAGGGTGTATTTGGATGTATTTGGTGATTATTTCTGGTTGATTTTAGGTTTTCTGTACGGTTAGCTTGGGCGTGTGCTTTTTAAGTTGTTTTACGGTTTAGATTTGGTTGCTTTAGTTTGGGATTATCTAAGATTTATATAATTTGGGTTTATTTATGTTTTTTGGATGTTTTTTTGTGTTTATGTTTGTGTTATATAGTGCCGAATTGTGGTTGGTTTGGTGCTTGTTTGATTGTGTTTAAGGTGTATTTAGTTTCGGTTCAGGTTTTTAGGTGTCATTTTAGGGCTTAGTTGGAGTTGTTTGGATGTTTTTTTGGTGCTTCGTTCAGTCCGTTTTAGGGACTATGTAGGACGGTTGGCTTAGTTTTTATTGAGGGTTGGTTTGTGGCCTGCTCAAGGTTGCTTTCGGGCTTATATAGGCGGGTTAGTTCCAGAGATCAAAGGATGAGAAGGGCAAAGGACCAGGATGAGGAGGGTAGGGGACCAGGGGGACCAGAGCACCCAAGGACCAAGGGACCAGGGGACCAAGGGACCGGGGGACCAAGGTCCTGGGGTGCCTCTGAGATCGGTCGGAAGATATCATGGAGATTAAGGATTAAGGGGGCAGATATAATTCACCAACTATATTCAATTTGATCAAGAAAGGTCCGGGTAGAGTATAACATCATGATTGGTTTGGGGAGGGTGTTATCATATATTATATCGGTGGGGAAACGACCCATCATCAAGCTACCCAGCCCAGGTCTACCCAGAAATGGCAAGCTACGGCTAGAAAATGTCTTTTTAGTTGGACCTCTCCACCATTTAGTCAAAAGATCAGATTTCGATGGATTTGCTTAGTAACTTAACGTTTCACCGATTTTTTGCTCAGCTTGTGCAGTTCATCACCAATCTGCTACCTCATCATCAGGGTTGTAACATGTTGTAACTAGCTATTCTGGATTATTCTGCTATACATTAGTGCGAACCTCCAAGTTACTTAGCCCCTTCCAGCTTTCATACATTTTCCCACTTGTTCCCAGCTTCATCTGCTGAAAGCCACACTCCAAGCCCACTTTGACAGAGCTGATGCCGTCCCCTGGTAGCAGCAGCTCGGGCTTCATCCGCTGCAGCCCTCCGAAACGGCTGTAGGGCGCCCTCGCCTGGGGGACCACCGAAGCGCTCAGCACGGGAAAGGTCAGCCGCGCGTCTGGGGAGATCAACCTGCTGCCATCATTGGAGGAGACCATCATCACTGGAAGGATTAAGCCATACTGCTGGATCTCAGTGTGGTCGCCTGGGGCTTTTGTTGAAAGATGGATCCCGGAGCACTGAAAGGTTGAACGCCTTGACCTGTTCAAAAATTAGTTTTAGTTTGGAAAATGATGTTCCAAGAGCAGATTGCAGTCTTGGACTTGGATGACGTTCTAAGTTCTAACCATGAAATACCATGAATTATTTTCGGCATCGAGTTGTACTGTGGGCAATCGTTCTGCGCACAAACGCCTGTCATCACCACCATGCTCTGCCCTGCCCCATTCACCACGATGACGCCCACCGCACCAGCATCGGAGCAATGCTTCGCTTTCAGCAGGAAACTGCAAGAGCCCCGGTGCACCAGACACACATGACCTGGGTTTGGCGCCAAAATGAAATATAGTGAGATATCGTGCTTTAATCGACTCACAACTTTGGCATAACTTTGGTTATTATTCATTCCTATTGGGTTAATCCCTTCTCCCTCAAAAAAAAAACACACGCACACACAGTTTGCCACAGACACCTCTGGGAAATGCACTGAGTGCAGTGCAGGCCTCCGCAGGCGATGCTTCCGTCACTGGTGCATCCACAGCCTGCTGCAGACGTGCTGGATCATAGGCACACTCCGGACACGCAGCGCGAAAGGTGAGACAGTCATCCACCACTGCTTCGCACAAGGCCAGGGTCTGTGCACTGGGTTTGGTGGCGCCAAACAAGGCCGGTAGGGCCTCCAGCTCAGTGGCGCAGCTGCTGCGTGCATCACCTACACAATTGCCAAGGCCTAACAGCAGGGCACTGTGAACGAAGGAGGGTTGCTCCTGATACAAGCGGGGCGCGTTGTAGGAGGCCCCCACACACAGGGCATTCTTCGCAGTGCACGGCGACTCCGCCCTCTTGTCAGTTGCTTGCGCCCGGACATTGCCGGAAGGGAAGACCGGCAGAAACGTGGGGTGATTCCAGACATAGCTGTCCTTGGGGTTCACGTACCAACACGGTCGGGGTCAGGTCAGGTTTTCCCATTTTTCTCTCTGTAACTATCCAGGGGAGAATGCGCTCAAAAAGTGTTAAGCCCATTCCGAAGAAAAAACTTGCCACAAACACAAAGCAAATGGGAAGAATCCACTCTGTTCTCCAAAGGCAAGTTGTTTTCATAGCTCCATGGAGAGCAAACAATGTTGGCCTCAGAATTCCTGAAGAAATCAAAGTAATAGGTGTCGATGGATGACTCCGGAACCTGCGAGAGCTGTAAGATACTGCCGCAACTTTCCCTGCATGTGCCGTACTCCTTTAGAACTAAGCCTTAAGCCGGAATCCTTTAAAAAATATTTTGGAAATGAATTTCTGGCTTACACTGACAAGCTGACAATTCCATGCTAGCTTCCTGAAGTTGATTTTTGCCATCACATTTTGGGGCTCCATACCGCCAGTCCTGTGACCAGAGTTACCCCTGGGGTGTTAGATCCTAAATGATAAGATATCAAAAGATCAAATAATCCATGCCCTTCAACACTTGAAGTTTCACCTTGCCAACTTCTCACCGAGGTTGCCGCACCGCACCTTGTACACTCCCGGCTCGCTTGCCCTTTCCACATCAACCACCACCAGGCGCGCAGCAGGGGCCATCCCCAGGTTCTCCGGCTCATTTAAGGCTTGGGCCTCTGATGACAGCCTTGGTGCTGGGAGCTCAGCGGCTCGGCGTACCAAACATATCCCAACAGGTTGGAGGTTGGAAGGTGGAACCCCACATATGCACCAACATCATCCAAAACCTGGGGAATCGCAACATGTTGCAAGCTACAAATCATCATATATCATCATTGCTTTATAATCTGGCCCTTGCCTCACCAGCCCCACCAAGTGACAATTGGCCAACCATGGCGCCTGCAATGTGTGTCCCATGGCCCAGTTTGCTGTCTTGATTGTCCCCACCTGCCGAGAAGTACCCCGCAATCTTCCGGTGGCTGGCGCTTCTTCGGCCATAGGGCACCACTGAAGTAGCATCTTGAAAGGCACAAGTTGAGGCATCCACCCCGGTATCTCCCAGTCCCAGCACTTGGCCTGAACCCAGCAATCCGGCTCGGTGCAAGGCAGGGCTCTGAGTGGCTTCCTGCCAGTTGCCATCATCGTGGCCTAAAACCAACTGAGAGGCAAACTCCATGTTCATATCTGCCACTTTCGTAACAGCGCTGCTTGGCAGCAAACAGGACCAGCTCCATACTAAAAAAAAGACTTCGCCACCGCGCATTTGGCCCGGGCCAAATTTGTTAGGCGCTTGACCGCTGCGAACTTGGTCAATGTCGGCCTTTGGCCGGTTTAGACCTCACAACGGCCGTGGCCAAATAGCATCCCGATTGGGAAGTGCCAAAGGTACAGCACTGGTCCTCAAAAATTGGAGATTGCCCTGATTTGAGCCACGGTGATGGCGGCACCTTTGGCTGTTTGTCAAGAAAGCTTTTCCACTAAAGCCAGTCATCAAGAAAAGCTCAAAATGGGCCAGCAAGCACATTATCCAAAACAGGCACCAAAAAGTTAAGTAGGATAAAATAACATCTGGACATCAACCAGAATCAGCTCCAAACTCCTCAAAACTGCTCAGGTTTTGCAGGGTAGGCATTTCGAGAATCATCCCAAGCATATGTGATTATAAAAGTCGGCGTTCAATCCAATTATCGAAAACATTCGAAAACAACTCATGGATCGGTAGCTATACTCCTCTAAATCCAAAGAGGCTTCCATATTAAATGGATTTTACCAAGCAAAATCATTGACGGATTTCTTGCAAATGTTCCCTACTGGCCATCTTTTTTTGATCCCCCAGAACCTCAATGGGCCATGGCTTCCGCTGAGTGCGTCCACCGAGAGTTTACATCCCAAGGCATCGCCCAAGGAATGGGCAGGGTCCGTAGAGATGATTAACACCTGACTTTGGACCAGGATCCCAATTTGGTCAGGGAATGATTTGCCAATTTTTTGAAGTTATATACCAGTTATACCACTTATACCATGTTATACCGTATATAAACCTATCATAAAACATACTAAACATAAGAATAGGATAAAGTTAAAGTAACCCATGACCAGGGGACCATCATTGAAGGGTTTTCCTACACTTTCCCGCGATTTTGGGGCGCCTGAACTTCGAAAACATTCAGCAGGTCTGTTTCAGACCCAAAGTCAACACAGTTTGGTGAGTGGCTGATGGTCGATTCCTCGCAGATTCACAGCTACTAAAACATTCCCTCCGGTAATTTGTTACATAGCTATTGAAAATGACCATTTATAGTGGATTTTCCCATTAAACATGGTGATTTTCCATATAGTTATGTTAGTTTACCAGAGGGTACTAAAACTGTGGATGTCAACATTTAATAACTTCGCAAGTTTCAGCGCATGACAAGGGTTGACTGGCCAATCCCAAGCCTGAACAGAGTGCCATGTTATTTTGCAACATGACCTTCGAAAATCCCGCCCACAAAAAATGTAATTGATAGATCATATTCATCCAGAAACATGGTGTTTGATGATCGGAGGCTTCTTCCCAACTATGATAAATCTGGATAAACTCTAATTCGATTTATCACCAGCAGCTTCAGGTTCGGCTATTTTGCGATAGCTACCCCAATTTTGAGGCCATTGAAATATATCTGTTTTACATATAACTGTTCCAGTGACGCGATAGTGACTCCCGACCTTTTGTCCTTCCATGGCTGTCTTTACAGCCATGGCCGAACTCATGGATGTCCTCAGCTCATGGGGATTCGGCCTGGTGAAATCTCCGTGGTAGCCATTCCGAACATTGAAAGGTCAGATTATTCTACTTCAACGCTGGCTTGAATGTCTATGAATACCAACATATACCAAGTATTTATGCCTAATCTTGGATGGATCCTCTGCACAATTCTTATTCTTAGCCGGGTATTGATTTTTTTTCTATTGCTTACTAACTTATATGCCGCATACATACTGTATAAACTCCTTCACACTACCCTCACCTGTCGGTTTCCACTGTATTGACAAATATTGCTCACAAAGTCTCTGATACTCATGCACCTGTAGATTAAGATAGCGGGCATACCAATTTTTGCAACGATAGAGAGAGAGAGAGATGAACTTCCAAGAAATAAGAAACAACACCCAGCCAGAATTTCAGATCTTGAGGAAAATGCCGTCCGAAGCTTTCAAAGCCACGGCGTCTGGGGCCCCCTGACTTCCCCACGCCGCCCTTGCCTCCGAAGAGGGTGACTTGCGTGCTGGGCAGCGCGCCATCGCCGAAGGCGAGCGAGGCCTTGGAATCCACGACTCGGTGCATCCCAATTACTTGATATCACTTGTATATATAATATATATATATATATTTATTATTTATTTATATATATATATATATTTATATATTTATATATATAATATACTTGTATAGTAAATGGATAATAGATGTTAATGACAAAAAATAACTTTATAGATTTTATAGTTCCTTTCCGAATTGCTGAACGAAGGTCTTGTTCGGATCAGTCTCTCAGGTGCCCTTTACAATTCCAAGTGACAGTCTGGTTGAACTACATCCTTACACATCAAAACCAAAGGCTGTACAAAAGTCGTCACTGCCTCTGCAATGGCAGCGTTCATTTTCTCCGGATAGATTTTAGTAATTGCCATGGTACATGGTATAACCCTCTTTGTGGGTTATAATCCAAGTAACTAGGTCTTGCTGATAAATGGAATGATCTTCGGGTGATTTCTGTTAAGGATTAACATGTCCCATTCAATGGCACCCATACAATACTGGTTGGTGGTTTTAACCATCTTGAAAAATATTAATCAATGGGAAGGATTATCGCATATATTATGGAAAATAAAAAAATGTTTGAAACCACCAACAAGAATAAATAGAGATCCAATATCAAACATAATATAAACCCGGTTTATGTTGCTGTTGAGTCTTGGGGGGATTACATAGCCATATGATTGTAAATCATGGTTGATGTCATGTGGCTGGGATTCTTATGGATTCTTTACGGTGGGAGGTGTGGCCCCTTGGCGCCAAGAGACTAAGTAGCCCAAAGCAGGTGGACCTACCAGGTTTTCCGGTCGATCACCAACCTGGCACCAGTGGCTTCATCAATGGATTCGTTTCCTGGGGAAATCCATGGTAAAATCCATGGTTTCCGGCCAATTCTTCATATTTTTCCCTACCAATCCATTGAATCATGGCCCAGTTGTGGCCCACTTGTCATGAAAAATCGCTTAGCAAGTCAGGGCCAATCCTCCCAGCCGCCTCGTACAGAGGCAACTTCCGCGCTTCACAGGTGGTGCGCAACTCTTTCAGAATCTGACGAGCGATGGCAGCATCTTGCTTCCACAATCTTCCACATGTGTCACATAATCCCAGTAAGGTATCCTGATTCACCAGACTTCTGGTCTGGTGGCGAATAGTGTGGCGCCAATCCAAAAGGGCCATTTCGAGGGAAAAATAAGTGCAAATGTTGAGGCCAAATGGCAATGAAACGTGGCGATAGAAATTTTACCATTTTTTTAGTTTCGTGTATGAATGATTTGCCCATAACAAAAATTGAGGTTACCATCCAACATAAGAGTTCCATTAAACAAAAAAATTACAGTCTCAGTAAATGTGCCTTCGGAAGAACAAATTGAGTATAGTTTCCCCATTCAAAAATAGCGACTTCCCATGAAAAAATGATGGTTTCCCATTACAAAAAGAAGGAAATCCCTGTGAAAAGAGGTGTCGAAATTCTCACTTTCAGCCATGTCATGCCCGTTCCGCGCGTTCCGCGGCCCCGGCCCTGCACTGCAGCCCGCGGCCTTGCCCTGCGACTCCACGCGTGCTTGCCAATAGGCTTCGCCGCTGGCCTCTTGGATGATCTGATTCACCACTAGCCTCGTCGATGGGGAAATCTACAGGAAACTGGCTGGTCTTTAGACATTTATTGGGATTGTTTATCACCCATAATGGGAATGACTCAGGATCTATTGGGAATTTGAACGGAGAATATGCAACTCGCTATTTTAGCAGCGGTGTTCTTGAGCCAAAGGTTGGCGTAGCAACTAGTGAGAACCCTATATCCCGTCACCCCTCCTGTACAGAGGCTGGGATTTTCCTAAGCTGATGTACACTCATTCCAAAGCCTTTGCAGCTTCGGCTCTACCATGAGAGTACTCGAACCCCATGCTTTGCATGTGTCTTTCCATCTCATTCGCAGGTAAACCTTTGGTGCACAAATCAGCTACGTTCTGCTTTGTCGGGATCTTCACCAGTTCGAATTCATGTAGTGCAAGCTTTTCTTGCACCCACAGAAAGCGAGTTTGAACATGCCGTGAGCGGCCTAAGCCCTGACGGTTACATGTTCCCAGCGCAGCGGATGAATCTGTGTGCACTTTAAGTTTTGGTTGTAGGCCCCATCCTCGCAAGATCTCCTGTAGCGACATTCCGATGGAAACTCCTCGAACGATCGAGTAGTATTCCGCTTCACCGGAACTCAAGCTGATCGTGCTCTGAAGAGTGCTCGAGGCCTTCACCGTGTGGCGGCCAAAGGTTGCCACAAGTCCACTTGTTGAGCGCCTTGTAAGAAGACACCCAGCGAAGTCGGAGTCCACGTACATGTGGATCGTGTCAGCAAACTTCTGGCGACCAAACTTCAAAAGTACACGTGGTTTCCCTTTCAGAAATCTCACCAAGCGTTTCAGATCCTGAAAGTCAGATTCTTTGGGCTCATGCATTCTTCTTGATAGGCATTTCACTGCCTCCGCGATGTCAGGTCTGTCCTGTGCCACATACGACGCTCTCATCACCAGAGACCGGAAGAAACTTACACGGTCCGGTGTGATGGTCGGGGTGGTCAACTTCAAGTTGGCCTCCGTGGCTGACATTTTCTCAGATGGTGTCTTGACTGGCTTACAGTTTTCCATTTCTAGATCTCGTACCATCTGGTCAACGTGGCGGGGATCCGCCTCATAGGATACAGAGCCTTCCTGCTCGTTGTAGGTCACGATTCGATTGAGCACTGCGAACTGCTGATGCCGTTCTCCAGGACCGATCGATCCATCGACCCGCAGATCATATTTGGACCTCAAGGTGTCCTCAAGGTATTTCTGTCCAGCATCATCAGCAAGCACCACGAAGTCATCTCCGTGTACAAGAACTCGAATACCACCGTAACCTTCATGGTAAAAGCAGGATGGCCAAGCTTGATTCTTGGCAAAACCAGCTCGGATGAGAAGTTCTGTATATGATCTTTGCCAGATCGCTGATGCATCGCGTGTTCCATACATGCTCTTAACGAGCTTGCCACAAAACCCTTCTTGTCGATCTCCTTCAGGTAACTGCACGAAGATATCACGCTCTGCCTCTCCATAGAAGTGAGCGCGTGATATGTCAAGAAGACGAACTTTCAGTGCATTGCCAGACTTGGATCGTCTCAAAGTCACCATAAGCGATAGAAGCAATTTCAGCGATTCCAAAGGCGGCATCGAACTGAAGGACGCATAGTCCGGAATGAAGTCAGCATTGCTGGCCCGTTTGATCTCTCTACAGACCAGACGTGACCTGTAGTTGGGGTGTGTTGCATCCCCTTTGTTTCTGTCAATCCATTTCATGGTGATGACCGGTTTTCCAGACTGTTGGGCTTCTGTGAGTGGAACTTTGATATAGATACCCTGTTTGTGTACCCATGCTAGTTCTTCTTGTCGAGCAGCTCTGACCTTGTCAACATCCAAGACAGCACCGGAGTGTGCGTCAAGCACTGGCTCCACGATGGTGTCATCGCTGTCGGGCAGCTGCTTCCAAAACTCCTCCTCTTCATTGATCACAGGTCCAGCATCGGGTACTGGGCCATGTGAAAGTGAGTGTAGTTCTCCATCACATTCCAGTTGGCGCCTAATGGCCTTGAGAATTGCGTGGACAAGCTTTGGTGGGTATTTCTGGGCAGCTCGGGCTCGTCCATCAACAAGATGTACATGGCGGTGCCAAACTTTGCCTTCTTTGTTTGAACAGCACCCTTGTAGGGTCTGTGCCAGGATTGGAGAGTTCGTGAGCCAGGTAGTTTCTTTCTTCACTGACCCTTCACCTTGGCCATCGGCGGCCTTCATTCCCCAACGGCACATTGGTCCAGTGACCTCATACACCCGTTCATCTGCCCTCAGTCTCTTCACAGCTCTCTCTTCCCACGAAGCGGCCCCTTTAGGGTGCTCATGGTAGAAGTACCTTCCAGCATTCATTTGATGCTCATACGCTGAAACTGCCGTGCGCAGATGTTTGCGACCATCTTTTAGTCTCTGCGCTCGAACTTCAGGTGAAACATTGCCCTTCGCATCCACAATGTTTTGCAGCTTCGAGAATGGCCCACAGGGAGGTGAGCCGCCGAGGAACTCTGGTTTCTCATAGTCAAGCAGTTGAAACAGATCACGAATGTGTTCATCTTTACTCAAGTCCCAGTGAGTTCCATCACCACGCTTTGTCTCCAAGTCAATCGAGAAGCCAGGTGCTAGCCCGACCACTTGGGCTTGTGCAGCCACACGCGGTGGAGAGAAGATCTCAGCAACCTTCCCTTTTGCGATCACATCTTTGAGCAAGGAACACAGATGTAGCATCTCCTGGTTTGTCTCAGGACTTGTTGGTGCAGCGGCAGCACCTTCCGGAACACCAGATGAAGCATCCGGTGCCGGTGGTCCGGCTGACCCTGAAGCCTGAGCTGAAGATTCATTGTAAAGATCTTCAACGTCGACTTGTGAACTCCTTTTCTCTCCTCGGGATTGTTCTTGTTTCTGCCTCTTTGGGCTTCCTTCTCTTTCTTGTTCTCTCTGTCTGAGTTCTCCACGAAAATCGGTGTCGACCAGTGGTTCACCAACAGCCTCACTTGCATCCATTTCCGCATCCAAAGGAACACGGTCTTGCAAGACTGGTTGTTCAACTTCCCCTCCTGGGACAACTGGTGGTGCAGCTTCACCACCTTCTGCCCCACCACCCTCAGGCGGTGCAGCCGCGCCTCTTGGGCGCCTGCCTTGTGCAACTCTCTCTCTCGCTCTTTTGATCCTTTCTTGACCTTCTGGAGTCTTGTCAAGTTCGATCTGGATTCTTTGTCTGCACTCAGCATTGTGAGCTCGGCTTGGCATCTCAAGTATTGCTGCTTCACATCCAGGACACAAAGGTGTGTGCCCATGCTTTTCCAAGTCATTCTTGGTGACATAGAGGTTCCTTGGGATCACTTCTTGCACTGCAGGCCTTTCACGAGGCGCTGCAACATCGGGAAGGGCGATCCTCAGTCCACCATGTTCTCGTTCTTGCAACCTCCAAGGAAGGCCACGTAGCGAGTCAAACTGATCATGTTTGAACTGATCGTCAGGTGGGCGTCGATGGATCGAGTTCCCCTTCATGATTCCACGTTCCGTCATGACAAAGACGTCTGAATTTCTGTTTCCAGTTCCAACGTACATCCCAATGGATACCCTTGGAGCAAGGTCATTTCTCTTGCCCCCACGATTGGCCCTCGGCCTATACAGGATGCTTTCACCGAACCTCACAAGCGGAATCCGCCATTTTCGTCCATAGGTCCGCTCAAAAGCGGTCTTTCCATCAGTACCTACTCGGTATCTCGTCAAGAGAAAGGCAGCATGCCGCGGGAGCCAAACCAAAAGTGGATGGCCCGGATCTACCTTCCTTTCCAGCTTGAACTCCAGGTCGCTGAGGAGAGCACGACATTGTCGTTTTATCTCTCGCACTCCCACTTCGATAAACCCATTGGCTTGATGGTCTTCTACTGGGGTTTCCACCAAGTGCACTTCGATGTGGGTCTTTATCTCCTTAACCTTCTGTTTAAGGGATACCAAGGAGGGTTCACCGTCAGACTTAAGGATTACCTTATTAAAACCAGCATCATCCAAAACTCCCCCAAGCCACGCGATTGCGAACGCATCCGCCCCTTTTCCCGGGAGAACGCTCGCCCAAAATCTCTTGGTCTTGTGGCACTTCACCACAATGCTCGGAAGGGTCGCCTCATCCGCAACCTGGTCCTGGTTCATATAGAAGTAGTCCAGGCTCAGCGTGGGCAACTGCGTTTCTGGCTCATCAAGTTCCTTAGGCACATGGCGATCAGCAGTCACACGTGCCCTTTTGCAGTGCAAGCACCAGCTCCGATGGACAACATGTCCAGTGCTTTCATGTTCGTCAACTTCAGCTTGGGATGGTTGATGTGGTTCTTTCTTCACAATGGCTTTCCTCTGTTCTTCACCGATTTCCAAATCAACTTCATCTTCAAAGGCATCTGCTCCGGCTGAAGCAGCTGGAACATCGCCTGAGGACCCTGCTCCGGCCGAAGCGGCTGAAACATCGCCTCCATCTTCCATGGCATCGGCTCCGGCTGAAACAGCTGGATCCTCGCCAACAGCGTTGATTTGTGGTCTTACTCCTCTTGAGGATGCCCCTGAAAAGGTGACACCCAATAGTCCAACACATAGATGCCTCGGCGATTGTGCACAATGGGCATTGAATCGCCATAATCTCGGATCAGATCTTTCATGGCCTTCGAATAGGCCCGTCCCGCAGGAGTGTTTCTTGGGATCAATCTCCCCGAAGATGGTCCAAGGGCGATGTGGTAGTTCTTGGCGATCTCGGAACCTGAAAGAAGTGGCCGATGCACATCTGCAACTCGGCAATCGATTGGGATCTTGTTGCCAGATTCGTCGTATCCCACCAGCTTCACACTTCCCTGATCTTCGATGGGTTCCGCATTGGCTGCCTTGTAGCTTGCTCCATTGGACTCGCTCCTCGGGTAGTCCTTGGCGAAGTCAAGTGGTACTGCAGTGATGGCAGCACCGGTGTCGATGTTCAACTCTGCTCGTTCCCATTTTCGCCAGTCGTCAGAGGCCCCCAAGCTGTAGACTGCAGCAGGAGCCGATCCAGCTCCACCATCGGGGTCTCCTCTGCCTGGTCGGTCTCGAGGCTCATCAGGCTCTTCGATGTAGACCTCTTCCATTTCATCATCATCTTCATCTGCGTTCACTTCAGTGTTTTCCTTCAGAACCAAGGCTGGTCGGTTCTTCCTCGCCATCTTGCGCGCCACATTGCGGTTGCGATTCTTCTTCACCCTGTACCCAACGCTTCGAACACGCTTGGTCATGGGTTTCTTCTTGGGGTCCTTCTGCAGCAACTTGGCCTCGTCGTCCGGGAACTGCCTCAAGGTTTTCCGCTCTTCCGCTGAAAACTCTATCACTGTGCTCTGACCAGCTTTGCCCACAACCACCGTCTCGATGCCCGCATCCAAGTTGTCTTCATCCTCGATTCTCACTATGCCTTCTGGATTTTCTGGGTTGTCAAAGCGTTCATGCCATTCTTTGTCAAGTCGAATCCTTTCAGCCGCACGTGCCTTGACTCCTCCTCGTCGGTGGACGATTGCACGTCTTCTCAAACGTTCATTTCTCCAGGCCACATTGTGTGCAACACCTTTGGCAATCTCGGCATGGTATCTCGAGTCGTGGAAAGAAGGATCGCTGATGTTCTGCTTTGTGATGTGCGGTGCCTTGACAGATCTAGTCCTCAAAGCCGCTAACATCGCATCTGCCTGGCCATCTCCTGAACCAGGATCTTCTTCTTGGACTTTGCGGATTTGTGAACTCAGCGCAGCCTTCAGCATCTGGACAAGTCGAGAACCTGAAGTCGAAGCTGCCGATGATGCCTTGACAGGTGGTGGTGGCTTCACCTGAGAGCTTTGCCATCCCGGTGGTGGACATGGCGGAGTCTTGGGTGAAGCTACTTGGCTTTGCCATCCTGGTGGTGGTCCTGGTGGAGTCTTGGGCGAGGCTATCGGCTGTTGTGGAGGTGATGCAGGCCATGCTATAGGTGTCGGTGGTGTCTTTGGCAAAGGTGTAGAGCTACGAAGAAGTTCTTCTGGAGTCTGTGGCCCATGCCTCAACCTTCTCCTTGGTGGTGGTGTCATCGAAGTCATTCGAAAGCGTCGGAGTGCTGACTCCGGAGTGACTGGCCCTGATCTGCTTGCTTTGCCTCTCTTTGGTGCTGAGCTCTTTGGACTTCTGCCCCTCTTGGGTCTTCCCTGTGGCGTTCGAGGTGCCTTGGAAGACGCGGACTTGGATGTAGTGGTCTCGTGCTCGGTGACCTCCTCCAGTCGAAGCGACCGAAGGGGTCTTGAGCCACTCGATCCACTCGGTCCATCATAGTCGGGGTCGTCCCACTCTTCAGGCCATGACGCACGTGGGTGAGGCAAAGAAAACCACCTTCTGCGACTTGTCGAGGCTTCCGACTCCTCGGACTCGGGATCGACCTGGAAACTTTCGTCGTCATCCTCGTCATGTGGTGGCCCATCAACACCATAGAGCGTTAAACCATTTGCTGCTTGTTGACCATCGTCGCCATCAGCTGCGTCCCAGTCTTCTGCTTCTGGTTCACCTTGTTCGACATTGTTCACAGATTTGCCTCCTTTGGGCTTCTGCTTGTGCTTTCCGGGGCTGCCTTTGCCCTTGCCCTTGTCCTTATTCTGATTGCTGTTGCCTTTGCCACCCGTCCCCTTATGTTTGGGGCCTCCAGGTGCCCAGCAATCTGCCCGCAGATGTCCTGGGCGTCCGCAGTTGTGACATGTTCTCTTCTCAGCTGTTGCATTTCCCTTTCCAGGTTTTCCTCCAGCTCCCTTCTTGCCCTTACCTTTTCCCTTTGCATCTTTTCCAAAGCTTCCGACATCCATAGGATCGTCCCCACGGCCATGTGCGTCGTAGGGCTGGCTGTTCACCACCTTGATCTTGTTGCCGGTGGCATGTTCCACATAGGACTGGATCTCGGACAGCATGGACTCGAACGTCTTGAAGCGATCTCGATTGAGAACGAGATGACGCTCGAGCTCTGCCGGCACCAATCGTTCAATCACGTTGATCTTGATGTCTTCTGCCAACATCGTTCGGTTGCCAGATGCGTCTTTGCGACGTTCATAAAGTCTGATGCTGTCAAGAAGCTTCTCCAGGTTGGACGGCAAATCTTCCATCTTGGATCGAGCCGGTGACAAGATTGCATTGAGGAGAGCGCGTTTGCGACCACCAGTGGATGGGTCGTACCTCCGCGTGAGCTTTCTCCAGCTTTCGATGCCGCATTCCCCGGTGTTCAGCACGATGTCAAAGGGCTCACGCTCTGTCAGCATTAGCAGCGCGTCCCAAAGCTCGCGTCTCAATTCACTGATGTTCGACACCTGGTCAATGGCATCTGCTTGACTCCCAAAAGCCTTGTCGATGTCATCTGCAGTGATTGCATGATCGCAATCTTCGGCCCAAACCAGAATCTCACGAAGGTCTTTGCGAACACTTGCAAGATAGGAGGACGTCTTGATTTTCCATGACAAGAATCTTTCGGCTGTCCCATCAAACTTGTCGGGCTTGCCAAGGCCCTTGTTGTCGACCAACCGGACTTGTTCTTTCGATCTAAGGGCGTCCACAAGCTCCTTTTGTGACTGCACCAACTGTGCCAGTGCACTGCCAGGTCCAGCTGAAGCAGCCGAACCGGCACCAAAAGAAGCGACCTGTGCTGTCAGTTCAGCTTCTCGGCCTCTTAGTCGATTGACCTCGGTCTGTAGTTCCTGGAGCGACTGGAGGACCTGTGCCGCTTGTTGTTGGTCCATTGCTAAGACCCTGGAGCGTATCGCTCCGCTACCATGAACGGAGAATATGCAACTCGCTATTTTAGCAGCGGTGTTCTTGAGCCAAAGGTTGGCGTAGCAACTAGTGAGAACCCTATATCCCGTCAGAATTTCTATTGTATCCATAATTTATGGATGGGAGATTATCTACTAATTTGCAGTATATCTCCCAAATGAAAAAAGCCAGAGGGGATTCTCCCATGATTTCTAGACATTCAGCTGGACCCAAACAGGGTGAATTCTGAAAGGTCGATAAAGGTACTGCTGATAGAAATACCGTAATGATACCGTATTGTATGTTATATATATATTTATTTATTTATTTATTTATTTATTTATACATGGGAATGCTCAAACCAGGTCGAAGAGCACTTGTGTGTGTGTGTGTCCTCTATCCATGCTGGCATTTAGATATCCGTTTGAGATCCACAATATATATATATATATATATTTCGTCCAAAATATTGTGAATAAATAACCACTGATATCTATCCACTCTTTTTCGTTAAAAAAAACTAACCGCGCCTTCGACAGCAGATGCCCTGAGCCTTCAGTTCATGAACCTTCGAGAATCATGGCGTGGCAATGGTGTGGCCATGTAGCTTCAAAACGAGGTTCATAAATCCTCCCCAATTCGTAAATGGGGTTGTAGTCACAGTTTAATGGGATTTAATAGGATTTGATTTAATGGGAGTTACCCTCTGGTGAACGTTTACATTGCGAACTGGAAAGGTCCACCATTTTGAATGGGAAAATCAACTATTTCTATGGCCATTTTCAATAGCAAACTCTTAAATTGCCGGTATTCCAAATCCCGGAACATATTTCTCCAAAAAAATGGAAGGGGGATGAATAAGGATTGCTCATTCATTTCAATAGTTGTTCCTCATAGATGTGGTGACTGAACCTATGGAAACGTCTGAAGGATTCTGAAAGTCCATTTACTTCAGTTGCAACAAACAAACTGAACAACAACTGCTAAATTTCTTTGATGGCTAGATCAATTATTGTTTGTTGGTTAAATCCTATGTTTTGCTGGATTTAACCCCTTTTTTGCTGGTTAACTCACGATTTTTGCTGTTGAGTCCCCAACCAGTCGCTCCGCTTCCGCCGCATCCAGTTCCGTGGGGCGGGTGACCACCACGAACCTCGGACCGTGAAGCCTTTGACAAAGGGGGGACTTCACAGATTTATAGATTTACCCTCTGGTTATTTAACATAGCCATGGAAAATGGCCCATTTATGGATGATTTTCCCATTAAAAATTTTGATTTTCCATGGCTATGTTAAATAACCAGATGGTATATATGAATTATAGATATGTGTTTTCCTGATTTGTAGGATGGTTTTCGAATTAAAGCCTCCATATATAGGTTACTTTCCGATTCAATGCCACTTTTAAAAGCCCTTTTAAAAAGATGATTTCCCATAGCCATCAAGTAGGATTTCCCAGAATGCATTATGATAATGGTTGTCGTTTCCATGACGAATTCGGATTTACCATCAGATCATGGCAATGGATGAGATGCTATTAAAATTATGACAACTACAATGTCATAATATGAGCATCGCATGTTTTCCATAAGAAGCTTGATTACGATAAATCCCCAAGGTCTTAGTTGGATAGTATGACCCCTTTTATTACAATCAACCAACAATGGTGTTTCCGTAGTCCCATCCCCCTAAAATGGACCAACAGTCCTGCAGAAACCATGGTTTACCCTCTGGTAATTTAACATAGCTATGGAAAATCACCATGTCTAATGGGAAAACTCACTATAAATGGCAATTTTCAATAGCTATGTGAGTTTACCAGAGGGTAATCATACGAAAAATCGCCCATAAAAAATGGGACATTTTGGGATGGAGGTGTTCTCCCATGTTAGGGGCTGGGAATTATGAGGTCAATGTTTGATGTTAGATGGAGGTGTTTCATGTTTACCATCTGGTTATTTAACATAGCCATGGAAAATCCCTTATAAATGGAGGTTTTAGTGGGAAAATCATCCATAAATGGGCCATTTTCAATAGCTATGTTAAATAACCAGAGGGTAATTTGGAAACCACTTGTAGCAAACAAGCACAAGAAGTTTGGAGGCTTTGTTGGCTTGTTTCCAATGTTTCCATATGTTTCCATGATGAAACTAAGATAACATATGGAGATTTGATCAACTAAAACTGAGCTTCACCCCGGATCTCAGGAGCAAAAGTTGGGCAATGAGCGCTAAATTGTAAAAGCGGAAAACATGTTGTAACAAAACAGCGATGCAAGTAAAAGAATGATAAAAAATAGTGGGAACATGACATGATACCGAAATATCTCGAAATATGAAAGGTAATAGAGTATATAATAGACTTCCAAAAAGTGAAATATGGATCAATATGGTTTATGCTGAGGACAACCCATAGTAAACATGTTGCGTCGCTGACCCCATGGGCCCCCGAACTCTGCAGAGGCGCCGTTGGAGACGACGCCCTTCGGACTGGGCGGGGTCTTCAGGGCACGGCTCAGGAAAGCGACCTCAGCGACCGGAAAGAGCCGGCGGCTGGGCTGGTGAACTAACATAGCCATGGAAAGATCCACCATTTTTCATGGGAAAATCCACCATATAAATGGGCATCTATACCATGGCTATGTTAAATAACCAGAGGGTACCATTTCTATCCATTTCTCATCTACCCATCGTTTAATGGGGTTGACTCCTCGACTGGTCAGCAAAGGGCATCCCTGAAAATGGTGGATCATAGGGCCATTGGCTAAAACCCGTGGCTTTTTGTTGAAGCCCTGAGTATGGGGTTCCTGTACCACCAAGTTGAAGCCCCAATTGCAGCTGGTAGTACTGGTAGTCCGTTGGCTCGTAGGCAGGCTGGCCAACAGTATGGTAGTGGACAGCTCCACTAGACCAAGGATAGCCCCAGCAAGCCAGAAACCCCTCTCTCTCTTTGGAAATGGATGGGAAATGGAATGAAACGGCACATCATTTTGACTGCGGGCTCTTATTCTCCTCAGCTGCATGCAAGTGCCTGACATTTGTTGTCACGATCGGCGCCTGTGCAGCAACAAAAAGGCAACATGTTGTGCTAGAATTGGGGTCAAAACGCTCCATTCTTCTTGAAAACATGGACCTGAGGACTCCCAAACTATTCCACAAATGCATGTGCAACGAATTATTTTCTGGTACAGCTTCAGCTGTCCAAACATTCAGTGAAACGCTGCGCCTCACACTTTCAGGGCGACAAAGCTTCTTCGTTCGTCATTTTCCCGACGCTTGTACTTGTCGAAGCGTCGCTTCAAATCCGACATGCCGGCATCTGTCTGGTATTTGTTCAAAAGCTCGAAAAGACCTGACAGTTCAAAGTGTGGAAAAAAAAACAAATTTAAATCTAGAAATATGCCGAAATCGCTTGTTTGCAAAGAAAACTCAGAAAATAAAACGCAAAACTTAGAGACTTGTTATGTATATAAAGACAATCTAAGACAATTACAAGACTTGCTTGACCTTAGTTCGGGCCCGCCCTTCACTGAGAAAGCCACGTTCCGCACAGAGTTTCGCAGATCTTAGGACGTAATGAGCTCCGGCATCCTTGGGTTTCTATCCCCGTCACAAGGTGGGCGATGGATAGCAGCTATGTTGCATTATGTTGCTATCCCCATCGAACTCTAGCAATAATAGTAATCATAACATGAAATAACCATAAACTCAGTTAATGAATCTATAGTGATATTCAGCTTTTTCAAAAAATCATATCAATCAATTATGAATCATTATGAATCTCTGTATGTTGCTGGTGTTTTTTTGTGAAATCAACATCTTTCGTGTTTTTTTGTTTCCAGGCATCGTAGAGTTCCGAGGCCTGTTCGGGGTTATCGGCCGTGACGATGATGTGAGCCTTGGGCCACACAGTCATGGCCACCTTCAAAATTCGCAGATTGCTGGTGCCTTGCAGCATGGTGTCCTGGGGATGGGGATGGAGATCAGCTCCACAGGGCGAACTGGGCCAACCACGATGTGTCCCAAGGAGAACAAAATGCTTCCCAAGATGGGAGAAGAAAAAACATCGAGGATTTGAATCCAACTATGAGTTCTCATGAATCAAATGCCCTTATTTTTCAATGTAAGCGAACTCATTGGAAAAGCCGACAGCAACAAGCGCAACAAGTGTCAGGTGTGGTCGAGATGATGATCTTAGGCTCCCCATGAAAGCAATGTTCCAGGACATCCGCCGAGGAAAAGTCACCTGAGTAGAGGTGACTTATGTGTGTCACCATAAAAATTACCATTACGCTAATATCTATATATATATATTGTATATGAATATGTATTATAATGTGTGATATATAAATATCTCTCTCTCTCTCTGTGTTCAACCCATATTCATTGGTATGATATTTGGGTTGATAATCCATTGACAGGTCCAAAGGGTCTGAATGGATCTGATTCCATTGAGTTCGGGGATTTTCAGCCATGTTTGCTCATCAGTTGGTTAGAAATTATATGTATATCTCTCTCCATCGCCATATATTATTTGTTCACTTATTTATTGAATTAATGCCTCCAATTCCCATAAATTCTGTTCCCATTGGGTTCCATTGTGTTTATTCCATTGTTTCTCTGTTTCACTTATTTGTTGAATTAATTCATCATATATGGGAATATGAACACACTTATTTCAGAATTATGGAGAATTATGTGAATTGATATCCATACTGTTTCTTCAGATTCATCTATGTGTTTATTCATTAATTTATTCCCATGATATTCCCATATTTCCCAACGATATCCCAATGAAGTCCCATCTAGCCGTTTCTAACCCAGGTGCCGTAGGTGAATTTGACCCCACGCCGGAGCAATGGCTCCTTAATGGACTGGTTGAACTCCACCACCTAGCCATGGAATGCGGTATGGTGACAAGGTAAACATTGTGGTAAACCGTTTCTGCAAAAAACTTCCGATTTTGGAGGATGAATTTTACCACCCACGGTCAAATTGGTGATGGCTTAGCATTGGGTTTACCACAAGTTATGTAAGCAGTGTAAGCAGTGCATCTGTCGACAAGCTTCGACCACTTGGGGTGTGTCTCAAAACGTGTCCTCCTTGAATATGCTTGAATATGGTAACAGGTGTATGAGGGTACTGTAAACAAGTCTAAGTGGATTTAAGATTTTAGGACGATGTGTGCAGATTTGAGTTGCCCCCATTTTTTGGCATGATAGAGGTTGGGACAAAATCCATTAGTATATATTAGGATCGGTCCATTAGTACACAAAACCATTTCAAAGGGATGATGCATGTTGGGGCATACTAAAGATGTCCAACGTGGTTATCGTGATTTTGTCAGGATCTCAACCATTCTCAACCCAACTTGCCACCATCAGCCACCACACCTGCAGCTTTCGCAGCAGCTTCGGTGCGTGGTGTTCAAACTCTGCGATCAGCATAGAACCGATGCGGTGAAAGCCTGCGGGCTTTAGCAGGAAACAAGTGAAAAGGGTCTTGACACCAACTTTCACCGTTCTTGAAACTAGCGAAGAAAAAAATCTCGGAAAAGTCCAGAGCACATGTTTGGGATCAAGTGGTCAATCTTTTATCATGGATCATCCATTCGAACATCTCCACGGCCACATGTTCCCCACCTAGCAACAAAATGTCGCGATCATCCTCATGCGTCGGCTCCTCATTCTCATGCGACAAGCCCGCGCGACAGATCCGACGTGAGAGCCAGGCGATCCCCTGGTAGACATCGTGGTTGTAGTTGATTAGATTGGAAGAGAAAATGGACAGGATCATAAAGACCTTGGCTGATCATGCTGATCTTAGCTGCACAAGGTCAGACCGGACCGGAGGCGGGGAACTCCGCTTTGCCCAGTTCGAAGATTCAGAGTTTTTACTGGATCTGAACATTTCATGAAATGTCACTGACATTTGCATCTTCCCTATGCTGAGAATGAACTTTTTGCAATTCATGTTCAAAAAACTTGACTAGCAAAAAGTACTCATAAACAAATGGCATTTCCCAACACAACCTCGGAGTTCGCGGTCTGATTTGGGGTGTTGGACTGAAACTTTGAAGAATGTTTTGGCTTTGCCTTGAAGAAGCCAAGTAGTGCGCGGCTATCCCCTTGACTTAACAATATAGGTGCCCTGCCCTCACTCTCACGACCCCCCCAAAAAAAAAAAAAACTGGCAATATTTTGCAGCAAAATTCATCCAACAAAATAGCTGCGATTCTCATCCTCCTACCGTCACTCACCACGGCTTGCACACACAAAAAACGAAGGAAAGGAGTCCCCAACTTGGGGGAAAAACTCTGATGAACTCATCTCCGTGACCCAAATGATGATCTCCAAAGTTGACGCATCCTGAGCTCGATGGCCAGGTCCGAAATTCGGCCGGCCCCATTCCACGTGGTTTATGAACGACCCAGGCCATCAACCCACATCCAATCCCATCATCAGTTCTTCCATATAATACAGTTCAGTGAACTAGCAAAAAAATTGGTTATATTCTGTTCTCAAAATTTGTGTGTTGAAGAGTTGGGATAGGTCCACTCCCAGTTCTAGGAGGGTCAGCTGCTCACCCTCTGGACCCTTGGATGGTCAGCTTCACCAAGCGCCAAGGATCGATGTGGCCATAGCCCATCCCCAAGGAACAAATCACCAGGGCAAATTCCGAGATCTGGGAGAGGTTCAACGTGGCCAAGATGCCCAGCCGGGGCGTGCCACCCAACCTGGGCCAGCTTGGGCGGACGGCGGAGTTCCTGGAAGGAACTTATCACTTGTTTGATGAAAACTGATGTGCGGCAAGTTTGCCGAAATGCTCAACCCAATGTCGACAGCAACCTGCAGATGCCGTCCCAACATGTTTTGACCACTGCCACTTCAACCGCGGCACATGTAGACCAGCAAGAAAATGCCCAGCCAGCGAAAGAGCAGCACGGTGCAGGACACGAGCAGGGCGGTCAGAATGGGTTTGAAGGATGGCACGGGAATCTGCATTCCCAGGGCGGCAAAGAAGAGCGTGATGAAAAAGTCGCGGATGTATTTGATCTTTCCTGCAAATAGCTGGGCCATTCAGAAACTCCACAATGTGGGTGAAAATGGTGTATACCAAATGTCCGTTTCACTTGTTTGGTGGGCCATTCCCCAGTTTTAAACAAAGGAATGACCAAACTTGCCATTTATAGATTGGAAAAATGATGATAAACCATCAATTTTGGGGGCTGCCAGGTGCGAACTGGGATACAAAGACCGAAGTTTCCATGGTCGATCTATATATTGTAGTTTGAAGAGGTATAAACTCACCATAACTGCCATCTGTGGGCAGCCTGGACACCCCAGCTATGCCAAGCTTCCATTGAACTCGGCGCTGTAGGGAAATGTCGCCAGGGCCACCCCAGCAATCAGAGCAGCAAGCTCCATCCCAACACCCACCCAGGGCAACTGTGCGGTGACACCCATGAAGAAACACCAGGATAAAGACAACACCTGGAGCTCGACCATGGATGATATGGATGCATTTGCCGGACACATTGCGGCCATGTGTCAAAGAGAACGCCCGAAAAAGCTGGTGGTGAAAAGAACATTGGTTCTTCATCGATTGGGATTTTCATATGCAAACCCGTGTGCAAACATATGTGCAGAACCACGCCACACATGTGTGTTCCAATCCATGTGGGTGATTCTATAGACGATGGCTCCGAAAAACAGCGGCCTTCATCCCCCACTTCCTCCGCTCCCTGGCGCACCAGCATCAGTTCCACGCTCTTGGATGCAAAGAACAGCACGGCAGGCATCACAAATTTGGCGTACAACAGGGCCAAAACAATCAGAGCGGCAATCCTGGCGGCCACCGATGATGAAAATCGTCGTCCAATCATCCCAGGAAGAAGTCGTAAAAAAGAAACTATATATGCCTTTATAGAGAGCGAGAGGGGGAGAGGGAGAGAGAGGCCACTCAATGAACATGTATACTATAGATATACATAATGTATGTAATGTAATGCAATGTAATGTAATGCACATGTAAATGTAAAAGGTACATAAATGTAAATGTAAATATGAATGTATGTATGGAATGGTATGGATGGATGGATGCATAGATGGATGCAGGGTGTGCTGATGTATTCCAACACTTGGAACACTCGGATGTCCAGTGCAGTTTGTGACTATTTTGTAGTCAGCATAGTTGATAGCCGGCTGTATACGGGAGAACCTTGGTTCGGGGAACCATGCATATTTTAGCCAGCGTGCTTGAACCTTGAAAACCAATTTCATTGGGGATTGGTTGGGGACAGGACCAGCCAGTTGGCACGCAAGATTGGTGCCTTGTTGAGCCTGGGGCCGAGAACACTGCCAGGATTGAATTGGACGGGATTTCTCATGACCCTTGAGGATTCAGAAACGCTTTGTGCAAACAAGGATCATGCCGAACTGCTTGCACAAGATGACCTGTCACCGCAAGTTTCAACCCTTCTGCTGAAACTTGATCTGAGTTCAACCAAGAAATCAACATAAATCAACCAAGTCACCAGGTCAGGACTGGCCAGGTTGGGCTGAATGGCCAAGAACACCATGGCCCAAATGTCTTGAAAGATCAAGATGCCAACTGTCAGTCTGCCATTGGGCCGATCCGTCTCACCCTTCTCCGAAAGTAGTTTCACCACAATCATCGTTGAAGAAATGCCACAGACTAGGGCGCAATAAATGGCGGCATAGGAGCCCGAGCCGAACTTCAGGCCGGCACTTTCTACGGCAACAAAAACCAGGTATTGCGCACCAAAACACACCTAGGCTCCAAGTGGGCGGCTAGCAGGCCTTCAAGAAACACCTAGTCTTAGAATGTCTTAGAGGACAGGTGAAGCCATCCCTGACACTTGCTGCTGCCCACTTGAAAAAGGGCCAAACCTTCCTTCAATTTCTAACCTGGTTTCATTGGAAATTTTCCCAGGAAACTGGAATTCTGAGTATGCTGGCTGGTCCGTTTCCTCCAGTGTGCTTCGTTTCAGTGATCAACGGCCAAGAAACTGGAAACTGGAACAAACCGGTGAGTAGCACCACGCGACCCATTCGCAGGATCTCCTTCACATCGAGCTCCAACCTGGAGCCGTTGGAAAAGTCAGGACTGCTGCATCTGGATGGATGATGTGATGTGCATATCCGTGGGCAAGTTAGCATACAAATGTATAGTTATTGGTTTATTCGATTTATCTATGTCATATCATATACATATATCTATATAGTATATATGTGTGCGTGTGTGCGTGTGTCTATCATGTGTGTGTGATTGTGTGTGTGTGTTCGCTTCGATGTAGCCTTTCATGATCGCATTCTAACTACGGGTAGAACTTGGATGTACATCACTGGGTCTGCGTCAAGATACTCCTGAAAGAATAACAAATCCCTAATCTGCCCTTTCCATTAAAACTATTGATGTTCACCCATCCTCAGCTGAAAAAGGTTGCAATTGTTTCAAGGCCCGCAGATGCCATCCATTATATAATTTGCAATTCATATACAGGTCCATCTGTAAACATGTGATAAAAATAAAATAGTAAGTATCTAAACCTGAAAATCCACAAAACCATAAAAGCTCTATTAAAAGAAAAAAACATAACCCAGCAACCCGATCATGAAGAGCAAAAATACCAGTCCCAGATTGGCAATCTCGGCCACTGACTCGTGGCTATGAACCAGCTCCAGGCCCAGGTTAGGGCCCACCAGAACACCGCCCAACAAATAGCCCAGGATTAACGGTTGCCTCAGAAACAGACTAGGTCAGGTCACTATGATACAGTAGGAGATGATAATGGTAGTAACCCCCAAAAAAATAGAAGTTGTGAACCTGGAAATTACGAGAGAAATGGCATCTATAAACCATCCTGGATACATCATGTGTCTATCTTTTTGGGGATTGCTATATGTAATGTTACAATATTAATATTGCAATATATATAATATATATATATATATAGAAAAAATGTGATTGCCAAAATATATCATCGGACTATAAAATGGGAGTATATTATTGGTGACACAATGCGGGAATAACGAGGATATGATTGTGGAGTCTCTAGGGATATAATGGATATGTACGAGTAATTTGGGTATGGGGTCAGTTGAGCATAATAATCATAATATCCTTGGAAACGGTGAAAAATCTCCCACAGGTGAAAGACTTCAGTTTTTCTTCAGCAGAGTTTCTTGCAAAGTCCCACAAAAAAGGCCACCATCCCACAGGTCGTCAAACAAAACGCAATGTTGCGTAGCAGCGGCGATGTGCCTCCACCCAATCTTCGATGGTGAGCGCCCTGGTGTTCGCCATCAACCCCATCAATCTCCACGTGCACACTGGCCCACTCGGAGTTCTGGTGCTCGCCGCCATGGTCATCATGGTCCTCAGCAAGATTTGAAGCCATGCAATCCATATGTGGGTGAAATGTCCTTAACCACCCGGACCCAAGAATATATGCCTCCAAAAAAGCATCCAAAAACACTATTGTGGATATCTCTCCCATTTTTCATACCCTCAACTACTATGGGGAATGTTCTAGAGATTCTAGAGCTATAGAAAATCACCATTTTGAATAGCTAAATCATCTAATATCATCTATGTTCATGGTCCATGTTCATCCATTTTAACCATGGCCATGTTAGTTTGGAGCCTAACCCCATCCATCCCCATCCATCCCCATCCATCCCCATCCATCCCCATCCATCCCCATCCATCCCCATCCATCCCCCATGTCCTCCTCGGGCTCCATATGCTCCCCGTGGTTTTCCCCATGCGCCGTCTCCGCCGCGTGGGCCGCGCGCACCGCCTGCAACGTGTCACCGTAGAAGAACTCCGAGACGGCGCCGAGGCTCGTAGAGGAGGCCACCAGCACCTGAGGTGGGGCCACCATCAATGGATTGGTTTAAGGAAAATCTACAGGAAACCATAGTTTTTACCATCAAATATAGGGGGTTCCTGTAAATTTTCCCATCATCCAATTCTATGATCAATGGGAAATTCAGGATCCTAAAATGGAGGTACGTTAGTACCATATAAAACCATATTTTGGGTGTATATCCCCAAAGGCCCCAAAAACATACCCCTTACATGGGCCTTATATATGGTAGGTACCTCCAATTTAGGTACCTGAAGTGGCCATTGAATTACTATATATTATTTATATGCAAGTAACTATGATATTATAGATGCTTGTAGGTAATTACTGTACTATTATTATCTATCAGTATCTATAATTAATATGTATATCATTGCCATTGTCATTATCATTATAATGATCATTATAATTATAATCAAAAAAGAGTTGTTTTAACTTAACTATATAGATACTAACTTGAGGCCGAAGCGAAGGGGACGAAAGCTAGTTTGGCAATGAGGTTGTGCAAGAATGGGTACATCCTCTTCTTCGCTCATTGCCTATGTGCGATGCAGCCTTCCACTACGGTGGTATGCAATTTTTTTTTAACCAGGATAGGGCCAAGATGGTCTTATCGTGGCTTTGCTTCCTACAGGCAAGAGCAAGATGAATGTTTGCATATCACATTCCAAATGGTGCAACCTGCCACACGCGCAAAAATGTGTCCTACCACCTGTGTTGTGCAGCAAAATGATACAAGCAGAAAAGGTTGTGTGGTTCGGTGGTTCCAGCGTGATTGTATTTTTGTTGGGCTCATTTTACTCTTTGGGCGTCGTACCCACGATGTCACATGCAGAAATATGCACGTCACGGTGGTCGACAACGTGTGCTGTGAGGTTTGTACGGTTACCTCATGGTTTCGTTTCTGGTCAGCACCCTTTACGCATTAGACCCAAAATGCCGCATGCAGAAACATGCGCGTACGCTGGTACGTAAAAATGATATAATCAGGATAGGGCCAAGATGGTCTTATTGTGGTTTTGCTTGCGGTGAGCAAAGAGGACTGTTTGCGTATCACATTCCAAAGGCTGCAACCGGAAATACGCGCGAAAATGTGCCCTACGTACCCATGCAGTCAGTTCGACCTCCAACATCAGGGGCATTGTATCCAGTCTGCCTCCAAGTCATTGCCAAAGCAAATCCAACTCCAGCTAGCACGCTAGCTTTCGTGATTGTTTAAAGATTATATATATAAATATATATATGTATATATCAAGATAATTATAACCTTTGTAACTGTATGTTTAGAGTTGCACATGACCATTATAGTTCATCATGATTATTAACCAAAAAATGGGGAGATTCATGGATATTCATAGCTATACATTGGGTATTCATGAATCTTTAGGGATTTAAATGATCCAACCAATTGTTAAGTGAGTATCTAGTGAAATTTGGGGGATTTGACCAATTTAAGCCTGAGGAACTGAGGACGTCATCACCATCATTTGGGTTTGATATGGTTTGATAATTAAAAAAAATGTTTTGGGTGCATATGATGGGATATAGTAGGTTTTTACCATGCGGATTCCGCGGATTCAAAATATCCAAATGGATTGACTGATGGATCTCTTTATGGAAACTCACCGGCAAAACATAGGGGATGAAACCAACTATGCCAGTTAGATGCTATAAGGATTTTCCAAGGGGATATGGTGGGGATTTAAGGCATCATCCTGGCTGGTCGACCCTGACTTGGAATGACGGAAAGTTTGAAGGAAAATCTTACAAGAAATAATTATACTTAGTGGAAAACAGGGTCAGTTTGAGATGCTTGGTAACCATACCCAAGCTTGTGAATGCTTGTGATAGATTTCGTGTCTCTTGAATTCCATGTTTGATTGATTTTGATTGGACATATTCCATTATGTGCCATTACTCATGTCCCGTTTCCAGGCTTTGAACTAAACAATTTGGCTTTTTCGGCTTTACAAGTTGGATAAATTAAGTTTGGCTGGTGAAATCCAGCCCCATTTCAAACTTCATATCAAATATGAATCCTAAATATGGCCCAAGGAAAACAAAAACGAAAAAACGTGCTTTCTAGCCGGGGCGTATCTATTGCCTATACAATCAAAATAATGTCAAAATCCAAAAGAAAACACACTCCAAATAACAATATTATATATAATATATGCTTGTATATATATATATATACATTCAAAAACCTACCCACAAGTTCATCAACGAAAAAATCCTCAGTTCGCCCAATTGAACTTGGCCAGGGCACAAAGATTACAAAGAGAAAGGCCCATGAAAAGATCAAAACCCGGAGGCAGCGGCCCTTGCCCAAGACGCTGGCGCGCGCTGAGGAGCTGTTGATGCCGGACATAAAGAGCTCACTGAGTTTCACCTTAGAACCACGGGCTGGTCCACGGGGAGGACATAGTTTTTGGGACTGGTTGAAAGGGTTGATGCAAAAAACAAATCATTCGGGGCAAAATTCTGGTGGTTTTACATGGTTTTACTATAGCTGATTTAAAGTGTATATATATATATACATTTAACGGGGATTAGATCATGATAACAAATATAACAAGTGGTGGTTGTATGGCTTGGTGTTCCCCTGGGGGGGTAAGAAATCCCTTGCTCCGAAAAACAGGATCGTTGCTGGTCCAAATGTTTGGGGCCTGACTCCCTGGAGCAAACCTGCCCTCGTCCAAGCCACGTTCTGCTGCAGTTCCCGGATGCTTTCGGTGGGAGCCATGTGGCCTGGGCTGATGCCATCATCACCCAGAAGATTCTCATCATCATCTTCTTCCCGCACCTTGGACGACAGTTGGATCAGCCCCAGCTGAAACAGTTTCTTGACACTTTCTCATGAGCCCATGCATCAGCTCTAGCAGATTCGTCTCCGAGGTGATTCAACATCTTTGGGTGTCACAATTCTCAATGGGATCCAATGGCTAACTGAATCTCTGGCCGCCGATTCCAGGCACCCCACTGTCGGCAGTCTCAAGCCTTCCAAGTCAAAACCCCGAAAAACCATGAAAAAACCTCATTGTTGGGTCAATTCCCCATCTATGAATCACTGGCCATGAAACCTCAACCCTCCATTTGATCCCAGACACGCTGACCCTGCCACCGCTCTTCGAGGTCTTGCGGACACTCATCGGCTGTCCGTGCAGCGTCACGTGCGCGGGGTCCAAGATGTCGTCGCCCTCCTCGCGCGCGCCGTTGGAACAGCTTTCGAAGGTCTCCGCCACGGACTCAACACGGTGAACGCGGCAGGTGAGCTCGCGGCGGAGCAACATGTTCATGTCGGCCAAATCTCCTGGGCGACGCAGATGCTGGGTCTGAAAATGGGGTTAACCATGGTTAACCCATGGCCCATTTTGGGCGGAACTTGATGATTCAGCTGTGCGTTGAGGGGCGCCCTGTTTCAGACAAACCCACTGACGGTATAGCTCATGCTCGTTGGTTGAAGCCACGAGGCAAGCCCATGATCATTCAACATTGGATCAATGTTCCCTTTTGCAGATGCAAAGGTTGGTTTGGTGAATAAACAATGTCTGGCCAAATGTGTAGATAAAACCATCCGAGGTAAGGGGAGTTCCAACTCATGCCAGCCAC
The DNA here is from genome assembly GCA_947184155.2 of Cladocopium goreaui. Lineage (NCBI taxonomy): Eukaryota > Dinophyceae > Suessiales > Symbiodiniaceae > Cladocopium > Cladocopium goreaui. The sequence goes on along the minus strand of CAMXCT020005068.1, from coordinate 297,906 downwards.
ATCTCACAAGGGGATCATGGTGACCGAGAGGATTGGGTCAGGGTATAGCTAGATAAGTTTGCCAATTAACCCATCTGATTGGGGGGAAAACATGGGAAAACTCTCCTACAGACAGATGGCTTGGCCATCTACACAAGTCGTGTCCCCCAAATTGTGGATGGACTTTGGGAGAAATCTCCAGCAGACGGGGGATGAAAGGGATGGCCTGGTCATCTTCACCCTATGTATCCACAAAAGCTGATGTATCCGCAGGTATCTACAACCGTGTGCCATGTACATTTTTGGGGTTTCTGTGAAAATAAGGTCACCATGAAAATGGTAATTTCATGTAGGCCCATTTTGTATGTATCAGATAATCAGATGTATCATTCTATGCCTCTGTTTTGTACATTTGTCTTGTTTCCAAACAATGATGAGAAGCCACAAAGAACATGCACTAGGGATCTGCAGTGTCTTGATTATTTGGTGTCGATTTCCACTTGGAAACAGTTGCGAAATCCCCACAGAAATACTGGCGGATTTCCGACCAGATCCAACCAGGTCAAGTTTCCCAACAGCTTCTCAACCCAATGACTGTCTGATGTGTGGTTGAGCCCCTGAAAAATGTCATCGTCACGGGGGATCAATCCAAAATTCTGGATTTCTGTGGTTGAAAAATGTTGAAGCTATAACCACCAACAAGTACTCATTCAAACTATCCCAATAGATGGTGGTTTAATATGTCTTGATTCCCTATGATTCCCCATCATTTGCTGGTTAATAAGCCCACTTACATCCTCAGTCACTAGTTAGTACAACCCTCTATATATATTTTATATATGATATAAATCACCATTTTCCTGGTGACTCCCATCTTTCATCACTTCTCCTGAAATCCGGAAATCCGCTGTTTGGTTCTTAAATATTTCATAAATCCTTTCAAATCACCAGCTGTTTGCTCACTTTGCTCACCGGGTCACTCACTTGTTCCCTCAGCAATAGGACCTCCTCTTCTAAGTCCCGTCTCCGCAGATGCTTTTTTTCCACGCTACAGGGACGACCCAGGCAGGTCACGCTCTCCATGGCTCCGTCGGGTGATGAGGACAGGCGCTTTTTCAACGGCCAGTGGTGATAAAAAAATGGGGGAAAAACGGTGGTTTAAGATGGTTTAAGATAGTTTAAGAGTGTTTAATAAGATATGGATATGGTTCTATATGGTTTAGACTGATAAGTGATTTCGGATCATCACGGAAATGGAAATAGAACACATTGAAACCGCCAGCCATTAATTTTGGGGTTATGGGATATTATGGGGCCGAAACGGCTACAGCAGAGGCAACATCTAGCAACTTAACAAAAATGGTATTTACAGTATTTGACAGTGAAGCTCAGAAGAGACTTATGTTGGAAGTCTTGAAAAATCACAGTGTTCGAAGTCTGAGCCAAATCTCATCCCCAGCATACCCTAACTTGAACACTCCGAGGTCGTTGACGGCCACCTCACAACCGGTCCCAACCCATTGCCATTGCAATGCAAGGAGCTCGATCTCGGATCGACCTCACCTTTTTCTCCGCCTGGCTGTTGTTCGAATCGCGACTCTGGCTGCGTATGGGAACTGGATGGAACTGGGAACTTCAAGGATACTGTGCTGAACATGGATGTTTGATCCGTTTGACTCATTTGACACTCTTTTTGCTCAGATTTGCATCTCTCTATCAGTTGGCTTCCCAAAAAGAATGGCTCCATTTGCACCGCATTGCACCAGGCTCCAAGTCTTGCATCTTCAACAACCCCCCCAGGTATCTCCATCAACTCTGCTCCGCACACTGCATCTTTTCCTTTTTGGGGGGGAGGTCGGCAGATGCCAGCGGCAGCTTCAGCTCCTCTCAGCTCCTCAGAACTCTTCCAGGTCCATCAAAATGTCGATGGCAATCAGGTAATTGTCCCTAGCTTCGTCCAGTTCTTGAACCTCGAAGGCAGAGAGCTTCGGCACTTGAGGGTTGACCATGTTTTGGCTGGTCACATCCCCCCACATCCCCTTGTTGTCGCTGAAACTCCCCAATGTTGGTGGATGTTGTTCCAGAATTCCTTCTCTTTCTGTTGGTCAAATCGCCATCGTGCGGGGGAAAGTTTCCGAACCAACACTGATGAAAAGATCGGGGGAATCCCTCGCGCAACTGCCTGTCGTTGCAGAAGAGGGAACTTCAGAAAAAGCAGCGGCTGCTGCTGCTAGAAGGAATGAGACAAGAAAAAAAATCAAAAAAACACTTTCACAGCTCCGCACTCCCAAGCAAACCGCAGCAAAAGGTCGCCGACAAGATCCGACAAGCCACGTTGCAGGACCAATTCCTCATCTGTGGCTGGAGCCCAAGCTATCAAACCCAAAATTCCACACCATGTGTTCCGCAACAAATGTCAGGACCAAGCGGACCTAATTCCCCACACATCCCCACACCAGAAATACCACCATGGCTAACCTTAGATACCCAGCCAGAACTTCGATTTCCGGGGCATGATCTACCCATATTTCACTCAAAATTTCCCCCAAATATCTCTGGCCAATTTCCCTACCCCCAGCCGAGCTTCCAGCAATCATCCGCCTCATTACTCCATGCCACACAGAGCCGCAAGACGCGTCCCAGGGCATCGGTTTTCTGCAGTACAGCGTCTGGATCGTTCACCACACCTGGAATTGTGACTGTCGCCATCCAAAGGGTAGGAACTTGGCCCAACTTGGCGACATCGTACATTGATATGGAAAAAATAGTTTTCAACATGGTTCCATTAAACAAACATTTAAACTCTTTAGTGTTTTTCCATTTTGACATTGGGCAATAAGCGGTATTAGATAAAACGACCTTCAAATCACACCAGCTAAAAAAAACAAACATTATAATCATGTGTGTGTGTGTTATTTGTTGTTGTTCGTTGTTTTTTTAACTCGTGGCAAATAAATCTCATCATGTCGTGTGGTGTTCATGTCCATCCCATTGACCACAAGCAACCCCGGTAGGCAGGTCTGGGGTTTGTTCAAGGTCTAGCTAACCAAGAACCTACATTTGGCCAATCGAAATTGATGGTTTGGTTCTGGGTTTACCTAAAAAGTGGGTGTTCACCCAGGTTGGGTCGGCCAACCAAGAAGTTGCCAACAAAATGTTTCCTGCTTCCTGGTTAGATTCGACCTGCTTCATCCCCGAGAAATGACTAACCTGGAAGCCGAAGAAAATTAAGCTGAAAACGACTTCCACGATAGCTGACCGGAGAGTATATGATAATATATCATAATCATTATCATTAGTTTCAAGTTCGCAAGAGTTCATCCTGAACAACAAATGATGCAATGATGCAATATGTCTTGCAATATGTCCAAGTACCAAGTTCTATCTTTAAGAGAATGTTCATCATTGTTACCCTCTGGTAATTTAACATAGCTATTGAAAATGGCCATTTTTAGTGAGTTTACCCATTAAAAATGGTGATTTTCCATAGTTATCTTAGTTTACCAGAGGGTAACTGATATTTTGGAACATCACCATTTTGAATTGGTAAAAATCAACTATAAATATTATAAATGGGCAATTTTCAATAGCTACGTATGTTTTTCATAACCAGATGGTAATGGTTTACTTGCCTGGTTCATCCACCAGGTCTTGAGCCAGTTGCTCCGTGGGTCCCAAATCCTCGATGACCTCGAGCCAGGAGCCGAAGAAAGATCTGCAAGTTGCATTTTTTTAACGGCCCCCAGTGATCTTGGTGCTGCTTTTATACGGTGTTATGTTGGTTTTATATGGTTTTATATGTGGTTTATATGGTTTTATATTGTTTTATTTATGTGGTTTTATGACTCCATCAAAATTACAAGAATAGAGACTCTCATGGATTAGAAAATATGACAAACTTGATAGACTTATCTATCTAATCATATCGAAGTATGTTGTATATTGCCCACATGAAGAAGAATTAGACAAAAATCATAATATCAGAAACGCTCATGATCATTGGCTATCACGAAATATCCATGAAACATCACAGATCAACAAAGATCTGGAATGGCTCCCTCTGCATAACAAAATCCTGGCCAAGCTGTGCAGAGCCGATACGGCGAAGCACCTTCAGAATTTCTCGCCGGAGGGCTTTGCCCCGATCCTCTTCCAGTAGCTCAACAAAGACCTCTGCACAAAAAAAACTGGGGATCATTCTCCCGTATCTCCCATTGGATTCAGATATATTCAGATGGAAAACACATTGAATTCATTGGATTCCCAGGCACCAAAAAAAAAAACGCGAAGAAAATCCGAGCATTTGGGCTGGTAACTCTGGACTATCAATGGATCCGCGAAATGAACTGCTGCAGTCCAGGAATTCGACACCTGAAATTGACCTGATACAGTCGGTTCTATGACTGGTCCATGAAGAGTCGAGAATTTTTTGGGCCCAAGAGAGCTGAAGTTCTCAGCATCTATCGAATCTATAGTGATTCTACAGTTATGGCCCAAAATACCAGTTATAAGTACTAAGAAAACCCCATTTATAGATTGTATAATCCCATAGAAATAACCAGTTATACCTAATAAATGGCCATAGTGATTCTATGTGATTCTTCACTCTCAAATCGACGATGGCGGTCGCAGGTCACCTGGTCGATCGCCTGCAAGGTCTTGCGAGCTCTCCTTAATTGGATCATGGGGATCATGGATGATCACTGAGAATGCTTGTTACCCGATGTGGCAAACTAACATAGATGTGGCAAATTGTGGCAAACCCCTGAAAAAAAATCATGGTTTCATATGGTTTTTTTTGGTGGGAAAGCAATCCACTTAAATGGTGGGTTTTCCACATCTATGCCAGTTTGCAGGAGGGTACCAAGAGCTGCCAAACAATGATGAACCTTCATTTTCTTGACCCTTTATCACCAAACAAACAAGATAGAAAGTGCCCTCAAGATTTTGGAGGTTATCGTTCAGGGCCCGTGGTAAACCTGCTGAGGACCGCCCCCACTTGTTTATTAGGTATAACCCTATTTGGGGTGATTTACAGTGATCCCCAAACTGTTGGTAACCTGGACAGCTTTAATATTGGATTTACCGCATTGATCTGTATGCAATTATATGCATATGTATATATGTATAGAGGACGGACATCCTGAACGTTGTGATGCAAGTCCTGCAAGCTGTCTGCGGCATCCACCCCATCCAGCCCGTGGAAAAGCCCAATGGCCCTCCAACCCAAACTGACCCTGCTGAGATCGATGAAAACCCTCCAATGAATGGGAATTCCAGGATCCTAAAATGGAGGTACTGTACCATATAAGGCCATATTTTGTGGGGATATTCCCTTACATAGGCCTAAAAAATAGGCCTTATATATGGTAGGTACCTCCAATGAATCGGATCCTGAAATGGCCATTGATCCAAGGTGCCACACCCTCTGCCGCGCTGGCGACACCTCCGGCGCTGTAGCCTTCAAAGGTGGCACCTGAACTCGCTTCAGCCGCTGCGCCGTGGCATCGGGCTTGGCCCAGGCGGGCTTGGACGGAGCCAGGGACGGCAGCAGGGCCAGCAGAGGCAGCAGGCCTGAGGTTGGAAGGGCCAAGATTCCATGGGCAACGATTGATTGCCTGACTAAAGGCACAAGAATGGACAAGAATGGGAAACACATTAGGCAAAATGAAGTTGAAGAGTCACATGTTTGGCTTTCATTCCTGGTATATGGTGTACGGATGAGCCCAGTTCACCCCTGAGTTGGTGTCATGAAAGTGGCAAGCCAAGGCTCAAGAAAATTCCCGAAAATGTTTCAAACGAGTTTTGGAACATGTTTGAATCTTGAATTGAAGCATCCCTAAATGACCAGAAAATTACCCGAAATGTTCAGCCGGAGAAGTCTCAAACTGCAGCCTATCCCTGCCTCGTCTGCAGGATGGCACGTCCAGGTGTCTCTCCCAGGGGCGGTTAGCAGGGTGAAGGCAGCTGGGTGGGATTTGAGGCCGGTGAAGCCCAGTTCTGGGCAGTGGCAAAACCATGGCATCCGACGTTTTTCGACGTTTAAAGCAGCTGCTAATTAATCAAAAAAAGCTGCCAACCAGTGGAGTAGTCTGGAAAAATGGATTCCAAGGTATGTCCTCCTTGAATTGGATGTGACAGCTAGTTACTACATAATCTCCGAGATGGACATGGTGAAAGGAGCTTCGAGCACCACGCATGACTCAAAAATCTCAAATATAATCCGTGGTCAACTTGTGGCCTTCAAAAAGCAGCAGCTTTGGCCGCTTGGGCCCCTGGGCCACGGAACCGCGCAGTTCAAGTTGTTCTGCACCCATGATCATCGTGTGCCAAAAGCATCCAGGTCTTATCATCCCTGGCCTTTGATGGCCCTTCCCTTTGATCTAGGCTATTCTAGGCTCCTGCCTCATCCAGCTTGTCATCAGCACCACTTGCCAGGCCCAACCCCAGCATGCCCAACCTCAAGGAATGCTAGTGAAACTGTTGCCACATGTCGTCACATGTTGCCACAGGGGGGTTCAACAGCACCTATCACGACCTTTGACCCATGTCCCAAATTGCCCAAGCCCTACCCCTTTTCACCCTGTGCATGCGCCGGCATCTCCCTGTTGGAGTTGTCGGGGCGAACTTTGGCCGGGTACAGCGCGAGGAGCTGAAAAGTGGCCTGGATGGTTGTGGGCAATGGGGAATCAACGGTCTGGAAGGGCCTTCTTGGCTATGTCGGTCGAATCGGGCGGATTGATTTGTGCTTTTTACTAGAGATAATCACTTGCTGTGGGTGACAATCCAAATTTATCGATGGGAGTTTATTTGTCCAGGTTGGCGTGACCCTACCACTTTCATCCACTTTCACCGTTTCAGGGGCTAGAATCTTGAGCCATGGAGAGCAAAAAGGATATTTGCAGCCACCAACGGCCGCCAACTAGTTTTCTTTGCAGCTCGTTCTGGCAGGGTTCCCTTGAAACGGAAAAAGCTGCTTAAAGATGCTTAAAGCAGATTACTCTCACCATGAAGGCAGAATCAGCCAACTCTTCTATCAACTGGAAGAACGCCTATGTATCAATGGGCGTATGCATTTTCTGGGCCAACTATGGTGGTGATTTACAGCAAGTCAATATCCTTGGTAGGAATTTCCTGTTTAGTTCAAGCGTAGTAGCAACCCATTCGAACATTGTCAGACCTAGTTGGGATGACTCAACCCCCGGTAATTGTGGATGGAGCATGTGCTAAATCCTTCTCTCCTCAACTCCGTTGCTCATCCGCGTGCTCATACTAAAGTTAGTTAATGCTTTGGGAGACATCAGATCCTTTCAAATATCCTCTGGTAGCCGCTAGCCCGACCTAGCCATGGAAATTCATGAAACTTCCTCAATGCTTCCCGGTGATTTGGTTATCTTCCCATGAAATCCATGGAGGATGGAGAAGAACAAAAAAAAAACGGCCCTGGATACCCTGGGTAGATCTGGGTTGGGTAGCTGCTTGGTATAGCTGAGCCCAGGGGCATCCTCCAACTCCTCTCGCGCGCAAAGCACGCGCTGCGCCCACTTCAACATCACATCCGCCCGGCGATTGCCTGCCACGGCGAGGGCAAAGGCGAAGGAGCAACGGCAATCTGTGGCCAGTGTTGCCACTGTATGCCACCATTACTAACTGGGGGATCTATAAATGGAAGCCTTTATGATGTCTTATGGTGGAAATTCACCAACAACGTCTAGTGATTTAATGGGATATAGTGGAGATCATCATCGGGATAGGAGTTTTCTAAGCAACTGGATACGTGCCATGATCAAAAGATTGGAGTAATTGGAGTAATGGATTAATAAACCCCAAACGGCTGTTGAATTCCTATTGGTGGAGTACTCTCCCCTAATTAACAAACCAAGGACTGAGCCCCTGGCGCTCGCAGAGTTTCAAGGTCTCCGCCTCCCAGAACGAAAGCTGCCTGGCAATTTTGTGGTGCCGTTTCTGTGCTGCCCTGGGAACTAGGCAACCCCCACCCAAAATAAAAGAAACAAGTAATGAAATCCCACTAAATAGTGATTTCAACTTAAACCGCTTAGTGATAAACTGTACTGTACTTAACTACTTTTCTATATGTTGGGAGGGCGTGCAAAAACTTGTTTTTTGCTTGGACCACTTTGGATGAGAATCAAAAATCTGGAGATGAATCGAATATCTCCAGAACTTCACACCAGCATTAAGAAATGATCCAGTGAATCATAAAATAGGTGTATCCACATACATCTACATACATACATATATATATATATATACATAATATACTATGTGTGTATCAATTACATCAGGAGTTTAAGTTTGAGATTATCTCTGATCTCTTCCCATCTGCTGCCTTTCCAGCTCCCGTCGCTGTTGGAGATGTTGCACCATGGCTTCCTGGCAGGTGCCGCTCCTTTTTTTTCGAAGTCTTCGACCGACAAACTAAGCCAAGTGTCTTCTTGACTGCATGCCACGATAGGATGTATGGTAGATTCTAGGTATAAAGTCTCTATTGTTACTGGGGTTCACCAAACAAAATTGGGCTACACCGCCTTGTAGCCATGGCTACCCACTTACGGCAATGGGGACGAACCCAGCTTCAGGGAACCGAAGAACGAGTATCCATGGCCAACAGCTCAGCAACTGGGAGGGGAGTATTTGCATACATCTAATGATTCCCAACCGTCTTTAGTTGTTCTTCCCCATGGTTGATGATGCTTGATATATCAGTATATCTGCCTGTCTCGATTTCGCGTGAGTTTGTCAAACAAGCTCAGGTTTTGTTTGGTCTCATTTGTTGGGGGTCAAGCTTGCAAGTCGCCAGAATCCTGCTGAATCCTGCATGATATGCTTGGATCCGGGACTTCGACATTGCAAGATTGCACCATGCAGCACCCGAGAAGTGTCATTGAAGATGGGTGTGGATTATTGTTCTAAGTCTCTCTCTCTCTCTCTGCCAGTGATTTAAAATTATTCCAATGTTGGGTTTCATCTCAGATCTCAGGCTGTCTCAGGTGGAATTTTTCCCCACCAGTAATTTCTGGTTCCCAGCCTTGCTGCTGCGGTGGCTCTCCCAACCCTCTTCACTCCGCGCCGACAGCGGCGCGCGACCCTGGTTGCCCTGGCTGCCCTGGCTGCCCTGACGCGGCGAGGGGCGACTGTCGCTTCCCCGGCCGCGGTCCAAGGAGAGGATGGCTGGGTCGCTGCTGGTGAGCTCCTGCCATGGAGAAGGGCTCTTGAAGCCACTAATCCCAGCCCCCAAATATCAAATATCCGGGTACTAGCCATGAAGTTCAAGGATTGCATTTTCTTGCAGCCTTCCACTTCCTTGGGCGCAGGTCCTGCCAAAACAAATCCCATCGTCGCGCTGGCGGCGCAGCCGACCCCCGTTGCTTCGGCGGTGGCAGAGGCGGCAGGCGGCCGCGGGGGGTAGCGGAGCGCCGGGGTGCTGAGAACGCGGCAGCCTGCGGTTGCACATGTGGCCATGTCTGGACTTTCAAGACACTATCCTCTTTATTGGGAAACCTGTTCCAATGCTGGCATTCTGGGAGCCCATATTTTCTTGGAACCGGGGTTCTCCAAGTCAGGAGGCACCTGTGTGGCGTGATTCCTGCGGTTCTCGGCAGGTGCGCTTCCACCACTTCGCCCAGCTGTCCTAACTTTTGTTGGCAAGATCACTTTGCAGCCAAGATTCCTGGATCACTTGCATCCAGCCGAGACTCTTGTATAGTAATGTACAGATAAAGGCTTTGACTCGGATTTTTAAGGATGGCCCAAAAAGGTGAAACATGTTCCCAATAGATCCCCAATATATTTTTTATATAACCAGTATCTGAAAAATCATCGCAAATCTAGGCTGACTTGCCCCAAAAACCAACAGCTGCAGCTGCACTTCACCACGGCCAAGGCTCGTGAGGATCAGCTCCCTACACTCCAAGACCTGCTCGAAGTATCGCGCTCGGTCGCGGCGACACATCTCCAGACTCAGCAGCAATCCATCCAGGGCCTGCCAGTCACTGCTCCGGGCTGCAAGAATATAAAACCATGCCGTTTCAAAACAAGTTTTGGTGGTTGAAAAAGACAATTAGCTGAAACATGTTCTTGAAGCTCCAGTGATAACAACATGTTTTTGGCATTCTACTATAAAGTTCTTTTTGGCCAACCAGCCACTGGCAGTGCGCCTTCCAGGGGTCTGGCCTCACTTCCAGCGGCGACAATGTTCCAACTGGTTTCTCAACAGGTTTGTTTGCAGCGGAGCGCCTCAAATCCTTCAAAACCTTCAAGTTTTGACTGCTGGAAACTAATAGAAAACTCGGGTTTTAAACTTTCGAGGCGTTCTGCCTAAACTCATTCTGGCGAACGACAAGCTTTCCGAAATGATATGGTAAGCCCACGAGTAGACCACACCTAATTTCAACAGTCAACGCCTTTGAATAGACCTTCAAGAACTGATGAAATTCTTCCTGGGTATAATCTTCAAAGTCTTTTTGCCTTGAATCAACCCCCATTGTTTTGCTGACTTTAGGCTTTTGAAACTGTGTTTCAAGTTTTAAGTCTTCAACTGTTGGCCCTAAGTAAACATAAGCAAGTTTAACGTGTCCAAACGCTTTACGTTTATAGTTTGTTTTTGGTTCATTATCGCAATCCCCGAAAAGAAAGAAAAGTCGTTTTATTACTATTTCCGCTGGATAATGATACATAACATCCCATCAAAACCCATCAAAATCCCATTGAAACCCATAGAAATCTCATTCAAATCCTATTAGAAAGTCTATGAAATCCCATTCAAATCCAGAAAAAAAACCAGTAAAATCCCATGATCATCCCATTGACTCAAACCAAAAATCGCTGGTTGATTTCCTCCGTAGATCCACCCCTTCCAAGGATTCCAAGGATTCCAAGGCGCTCCAAAGGCTCCACGCCAGCCAGGCGCCGCGGCAGCCAGGGACCTCCGAAGCCCGCAGCCGTCAGGCCGTGGCCGCCGTCCTCCCAAGAAATGTGGGATTTAGCCTCTGGTGATTTAAGGTAGCCATGGAAAATCACCATTTTGTTTGGGTAAAATTGGTAAAATCAGCATGTTGATCATCTACAGTAATTATATATTTCTATGGGCCATATGTTCCATAGCTATGTGAAATAACCAGAGGGTAAATGAATTTAACATAGTGATGTATGATGTAAGATGGTTTAAACATGATTTAGACATGGTTTTAGACATGGTTTAGTTTAGACATGGTTTAGACATGGTTTAACCGTAAAAAATGGTAGTGGATTTCCGCAATCATGTTGGATTTGGACACAAACTAAAGGGGATTGATCAAAAGAATATGGGGTTGAAGAATGTTGACGAGGGTTGAAGCATCAAACATGTAGAGTTCGAATGAGTTCGACCTATTTTGAGGTCACTAAATATGAATAAAATGAATGTCAAACAATACCTGGCCAAGTTCTGAGATTTCTACCATGGACGGTTCACACAGTATGGCGGGACCAAAAGCCTCCGAGTGTCCTTGCTGCGCAGCGTGGATGGGCCACTGCTGGTGGCATCAGGGCTGAGCCAGCTGATTTCATCCACGCGGTCATCGCAGCTCCTGGTCCAGCGGGCCCCGGTGGGAGGTGATCTACAGCACAAAATAGTGACTGAAACGTTGTTGATTTGGGTATGGGTCAATACCTATGAAAATACCATTTACCAGGTGGGATGAACATCCATAGATCCCAGCTATTTTGATGTGAACAGAAGGGGTACAAGGTTTTGACCCATCCCCATTTGATAGGATGGTGAAATTATGTGAATGTGTAGGATCATTAAATTACTCAGTAAGTGAAATTTACGTTTTGGAATCAAAATATGTGTGCGGATTTTGTAGCTGTAGAAATATATCCTGCAGGTACTATATACAGCACAGTAAGTGACTTATCATTTGAAGACACCCACCAATAAAACACCACAAAAACTCTAAAAATCACAAACTATATCCCTAAAACCGACAGAAAAGTGATGAATCTCATCCATCCTCCCTGCAAAAGAACTGGAAAAAAAGTGATATTTCCATAGATATTTCCATACATTGCTTGGTGAAACATGGTGAAACGCTGAAACCTCCATTTCTGCCACCCCAATTTTGGGCACCTCGGTTGCGCTTCCGCTTCGGCCAGCCGCTCCAGGGCCTCCGCCACCCGCCGCAGCGCCGGAGGCGGCGTCGGCGTTTTCGACAACGACGGCGCCAGGCGCAGCTCGAGAGCTGTGAGGCGAGCGTGGAGCTCCTCAACAAATTCAAGAGAAAACACCAGAAAAACACCATAAATCACCCAAAGTTTACTGCAAAACCTTGGTGATTTTCGACTCATTTGGAGAGTACGGGCATGTGGACATACCCGAAGTTGTTTTTGGCGCCCATGGAATGCAGGGTTTGGTGCTACAGTATAGATATTGTTAACAAAGTGGTGTCCCATACTTAGCTGCGTTGCTACTACAGTAGGGAATTCTGTGGTTGCAGATGTATATCAAACTACTTCGATTTGGGCTGTAAGCCAAGAAACATATAACACGGGGCAGCGCTAGCGTTTGCTGCATCATGAGTTGGCAACCTGTTTTTGTTTAACCAGAAATAGGTAATGTTGAATTGAAATCATGGAATTGATGTTGACGAAATTTGACGAAAATGATGTCGTTGATGCAATATTGGCTGATTTACTTGATGAATGGAATGTTAAGTCAAGTCATGTATTATTCATCGGGGACTATTACCTACCCAGTGTCTGATGGTACTGGGGATGGCTTTTACTTGACCTACTGCATGAAAAAGCTACAGCAAATTTGAGATTTGCACAGTCTATTGTCATGTTTACTATTGTTTTGATGTGTTGATATAATTGTTCCTTGGTCCTTTGTCACATTAATCATTAATCTGTGCGTTTGTTTCCTTTTTGGTCTTTCTGACCCTTTGTGGCATGAGAGGTTCTTCCCACTCCTTAGTGGTCCTAATGTGGTGAAATCAGCTGAGGTCCATAAAGCAAGAGTATTCTTGGATGATGCGTCCACAACGGTCTTGGAGAATATCTTTACTCATACAATCTCATACGATCAGTGCTTCCCCCACTGATCAGTTGCAAAAAATTAACCCAACATCACCTCACACCACCTAACTATAGATATTAATGCATTAATTGATATATGCATTAATATGCATATATAGATATCTAGATAAGATTCTAGTATATTACAATATATTGTATGTTATATATGTTATATCATCTAATACCATAGTTAATACACCACCTTAGCTACAGTGGCCTCCACTTCCGAGGAGGGCGACAGTTCTGCGGACCGCGGCGGCACCAGAAATCGCTCGAAGAGGGAAAAGACGGCCATGGCGCGATGGACTGAATCGCTTTTCAGGCAACGAATTCGCGATCCGAAGCAACGTACCCTCCGGTAATGACTAACATAGCTATTTAATATAAACATATAGTTGATTTGCCTATAGAAAAATGGTGAGTTTCCATAGGTATGGTAGTCTACCAGAGGGTAAGCATCAAAAATAGGGATGTTGAACAATTTTATCGATGAATTATGGAACGAGGAAGGTCTGAAAATGGGGATGGGCCCCGCAAAATAGCCATCAAATGGGGGAAATGATGAACTGGTGGATTTAGGGCGACAAATTTCACTCAAAAACCCATGTGGAGGTATCAAAGGTGTTGAAAATGCCACCAGATATGACCTGGATGTCGGCAAAAATGTTGCCAGCCCTTCTCAGAAATGTCTATGAAAGATTATGCAAGAGATGATTTGAATGGCTTCCTCAAACGTCTTTGCTGTAATAGAGTTGTGATATGGGGAGGCCCCAATAGCGTCTGGAAGAGCAGGGGCAACTCTGGCCATCTTGGGACTGTCTTTGAGCCATCCACTGATGCGTCGATCGATGGATGTCTTCATGACTTTCCCGTGCCCTTTCTGGCCATCATACATCCCGAACCCTGCGACATCATGAGAGATATCTGAAGTTATCTCAATACAGCAACCCCACGGAGGAACAACCAAAAACGCCCGGTAAAGTAATTTACCATCATTCACCACTATTTTGCATAATGTTGATTATGTCATGTGATAATATTTTATATAGTAATTGGGATCCATATACATCCATATATCATAGTTTACCACTATAATAGTAATTTACCATTATTTCACATCCATTGGGATCCCACGTCTTTCCACCAACAAAAACTCCAAAAACTCACCCCGGGCATCGCATTCTTCGGGCTGTCCGACACCCCGCCGATGCTCTTTCGCACACTCAAGGCGCGGTCGATGAAGTCTGGCGAATCCGAATCGATCACAGATCCCACAGGGATCATCCGTTGTTAAAACGGATATGTTATGACCCATGACGGATCCATGGTGCTGCTATGTGCTGCTATATATGGTGTGCCATGGATCCCATCAATATACCCCAGTCATGTTAGCATATATACCAGCACCATGGATCCTATGGGTGAGATCTTCATATTTTGTCATATCTGATCATGGTAGGAACATCTTAGAATATCTTAGATCATCAGTGGCAACCTACATTAGATCATTTGGTGACAAGCATGGCAATCATTCAATGTCTATCCAACAACTTGCCCACATCAATCTCCAAGTTCCTCTACCTGAAGTCAACTGACTCCACTGAGGCCCCGGTCTGATGAGGAAAGTTGGAACTTCCAGTAATCTCAGAGTATGACCTCAAGCTCTGTTGGATTCATTCCAACGCTGAAGTGAGATGGAAATCTGAGCCAAGGCGCCTGTGGGTGCAGTGTCGAAAATCACCATGTCAAAACCTGGCGCGGTTTTGTTGCCGATTTGTAGTTGCTGAGACTTTCCATGAAACATCGATTTCAGCCATGGCGCCACGGATCCTTTGGGTGGGATCAATGAATTTTAGGGACGTCTCTTCAGTGACCATCATGACCATCATGACCATCCAAACTTGAGTGCTATTTGGGTGTTTGAACTTGTGATTTCCATGGACAAAAGTCAGCCCCTGATATTTCAGGTTCTTGGTCTCCCCCATGGGGGATGGGAGTTTAACAGCCCCCTAATGTATAATGCCCGTGACGGTGAAAGTCAACCCCGATCTATGGTGCACAAAGAAAATGATGAATACGTTCCTTCCTCCTTTGGTTTACCACGTGAATCAGTGGATAAATTTACGTAATTTTTTTTCACCCGCCTGAAAAGTTCAGCCATTTGCAAATGATGCCCCTTACATCCCCCTACTAACCACAATTTGCAGGTCTCGGTCGCAGGAAACTCTCTCTCTCCTTTCAATTGATCTATAGTTACAGTACCCTCCAGTAAGTTCTCAGATGCTCAGAAAACCATCGGAAAACCATGGAAAACCCACCATTTGTAGGACATCTTCAGCATATTTCAGGGTTTCACCGGGTTTCACCGGGTTTCACCGGGTTTCACCGGGTTTCACCGGGTTTCACCGGGTTTCACCGGGTTTCACCATGCATCTTCCACGGTCCACGGTCAAAGCCATGGGTTTTCCCAAGGGCCCACGGAGGCCACCGGCCCCCTTCGGCCTTCGGTCTCGGTGATGGCCTTGGCGACAGCCGCAATTTCATCCACGCCAGGCGGGGGGGACCTCGGTCGCGATGAGATGACCGAAATGCGGTACATGGACATCTGCAAATGATTTAAAGGAAACATATGCATGTGTATATAGTATATATATATAATTATATATATGTGTGTGTACTGTATAATTATATATAATTCTAATTATGTGTGTGTGTGCGTATCTTGTTGAGCCACTTCTAGGCAGATTGACTCACTGAAGTGCGGCCCTAATAGTCCAACAGGGGAGGAGACTGTACCCCCAACCAATGCATCAACCGCGAGATTTTCAGGTTGCCCCATGTTTTTTTGTGCCATGTTGGCCAACAAACCGATTCAATCACTGCCATTTTCATCCATTTTCCACTGGAGTGACGATCAGCGATTTGTGCCGATGCATCGATGTCCTATCACGGGCCAGGTAGCTTTGACCAGGCGCGAGCTTCAGCAATCCGCCACCGGTGGCAATGAGTTTCTGTATGTTTCTGTTGATTCATCCAGATTCTTGTCACCTTCAGCTGAGCAACTTGGTTAGATATTGAGAACTTCTGGCTTCAAAGGAGGCCCTCCACATGTAGCATCGAATGGGCCGCGCGTAGATATCTTGCCATCCGGCCTCTGACTTCGTGCAGTGGCACGATGGTGAAAAAGTGTGCCGCCGTCAAGAGGCGCACTTGGCGATGAGAGACCTCTGGGTACAGGGCCTTCCTCGGAGCTGATGGTTTCCAAGGTTGTGCTGGGCAGCTGGGCTGTCGGGGAGAAACAGCAGTTGAAAGAGCTGGAAAGTCAATGCTGCTCAAAACAAATGAGGAAAAAACGATGGGAAAAAAGGTACTCTGAGAGCTGGGTTTTCCATGGTTTTCCATAGCAAATTCGCCTCACTCAACCTCCCTATAATCCTATACCTCAGCCCCAGATTCAGAGCAGTGCAATCCTCTGGCCTATCCCATCTCTCCCAGCCGTTATTCGTTGTCAAGCATCACTTCTTCCCAGAAGGCCGCGCGCAGGGAATCAAAGGTTTCACTCGCAGGTTCGTCCAGATTCTGATCCAACAGCATGAAATCGTAGCCACAGAGGCTTTGGAACACCTTGCCTTAGGTGCCAACTGCTGCGAAGATCATCGCAACTGAGTTTTAAAAAAAGATCGGGAATCGGGGCATACATAATAATTGCTTATGCATTTCTTTGGAGTGGACGAATCCTGATTGATCAATGGATGTCCGTCTCTTGCCGCATCATGTCCAAGCACGCAAAAACCGCGAGTTCCTCATTTGAAAACAAAATGTCAAGGCATGTTCAAGTAACATTCAAGTATATTGCCCAAAAAAAAAGCGAGACTCGGACAGTTTCGGCTTGGAAATCCAGCGGAAAGGAAAAGCAAGATGGTTTTTTTCCAAGCCGTGCGGCACAAGAAAAATTGCTGTCCCTTCTATTGGCTGGTCGCTTAATCTCCAAGTCCCCGTTGAAGCTAGCAATCCCACCTCCCTGAATGTTCCGGAATCGTATTTAATTTCAAAGGATGGACCCCCAACTCTGACCATTTCACATCATTTAACATCATTTAACATCATTTACCCATCAACCAATCTGCGTGATCCACCGCAGCCGTGGCACTGAGGTCATAATGCACGTCTCCCTGGGTGGTGATCACCTTCCCCAGTTGGCCACGCATGTCGATCATCACAATCTGGTCATCATTGGTGCGGAGGATGTTGGAAAACACCGGATCGCCATGGATGTAGTTGGCATGTTGCGCCTAGGTTGCTGATGTGCTGATATGAAAGGGCTGCAATTGTGAGGTGAAGATCAAAATATGTCAAAATGTGTCAAAATGAGTGGGAATTGACCAGCGAAAACTGGAGATATGACCAACATTTGCCAACTAACACCTCACAAAGTCGGCCATTTCGCGGTCTATTCGGCCAAGGAAGTTCTGCTTACAGTAAGTCTAAGTATACATTTTTTCCGCATTGTGCCCACGTGCCGGTTCTACTTAGGGGTTCAGTCTTCAGAGGATGAAAGAGATGAGAAAACATGAGTGCTTACACTGCAGCATGCGAGAATCATGGTTCATCATGCTCCCCACATTTCTTGGCTCACCTTCCCATCCCATTTTGGTCAAGCTGCCCGCTGGGAGGATTCAAACTCCTCCAGAAAGCGGATCAAGACGTCCGCCATCTGCCGGGTGTTGATTCCCAGCTCCTCGGCCAAAGAATCCTTGGAAAAAGTCGGATGAAGGCCGAGCTGGGATACAACTGGGGATAGAACTGTGGTAACTGTGGGTAACTGGTGGTAGAACCCCATGGGGCACGGGGTTGGCCACACGGGCACATGGCCACCACCACCACCACCACCTCATCATCATCAACATCATCATCATCATCATCATCATCATCATCACGCGCTGGGTCGAGACAAGGCTCATACAAAGATATGTGCTCCAAAGTTCTTCTCTTGACCTGCAAATTTCTTCAGGGCGCCAAGTAAGTCCGAAAATCTTGGAGTATCTGCGTTGCGGATCAGAAAAACATGTCCTGATTGCAAGAAGCCTTCATTTATCTCATCCTAACACCCGGAGCGCGTGACTGCCTTGGGCCCATAGTTGGAGCACAGCTGAGCGTTGGTGACTTTTTCCTCCTGGGCCCGCGGTTCAAGGTGCCATGCTCAATCCCACACCATCTCCTTCGGACCTAGTTTCCAATGGTAGCGTCACAGGGAGGGTCCTAATGTGTAGATCTGCGTCGATCTGCGTATCCCATGTATCCCCGATCCGAGTGGATCTGCCTCATCAGTTTCATCTGTCTAAGTCTTAGCAGCTTAGCATCTCGCGGCCTTTTTGCACAGACGTGCCATGGTTCAGCCCCCCATCTCCCAATGGCCCCCAGCCACCAACTCCTTCCAGGCTTCAGGTGCCTTTTGCTCATGGATCTTCCGCAAGGTACGAACTAAGCGCCTACCAAGACCCAAAGACCCTCAATGACCCTCAATATCCCTCAAGATTGTCGAGTCCAGTGGTGGAAACGGGCAAAATAATGCCAAAAAAAAATCGTGAGGATATCATGGTGATATTATAGGGATATCATAGTAATCATATGTAATCATGAGGATGTACGTGATGTCATGTGGATATCATGATAAATATGAGACTGATATTGGATAATCCCCGGTGCTCGCCCGCATCTTTCAGCGCCTGAGCCACTCAGGCATCAGCAATCGAGCCGTGACCAAATGTGAGAAGGTCACACCCGTCACCTGCACACAGCGTGGCTGCGCTTGGTGTGGACAGGACAGGAGATATGAAGTATTGGGCCCCACTTGCAACTTGGTGTTGGAATATCCCTAACTGGGGTGGTAGGGTGGTATATTACCAATCAAACAGCTTAAGACCTTCCGCAACTTACAAGGAATCTAGTCCACTGCTAGATTCACCCAGCCAAACCCTGCCTTGGACATGGTGATGGTGGACACCGAACCATCTTTGGAGGCATCGCCCTCCTGGATATCCATGGCATGTGGGAAGTGACACGCCAAGTCCGGTGGAATGCTCCGATACCAATGGCCTCATCAAGTGCGGCGGCGATCCTTCGGTGCTCCGAAGACGGTGCTCCCATCTATCTGCACCCAAGATGAGAAATTGGTGGCCTTCAAGATCTTCAATTTTTAGACTCCAAAAAAAGACAATGAAAACTTGTTTCCCAGACTTCCCATCTATTTCAATCATCTCATCCCCTCTTAGTCCCCAGCATCCCCATCCCCCCATTTTTGAGCAAGGGACACTCGCCCTTCAGCACGTCGGGCGTGGAGGATTTGATGACCAAGGATTTCCCACTGGATCTCACCGTGTTGAAGGCTCGGGCATCGATAGCGCCCTCCAACATTTGACCTCCCGCCTGACAGCTTGGAAGCTGCAAGGGATTGGAAACTTGGTGGACCTGCAAAAGCCTACAATGTTGATGTGAAATAGGAAAGCTATAGGCCATAATGGCCATAGAAGATGCAATTACAGAAAGACTGGGAGATTCATTGACAATGAAATGGATTGGCAAAGATCCAGTTGGTTTATGCTGCTTTCGGAGCTGCCTGACCCACATACCAGCCGAGCTCTCGGCTCAGATCTCCCTGGGAGTTGATCGCATGTGAATCGACGGTGATGTCCGCATAGGGCTTCCCAAAATGTAGCCTCAGCAGTCTCAAAATAAAGGGCTCAGCTGGAGCCCGGGGGGCAATTTTTCTGACCCGCCTGACCAGGACAGGAAGAATGTGGTCAATTTATGTAGATTTTTAGATTTTTGAGTATGGGGTGACCCCCATCTTGATCCATACCGAGGTATGGGTCGAAAGTGGTAATGTCCATCGATATGACTCCACACCCTTCAACTGGGTCAACTAACATAGCTATGAAACATGTATACTGTATACTGTACTGTATACAATCTGGTTGGTGGTTTCAACACCTCTGAAACATATTAGTCGGTTGGGATGATTATTCCCAACATATGGAAAAATGAAAAATGTTCCAAACCACCAACCAGGTATACAATACACGATTTACCCATTTTTTTCCATGGTGATTCTCAGGTGGCTCGTCGTAAGGGATATTCAACTGCTCCAGGAGTTTGAAGGTGTCGTAGCCCTGGTCAGCAATCGCCAGGTCTACTCCGCCCCCGGGCATCATTCCGCGACCTGGGCCCCATGGTTGTGCTCTCCATGGTCCATGGTTGGCCGGAAATGGAGATCGAAGCACCGTGGAAAAAAACATGAAAAGGCCTCAAACCATCTCAAACCCATCTTTCTTCAACAAAACCAATCTTGCTTTGTCACAAAAACAGCGTATCACGGCATCACCATCTCAATCCATCGATTCTACTGATGCTTCTTCCACCCTATAAGAACCAAACCCAGGATTTGCGCAAGCAAATGTTTATCGAGGAGAATGGTCAGCGTGAGACCCATTGTTTTTTGTTCCCGGCACGCATCTATAAAACAACCCCAGCGCTGAACCCAAACGTTCACCCAGCAACTGGTGGACTCATGAATCTTCATCTCAAGCCAAAATCTATGGAACATCTCAAAAAAAATCCCCGGAAAAATTCACGTAGCAACATCTTTTCATCATCTTTATCATCAAAATTTCGCCAAATCCCAATATCCCAGTTCAACTGCCAACCCTACCATGGTGTACCCTCTGGTAATTTAACGTAGCTATTGAAAATGGCCATTTATAGTGAGTTTTTCCATTAAAAATGGTGATTTTCCATAGTTATGTTAGTTTACCAGAGGGTAACTTCCATGGTGTTCTTCCCAGGCGCTGGTGGTGATGATGATGGTATGCTTCGCCTTGTGGAGCTGCCGCACCAGTTCAATGGCGTTGGGAACAGGCTCCACCCCGCCGCTCTCGTTGGGATGCACCAAGGTGCCGTCCAGGTCGAAGCAGAAACGCATGGTGCGGGAGACCTCACCGCTGACCGATGTGACCGGTAGAAAAAGCCATGGATCCATTGGGAAAACATAGGGAAATCATGAGAAATCTGTACATTTACGGCTAAATATGATCTATAATTGTCATATAATTTGTCAATTTAATTGTCAGAGTCTATCTATCTGGATATAATATTCACATACGTATGTATATATATATATTTATATATATATAATTATATATATATACAAGATACCAATGGTTAATGATGGTGAAACTGGAGTAGAAACTGGAGTAGTCTCTGAATTACAGTATAAGTAATCAACAAAGAAGGATGATGAATATGTAATTCTTTACTATTGCATACTGTTGCCATAGTTTCCATTACTATAATTACGATTGAGGGGCAGGTGGAGGACAACACTTCTTGTTCCGCCCTCCATCAACAGGGCGGCATCACCCTTTACCACCTGCTGTTGTCAACATGGTAGCGACTTGGTGGTAGCGACTCTCCTATCCTCCAGGATTCAAACGGATCTACTCAGACCCATTCAAACCCGTTCAGAGCCATTCACAACCCATTCAAATCCATCTGTCCACCCAAAAAAAGGCCAGTGCTGGTGCGTTCCAATCTTCACAGCAAGGGTTTTTTCATGTTTTAGTTTTTCCCAGTGTCCCAGGTACTAGGACCTGGCCACTGGAGACCTTCCGCACGAAATCCTCGAGCTGAGGAGGGGTGGAAACCAAGGCCACATCTTGGCAGTTCACGGGGAGGCCAAAGAAGTCCTCCCCATGGGACATCATCCACGACATCAAACTGGAGGCATAGAGCCCACCCTTGGTGGCCTGGACGATGGGATGATGGGATGAATGCACAAATTGCATATAAAAGCGCCGCGTTCCAAACAGCCTTGGACAAGCTCATATTACAATTCTTCATGACCATAATCCACATGTGAAGTCTATTGTAAGTAAAAGTTGTACCCAAGGTCAAGGTTTTTTTTCGCATGGTGTACGACCGCCTTCCCCACAAACCTTCCCGCCAGCCATCGGCCTCCTCCGGACATTCCAACAGGCCCTCAGACGCTTGGCGAAACTCCGCGGCACTTTTGAAGATGTAGGTGCCGCAGTTGGCCATGGAAGAGATCACCGACCTGACCGGTCTCGGTGCCCCTTGTTTCAAGGGGGCAGAGATTGAAGGCTTGCTTTCAATGACTAGGACCAAAAGGTATTATCCGTTAAATATTCCAGTGCTGTTAGGAGTTGGACATTGTGAGAATGTACTGTATGTCTTTATCTATAATACCCTCCGGTATACTAACATAACTATTGAAAATGACCATTTATAGTGAGTTTACCCATGACAAATGGTGATTTTCCATAGTTATGTTAGTTTACCAGAGGGTATATGTACATATTTGCGAATGCGCGTACAGTCATGTACAGTGGGATCCAAGGGAGTCCAGATTCCTGGAAGAAATTCGGGTGCTGCTGAAGAGCACTACAACCCATGGGTCCATTCCTACTCGCAGATTTCTCGCGATTTTGAGGTGTCCTAAGTCGCCACCAAAAGGGCCAAGAGACTTCTCTTTCACCTCCAGGATCTTCCCATCATCTGACATCCTGAGATAGGAGAAGTTCGCTCGCTGTAGGCCTGGCCGAAAAAAACTTGGATGACCCTTTTTGGAGTGGGCCACAACCGAAGCCACCCACTGGGTTGATTGGAAGGAAAAGTCATGGAGAAAATCCGAGAATTTCTGGACATGATGGATTTATTGGATTTGATATGATTTGATCATCCAATTCTGTGGGATTCTCTGAGCAAAACCGCAGGTATACCGCAGGTTAAAACCAAAGTTCTGTGAAACCACCTGCTCCAGTCTGCCCTGCCTGTGCCCGAGACTGGGGCCTGTCCCAAGTCAAAGTAAACAGAGGCAAACTGAGCCTCTGAGGAGCGACAGAGATGTAGCAAATCCACCTGGGAAGAAAAGCCAAATGAGTGACGTCACACGAAATGCTGTGGGGTAGATCGGGGTTAGTGATGGATGCACTACATGATCAACAACAAGAGGGGCATGTGCGTGTGATGGGGCAGCAACATGTGTCAAAAGTGGTTGATGCTCCAGGCCAGGGATGATGTCATTTCTTTGATATGCCAAGTAAGTTGATGATGGTAATTGTATGTAATTGTCATCGCAATGATACCATGGACCCGGTCATAGTCATTGCGCCCAGCACCCCCTGTCTGCCATTATCATTCTCGTGCCTCATGGCCATCATGATTCTGACACCCGATGAGACAAAACAATTGTTGTATATTGTTGTGCCTCTGATGGACATCATGATACATCATGAATGGCGTATGGTCGCTAAATTAACATAAACCTTAGTTACCAGTAAAAATTGGCTGTTTTCGAGGGTCTATGTTCAGTAACCAGAGGGTAAGTTGAAGGTTTCTGTTAACTCATTGCCACCATGTGAGGTACTGGTCCCATCAATCCGAAAGATCCCCCCCTTTTTCGGGACCAATTCCGACCCAGCTTCCCCGTGGTAGATGCTGCTGCTATCGAGCGTAACGAGGCGATTTCGGCTCTCCTGGTGGAGGGCTGGTTTTCGATGGTTCATATAGGGGATCTACCCGCTGATCATAAAAGGGATAGAATATGGTATGTATAGCCAACATTAGCCAACCATATCCCATTATATATATATATAATATATATATATATATATCATTATATGATATTATATGGATGACTTCTAAGCAAGTCATCCTGTGAAGCCTCGGATTTCCGGATTTCCGGATTTCCATATATTTCCATTTCCGAAATCCCGAGGAATCCCCCTCCTTGGCACTCATCTGCCTGGCGACCGATAGCACTGTCTCGAGCCAACCCCTGGTCTCGAAGGGCAGCACGATCACCTTGACTTTCACCTTCCAAGGATTCCACAGGAATTGTCAGGATATCATGATCTGCAGAATCACTTGGCGGAGATGGTAGAGGTCGGGCCACCTCCAACTGCAATTGTTTGGTGCACTATCCTGGAAACCAATTTCACATTGAAGAATCTCTCAAAATTCGCCCCTGGGCATGTCACTCACTAGTTCACTAGTGTTGTGAAGAGAAAATGAGCAATCTTCAAGCAGACCAAGCCCAAAGGGAAACATCATGAAACACGTCTTGGTCAACTTTCCTCCTGCTAACCTCATGGTAAGAAGCAGAACATCTCCGGTTCCAAACTCAGCTGTTTGGGTGGTAAGTGGTTGATGTTTATGTCACGGAAGTGAAACCTTTCCGAATATCATAATTTAATGTCATAACAAAAGATACCCAACGAGAAAGTTGACTTGTAGACATTCCATTTCCCCATTCTTATTTCCCTTAGTTTCCCAAAGCAACAACAGAAAGTCACATCAACAACATTCAACAGGTGTCCTTTTTCCCCGTTTTTCCACCCTTCTGAAGTTCATCTTCTCAAAAAAGTTCGAATGGTACGCCAACCTGGGGTAGCATCCTTGCCAACATCTTCTTGATATCGTACTGCTTCAGGATGGGCGCAGGCACTGCCAAGAAGATGGAGTCCTCCTTGGTGATGCTGAGGTAATCCAGGACCCACATCAGCACCGGTCGCCCCACAATGTTCACCTTGGTGAAAACCGACCGACTCATTGGAGAGAATCTATCAGGATTATTCAGTATTCGTTCAATCACCATGTTTAATGGAAAATCACCATGTTGAATGGAAAATCCTAGAGATAATGGAAAATCATCATGTTGTGTTAGGAATTTTCCACTATTGGAGGGGAAAAACTGATTTCTTTCTTGGAATGTCCTTATGCCCTTTTCTTGTACACTCTGGTAATATAACATAGCTATTGAAAATGGCCATTTATAGTGAGTTTTCCCATTAAAAATGGTGGTTTTCCATAGTTATGTTGGTTTACCAGAGGGTATCTCTTTGCTATTGGCTTCAATGAAAACATCCCCCCCCTTTTATCAAAAATCGCCCGGTGACCAGAGGCTTTGGCATCCTGAAGCCAGCCTCTGCAAAGTCGGCACCAGAGCCTCCCATTGGAATGATGATGGACAGCGGTTGGCCACCACTCTCCGCCGGCCTTGACGCTGCGCCACCAAAAAAAAATATGGGCCGCTGTAGTGTTGAAAACGGATGACGCAAAGAGAAATAAATAGGATAAATATAGACAATTCTAATCTATAATATTTTATAATCAATTTTGTATCATGTATAGTATAGATTATGACTAAGATAGATTTGCAGTTGTCTACCCCAAGAGATCGAAAATTATACAGTACTATGATGTAATACCCTCCAGCAATGTAACATAGCCACGGACGATTACCCACTGACATCGACGATTTACAGTACCTACAATTTCCATGACATGGCTATTTTCCATGACAAACTGTTAGATTGCCAGAGGGCGTTCACAATCAAATCCCCATATGAGCTGGTTAAATCACCATGAAATTCCCATGGTTATCCCCATGATTAACATGCACAGTGATGTACAATAATTAATTATTTAGGCCCTTTTTTACCATACCTATCATTGTCCTCATGTTTGATATTATCCCGATTATTAAGCCCTATCCATGATCATTGAACTACATAATTACTAACAGCAGGATCAATGTGATCTAAACGTGTGGAAAGTTCATCAAAAACGGCCCAAAACACCATAAAAAACTGGGGCCTCCACAGCATCCCATCTCTTGAAGTCTCGTCCATTCTCCATAAACCCACATTTTTTTCATATCTTTTCCCCCCGAAAAACTTGGGGCACCATGTCGGCCTCATGCCACTGGGGGAGTTCTGCTGCGTCATCGCCTGCAACTGCCGCTTCATGGCAAACAGCTCAGCCTCCTAGGCAGGGGCCAGAGGTCAGCCCCGGAGCCGGGGAGATTGTTTTTCCATCATGTGTTTTTTCTGGGTTTTCGATGTGTTTCCCGTTTTATCCATGGTGTTCAATTGTGTTTATTTGGGTTGTTCATGGTTGTTCCATGGTTTTATACTTTTAAATGTGTTTTTCCATATAAATGTTTACTTGGAAATAGGCAGAATGAGGAAAATGTGAGGTAACTAACTGCTCGTTTTTTGCTTGAGAAATGGCGCTTGAATCAGGCAAGATTGGGGTCTCACTACCATTTCATGGGGATGCATGATTTTTTTGATGGATCCGAAGAGGGGTGATCATTTGATCGGTTGGTTCAACCAAGGCTACCCAGTTCTTTGCTACCTGAGCCATGAATCCGATACCCCTATCCCGTCCCACTACCCCAGGTCTATAGCTAGCATTCCTATGGTCCTATGGTTAAAAGATGTTAAAAGAAACAATCCCCATTAAACCAGGTGGTATTACCCACTATATCCATCTATATCCTATACCGAACCAACTCCATCTCGGACTGCAGGATGGTCCCAGGATGGTCCCATCTCCACAGCTCCTTGCTTTTCACCTGCGCCTGCAAGGCCACCACTTCCGGCCATGCAACCCCATCACTGACCAAGCCCGGCGGCCGCGCCATCGCGACAAGGCCCAAGGTCTTGGATTTGTTTTGGGGGGTAAGTTATGGAAATATCCCAACGGTTTTAAGAATCTGCATCTCTAGATATCTCTATGTAGATATCCCTAGATTCTAGATATCTCTAGATCTCCCGATGCTTGAAGCGAAATTAGAGCTCAACTGGATGTGGCAACTGCAGGTTGACCACTGCAACTTGCATTGCATCATGGATGGCACTGGCAAAATGCCTGGAGCCAAGCAGATCAGTTTTTCCATGGCTTCAAAAACAATCAAAATTCGGCCCATAATGTTGGTAAAGTAATAATAAACCACCCCTATTTTGATGGTTTATTATAGAACCATATAGAACCCATTTATTTATGGTGATTTTGGGGGTGGACCAACATGGTATGCCAAATATGGGTGCGTCCTTCAAAAAAAGAAACGGAGGACAATCCCATTAAATCAGCCCAAAAAAAAAACGGAAAAACATCAAAATCTATCAGCCCCAGGGGCTGAGCGCCAAAAAAAAAAATGAAAATCCCATGGGTTTCATCCTTTCCCGCTGGGTAGACCATGGCTTCATCCCTGGCGCCCGGACTCCAAGAGTTCGGACAACTCCGTGAGTCCCAAAGCCGCCGTGGTGCCACCCGGCCTGCATTCCCAACTTTAGGAATCTTTAGCCAACCCCAAAAGATAGTAAATCCATGTAAATCCCCAAGATGAACACGGGTTCTCTATCTCTCTTTTTGTTGGGTTAGTATTTAAAAAAAAGGATTGATCTTGGGGTCCGGAGGTTTCCAGCATGCTGGTAGTGTGGATGTTGAGGATATCATCACCATGGCGATCGATTTTCAGCAAAATATTGTTTGTTGCGGCAAACACAGTAACCAACCTGCAATGCGGATAAGAATCATTTCTGGTAAGCTTGGGGATGGCTTCTCATTGTGTATGCCCAATAGATTTTTCTGAAGGGCAATGGCAATATTATGCCACCATGATGGATGGTCACCATGCAATCCAATCCCAAAGGTCTCGCAGCATGGTGCCCGCACAAGCCAAGCGAGTCCAGTAACGCCTTGGCGTCCAGCATCTGCGGCGGCAGCGGAGGGCGGGCTTCTACTCACATGGTACCCCGCAAGCAGCCCAGGGGTAACATGACTCACACGTATATCTATCCATCTATCTATCTATCCATCTATCTATCCATCCATCTATCTATCTATCCATCCATCTATCTATCCATCCATCCATCCATCCATCCATCTATCTATCTATCTATCTGTGTGTGTGTGTGCGCACCTATTTATTTATAATTTGTAGATTTATCACTGAAGTCCCCCTCCGCACCTTCAAGCTCTCCCTGAGCTCCTTTAAGGCCTCCTCGGGATCCACCTGCTTTTGTCGGTGAATTGAGAAGTTTCACCAGGAAATATCATTTTTTAAATACGAAAAAAATGATGAAAAGGTGGTTCTTTGGAGATGATTGGCTGAAATTCTGATTAAGGAGAAATGGCTGGAAGCCATGCTTGTTTCCATCAACATGAAGGTTTTGCGCTGTAGGTTTTCCCTGAAACCTCCCAGGAGACGGTCAATATGGTTCTCAAGTCACAAATGGAGAGGATATTTAAGTGGTTAATCATGGTTCATAGCTAGTTATAACATGTTATATATAACTTAAGTATATGAGTAAGTAGGATGTACACGAAACCACTAACCATGGTCATAACTATAGTTCATGAACTGCCAATCTGCGAACCTCCATGGCGAAGAGGTTGTCTGCCTTGACACCGCTGTGCCACGGTAATCGAAATCAGTGGAAGCTTTGCTCAATGATCTCGACATCCACGAGATCATTTTGGTGTTGGCATCAACTTAGCATTGGCCATATGTTTTCTCATTTTGAGTAAATTTCTACCTTCTGGTAACCCACTCAGTTCGATGATTTGCCCATGTGCCCGGATTCTTCCACTGTAAAAAAAAATCTCCATTGTTTTTTTCCATATCTTCCGAAACATGTTAACATCTTCACATATTGTCCCACACTTTCCCAGTAAAACCTCCATAGTTTCCCTATCTTTTCCCTATCTTTTCCCTATCTTTTCCCTATCTTTTCCCTATCTCCCCGTTCAATTTATGGCCATGTCCCACGACCTCGCCATGTCCAAAAAAACCACCCGAGGCACCACTTCTCTGGGCCGGCCATTCAAGGGCTCGCAAAGAGCGTCGCCCAAGGAATGCGCCGGGTCCGTGGAGATGATCAACACCTGCGAATCATTGGGGAATCCTTGGTGAATAATGGGGGATAATCACCTTGAAAATGATGTTTATATAAATATGTTGGGTAAATGGTAAATATGGTTCATCCATGGTGAAGAATGGTTAGTCATCTACAATACATATATATATATAATTACATATATATATATATATATATATGTGTATATATATATATATACACATGTTGTATATTAACAATAATGGTTCGTACTAGTGAATCAGTTGAATAATGGTTCGTAATGGATAATAAGATACATCCTGAAGGACCATCGAAATTGAGGTCAAATGGGGCTTTGATATTGTTCTTGAAAAGTTGACTTAGTTCATAATGGTTAATAATGTTAGAAATGGTGAAAAATGGTTAATGTGGTGGTTAGTAATGGTAAAGAATGGTGTACAATAATTACAATAATACATAATGATTAAATTGATAGTTTGCAGTTAATAGCCAATCATGTTTGACCATACTTGTTCACCAGATGTCTTTCAGAGCCATGATATATAACTGTTGGGATAATAACAATAGGGGGGGCCACTTACGGGAATTCAATGGGAGGAGGGAAGGAATTCAGTCGCTGACATTTCCGAGACACCTTCTTGCCCTCTGCCGCCGAGGCAGCCGCAAAGGATGAAGACGAGGACGTCTTGCCTATTGCTTGAAGCAGTGCCTATGAGATATGATCCCATCTCATTATACTAGTTGGTTGATAGGTTTCCCTACTATGGGTTGCCATAATCCATAGTAGAATATAGTAACCAATCAAGCAATTACTTTAAATGGCTCACATGATGAAACTCACACGACCTCACCGTTCAGGCTTGCAACTGGTAATGACTTTGACTGATGTCTGTACAGGGCTTGGGCTGTCCAAATGTTGTCTCTGAGCCAACTGTCCGGATATAGCTCACCCTGATTTTGCGGCATATAATATATATATATAATTATAATATATATATATACATTTACATACAAGATCATACAAGAATGTAATACATGTATATGTTATAAGACTCCCAGCTCCTGGCCTACACCACCCTTCCCACCGAAGAAGATGATTTGCTGCCCAGGCTGGCCTACCTTGAATGGTTTTTTGGGATTGGGTCGTCATGGCTGGGAAATACCCGAACGAAATGTTTCTAAAAAAAATTGGAAAATCATGGGAAAGTATCGAAAAAACATCTCAGATATATCAGATATGGAGGTTTAGTTCGCTGGGAAAGTCATCAAACTAAATGAAGCTAAATGAGGGATTTTCATGGATTTTCCATTGCCACGTTTGATTACCGCAGGGTAGCATCCTCAAATCCAAGGTTCAGAGATCAGCACTTCCGCTAAATCCCAACTGCTCACTCTGGGGACCGTTCCGCCATGGCCGCTTCGGCATTCCGCCGGACGCGGGATCGATAAGGCACGCCCCTGACCTGGCTGGTCAGTAGGCCATCGATTTTCCTGGGAGAATCCATGGGGGATGTAGGGCCACTAGGGCTGCACCTTCTGCACCTGACGGCGATAGGCTGTCAATGGAGCCTCAGCGACTCCAACAGGCATCTGGGGTCTGGATCCCAATATCAATATCCCCTCTCAAGACCTTCTGGGGACATAAAATGATATAAAACTGAAGAAACGAAGCCACCAAACATCTTGAATAATTTTGGAATCTCTCATCAACTCATACCGGGCCTCCCCCACTTGACCCATCAGTGCCAGGGGCCCCCGCAGCCAAGATCAAGCCCGCCAAACGTCGTGCGTCACAGGCGTCGCCAGTCCGGGGCCTGGTAGTCACTGCTAAGTGAAGAGACTTGTGTAGGCCTTAGTGTTTGCCTTATTATTTGCCTCATTGTCTGCCTCATGCCCGCTACTGTGGGACGCATGTTGGATGCTCATCTTGATGAAGCTCAAACGCAAGCAAAACGATTATTCCGCGATCTCACATGGCTATGACAAGGAAAAAAATGCATTTGACAATCCAGTAATTTTCCTACTTTACTTGGAGATATCCAACGGCCCTGGCTCCCATTCCTCCAGCCTTCGCGAAAAGCTGGAGGCGGATGCTGCCGAGCCACTGTACTCATGGCCTTTCCAAGGCAGTCTCTCGAGACTTTGCCAGCAATGAGTTTCTTGGCGGAACGTGATGTGTGAGGAGCTGGCCCAATTCCCTGATCGGCAAGATCGAACTCCGATATTCTCATCATTTCTTCAGGGCGGCATCGGGTGCAGAGGTCCCCTCCACTTTCGTTCCACCGAGTTTGATCCAATTTTAGCTGGTTTCAGCCCTGCACAACCTGCCAGTTTCCCCAAAGCACGCTCGGATACGACCTTTTTTTTGCTTCCAGCTGTCAGTCCAGCTGCAAACGAGTGCCTCACATGGCCTTCTGATATGCTGGCGTGCCCTGAAGTGGCGGGCCGATTATGGCCGATTGACGCCAAAGCATGGCCAGAAAATCCAAACCCCTTTCACACATCATGAAAGGACCAAAAATGACCAAAATCCAACACTACAAAGGGGAATAGCCCAACAACATTCACATCAACACTCACACTAAAATAGTTCTTAGTTAAAATGTTCTTTAAAAAATGTCCATATCTTCCCTTGAAACCCGAACTTTGGATCCATTCTACCCATCCCCTAGTGGATCCCAGTGGATCCCGGCCCCCGGCACCTTGATCAACTGAATGGCTTCCGTCAGCGACTTTGTCTCTGCCCGTCGGTTGGCCTCCCGCTGGCCCAGCGCAGCCTTCAGCCACGCGCAGTCCGGCTGCACGTCCGCCTGGGCGACGCGGCGAGGGTTCCATAAAAGCCCCAACATGGATGGTTTATAATGGAAAATCCTGTTAAAATGGATGATTTAGGGATATGTATCCCCATTTTAAGGAAACCTCCATAATCAAAACAATGGTTATCACCACTCAATCACGAGATTACCCGGGGTAAACATTGCTAAAACCATGTGGAAAACCCAAGGGGAAACCCGTGACAAGGATCTAGAAATGGTGGGTCAGTGGGTCTTCCACTACGGTAGTTTACTGAAGGGTATAGCTAGTATAGCATGTATAGCTAGTATAGCATGACCACTTCCGGGATCGATCCCTCCCGGTGTCGTGTCATCTCCTGGGTGCCAGGACCAAATACTGTGCCAAGGACATCTTCTCCTGCCTCAGGCGATCAACAAATGAGAAAGAAAAAAGGGGGCAAGTCTCATGGCTAATGGGTCACATAGCAAATATCAAGAAAGCATCTCTAAATTCGGATAGTTTTCCTTTGCATGATTGGATTTCCAGAGAGCACATGAACTCTATTTGGTGATCCCCAGATTTCTCTTGATCCAAGGGTCTTGGTCTTCTCAAGCATCTCATGCTTCTCAGTCAGCTCCTGCTTGGTGTCAGCAATCTCCTGGCTATGGCTGTCAAGCACCACAAGTACCACAGCCACCAGCAGGCCATCCCCAGGCCATCACGCCTTGGTCGTCTCAGTGATGCTCTTCTTCAAGTCAGCTTCGGACTGAGTCAACAGCGCTAAGTTGTCCTCGAAGCTGGCCTCCCCCGGCACATCTGGTGGACATCCCGCAGGAAAACCATGGTTTTTCCCATCTTTTCCCCATGAAACATGGCGTTGTCCAAGCATTTCCCTTAAGCAAACACGTGTTCTTAAAACTTCGGGATGATGTCATGTTCATCCAATGTCAGGCCATGGAAGTTTGACCTCCCCAAAGTCAAATCATCGCTCACTGTTGGTTGAACCGGCACCTGAGCCTCCCCTTCGGTCTTGTGGGCTGCATCCTCCTCAGACTTGGTATCATCCAAGACCTGGAGATGTTCATCTTAGATCAGCCCACAAAATCCTGGGATTCCCCAATCAAAGGGACAAAGATTGGATGATTCTTGGGTTTCCCCCCTGGAAACTATCTGAAAATATCAACCAATGGTCCCCGTTGATAGAGGATTTTCCAGAAAAACAGCTGGATTTCCGGTTGCCAAATTTGCTGACTGGAGCGTCCACTGGGCCCAACATCTGGTGCTCGGCCAATTTCAGATTCACCAAACTATCATCAAACTCCTAAGGTCCAGGACTTTGAACTGATGAGCCCTTCCCACAAGATAATCCCCAATGATGGGCCTGAAATATTATATATATATATTATACAGTTATACATATATATATATATATGCTGTGTGTGTAAACCCAAATGCTAAGCCATAGTTTTCTAGGGCGTCGCATATTACAAGGAGACCCCCGACAACGGGCCCTTGAGAGTCCAAATCCTCCACGGGCACGCGACCCACCGCTGGGACCCCCCACGTTTTGCAACATCTTCAGCACTTCCTGGCCTCGCAACCTGAGGACAACATTTGGGGTACCAATGGGGTTCTAATTGCCACTAGAAAACTAAGCTCACGTATCTAGCATTCGTTTGTGCAATACATGGGTATGTCATGGTATGTCTGGCTCTATCGAAGGTAGAAAACAGAATGAGCCAAAATATGCCAGATTCTATAGGGAAGCTCAGTTTGTCACAGCATAACCTTACAAATGATGGTGTTCTTTGACTGGACTTCTTCACCCAGTTTCATGTCACTGAATTCCCTGTAAAGCACTGTTGTGTTGGCAAGGTCACAAACCACTTTCCTAGTGTTTGTTTGTACCAGGTGGATAGTCGCGAATCATCCTTGGATCCTTTGGCAGAGTCTTTCAGCATGCGTGTCCCACAACACATTGCATCCAAGCTACTTCGACTCCCCCTGAGGCGAAGTAGCGGAGAGGCGAAGTAGCGGGAAGGCGTAGGCCATGGCAACAAGAGTCTGGTCTCAGTTGATGGTTGGTTATGGTTTATGGTTGATTATGTTGAATAAGTGGGAGTGAATTCTGGAGAAGACTTTGGGAAACAAAAATGTGTTTCACGATGTTTCACGCAATCCTGGTGGAAGTTCGACCATGCGGGATGAGTTTCATCACCACCATCACCATCACCATCACCATCACCTTCCCCACTTCCCCTCCTGAAGGAGGGCCAGCTTGGTGTAGTACTGCTGCAAGACCGTCCTGAGTCACAGCCTGTGGGTATCTGGTTGGTGGTTTCAACCCAAATATGGGTTCAGAATCACAAATTTTGGTGAAAACATTCAGAGCATTTGAAACCACCTACCAATAAGATCCAATAAGTAGTTATAGACTTTGGAAGTGGGATATATCTTCTCCCCTTGAAGTTTCAAGAATTGTATAACCTCAGGAGCCAAGCAAACCGACCAAGCTTTGCTGGCCAAATCGACATTCTCCTCACACTGTTCAAGTTTGAAGTTTGAACTTTCTCCTTGGAATCTAGTCGAATCTAGTCAGCCAATCACCAGCCTATCTTGGTTCACCCCGGTCCACAAGTCCATTTGTTTTTCACAAAACCTGGGATCGTTTGTCGGCCGAGCCACATGGCTGTCTTCACCAGATTCTGCGAATCTGAAAAATCTTGCACCTTCTTCCTTGACATGAATCTGGGATAATCTGGGCTCTGCTGAAAGAGACTTGCAGCCCAAAAGCATCCAGTAATTGAGAATAGTTGAGAAACAGTTGTTCATGTCGTTTTCATGTTTGCTTCTATGTTTGGTCATGTTTCATTGATCAATTTGCATGTACATATTTTGTTTCAGAGAGGAGAGGATGTTCTTTGAGAACAGCTCCAGTGTCATAGCATATCATAACATCTTCCCACAATCCAAGCAGCTGGTAGTTCTTATTCTCTGACTTCCTCAAGCGGATGGCTGCTGATTCAACGTCCCAATGGATTCCCATTTCTGGTGGTTACCCATCCAGAAATGGGAACGTGGGAGGCTGGTAACTCCCCTGAACTCAATGGAGGTTTTTGTCGCATTTTAGAGCTGGGAAAACCGTCGGTAACTCTCTCATTTTAATGGATTTTCCAGCACGCAAAATGTTTACTTGCAAATGTTTTCATGGGATTTCACCAAGAATTTCATGGTAAAAAAAAACATGAGATTAAACATGATGAGGGTAAACCATGGGGATATCACTCAGCAACTGTCCTGGTGGCGGTGATGTCCTCCTGATCCTCCTCGTTCCGCTTCAGATCCTCCCTGGACTGCTTCAGCATCAGCTCCAAGCCATCCACGCCTGTGAGGGTAGTGTCCAGCTCGGTGATCGCCTAACCGGCTTTGGTGGGAGTGAAAACCCATGGAGAACCATGAAACCAAAATTAGGGGCTGGGGTGGCAATTTCAAGATCTTGACCAACTGCAGGCCACACTTTTTTCCATATTTTTTTCGGACGCTATTGAGTATATTCGGCCATGTTTGTTGACAAACGTGACAACGCTGAAGACTGGAAATTTCAAGCTGGCCGTTCGAACGGCTTTGAAGTTCAGTCGCTGTCTTCAGGGTGTCCATCTGGCCAGTCTTGGCCGTCTGGCCAGCCGTGTTCTTGGACAACTCCTAAGCCAAACAAAAGGGCACTTGCTCCCCATTTCCATGGCACAGGGCTTGGTAAATGGTTCGTTTTGGGGATTTGTTTCACATCACTTTCGAGTATCGATTGGAGATGTGATATCATATGATATCCCCTAATTTTAGTTGGGTTTTTTGTGAAGAATCAGGACATTTACCAACCCCTGGGACTCCCATGCTCATCAGTTTCCCACTTATATTTGAGCACTGGATCGGTTTCTTATGTGCCAGGATCATCCCATTCGCCACCAGGGTTGTTCCTCTGGGATTCCGACCCGCCGCACGTGCGGTCACGATTCGAGTTGTTGATGTTGAATCGTTCGCAAGCCCATTCTTGTTGAAAACCCTTAATTGGGGACTATTAGCAATTTTAAGCCTCCCGTAAATACATTCTGAAAATACACCTAGCCGTGTAACATATTGGAAAATTATGGGGGCAAAAACATCTTTGATGGGAAAAAAATGGAAAAACACATGATCCTCGACAAAAGGAGTTGATTTGTCCACTGCCATTTCCGAGATTTCTTCCTCGCCCAGATTCTGCCGCGCACCAAACGGATTTCTTGTCATCGGCCTTGCCCTCCGCCTGGATAACCTCAATAAAAGCTGATTTGGGGATGGGCAAAATTTATAAGCACCAAAAAATGGGTGGTTGAATACTAGAAGAAACAAATCTTGTGGGTCCCCATGCCCATTTCAACATGTTCAATCTGATGATGTTGGTGGGTTGGCTGTCGCCTCTCTGGCTGATCGAAATCCGTTTTACGGTCCATCCCAGCTTGGATGATGTTGGATGGAAACTGAAGAAGAGTTGGAAGCACTAAAACAGATGTATGCATGTGTACTTTCCAAAATATATGAACATGATTGAAACCACCCACCTCTCCTTAAGGTTAATTACTAATTACTCAGTGCCCAAAATCAGGTGGGGTAGTCCATGGTCTTCCTGGGTCTAAACTCCCCAACCATTTGCAGTTCAATTTGCTTTCCGCATCGTCTCAATCTCTTCAATCACCTGCCCAGGAGGCAACAACTTTGTGGGCACAAATGCCCTACATCCTTTTGCTGGAAATCCGGTCTAGGCCCAGTCCAATCTCTCAGAATCAAGAGTTTTCCATCCACCATTCACAAATAATTGGCTCACCAAGATTCAGAAGATTTCTTGCAGCTTGTCATGTTCCTTCTTCTCTGGCTACTCTGCACCTTTCTACCGGTTAACCTCTCCATTTCCCAAGGGTCCCAAGGACCAAAGCTCCCCTGCCTTGGCAAATGGCGCCGTGGCGGCCACCGTGGCAGCATGCCCCAGCCGCGCGGAGTGCGCGTTCTCTCGCGCCGCGCGGCGGAGGAGGGCCACTAGGGCGGCCTTTTGGTTTATGAAAGTTTATGGTGTATCTTATCTTATCTTGTTTCTTATCTAGTCTAATCTATTATAACATAATCAATTAAAATCCAATTATCTATGTATTTTCTTTCTTTATTTCTTTCCTTCTTTATTTATTTTTTCTATCTTATCTTATCTTATCTTATCTTGTTTTGTCTGTCTGTCTCTGTCTCTGTCTCTGTCTCTGTCTCTGTCTCTGTCTCTGTCTCTGTCTCTGTCTCTGTCTCTGTCTCTGTCTCTGTCTCTGTCTCTGTCTGTCCGTCTATCTATCTATCTATCTCTATCTATCTATCTATCTATCTATCTATGTATCTATCTATCTATCTATCTATCTATCTATCTATCTTTCTATCTATCTATCTATCTATCTTTCTATCTATCTTTCTATCTATCTTTCTGTCTATCTTTCTATCTATCTATCTCTATCTATCTTTCTATCTATCTTTCTATCTATCTTTCTATCTTTCTATCTATCTTTCTATCTATCCATCCATCCATCCATCTATCTATTTATAGATCTATACTAAATGGTGTTAATAAACCGCCATCATGATATATAGTTTATGATAGATATGGGGTATGCTACAAATCAACAAGCGTATGATATACCTGTTGTTAACATTATTGAATTTTAAATGAACGTTTAAACACCGACAGTCGCATCACTGTTTGGAATGTTGAAATGAGTAACGTGGGATTGAGCCAGCGGAACCCCTTTTTGGGATGATATAAAACTGATCCCCCAGTCATTGATGGTTGGTTAATGGGATGGTTGACTTTTTGGGACATCATGGTGATTTAACAAGCAAAATGGTGATTTTGGGGCATCAAATACGACGGGACATTTTGGGCACATGGAATTTCAACTAATCAAGTCGTGGGGATTCATAGGCACCATCTGGTGTCATCTGCTTAGCACCTCGGATTTGTACTAACAATGGAATGGTTGATGACTGGTTGTTTCCTGGTAACTATGCTCGATGTTTATTATGATAATGAACTACTCGTTTCCATGATATAATCGCTCAATGCGGAACTCTGCGAGAATCATCAAAAAACATGTTTTTCCAAATTTGAGGTTTTACCAGCAAACGCGCCAAAGCAAGCGTCCCATCTGCTGAAAATGTGGAAGCCCCCTGCCAACCTGCTTGGGAGCAGCTCCCATCTGCACAAAGCTGGCACCTGGTCGTGACCAGATACGTAAGTTATGTAAGTTGTTTTTGAAGCCCAAGAAATGGTTTTAACATGTTTGAACCAACAAGTTTGTCTCTATAATTATATGTATACACATTCTGTATCATGTTGTTCCACCTGATTTAGTGTTATCTTTCTCTTTTTCCCTGTCCCCACAATGTCGTGCCCTCCAGTTCTGTTTGTTGGTTTAGTTTCGCCCTTGTCGGTCCCTAGTTCCAAAAGTTCTACCATGAAGGCTAGCTATAACCAACTAACCCGTCCCCTGCAACCATGACTTCTTGGGGGTGTTGGTCCACAGGGGGAAGGAACTAGTGGATAAAGCATGATCCCAAGTTTTGATAGTTGAGCCAGATAAGTCCCTATCGTTTTTTCTGGTTGCATCACAGTCCCCATAAAATTCCCAGCAAAAATCATAGTTGATCAGTTGTAAACCATTTTTAAGTTATATCCCCAACAATAATCCCATGAAATCACCATTTTTCGTGATTAAGTCCCAGTTCATCTGTACATTCTACTTCATGATGGGAACAAAATGATGGATCTTTCAGAATCTTAAGTCAGTTTTAAGCCCCTATGGTTGTTCTGGTTATATCATAAGTTGTATCCCTATAATGTGTGTAAAACAATGCCATAAACCATCCCCCCCCCTCTCTCTCTCTCTCTCTCTCTATTTTTATCGGTGGTATGTTTACCCTTCCCAGTCATGGGTGGTTTATGACGGTGTTTTACCCACATTAAAATCCATTAACTGTGGCTTATCATTGTTTGAGATCCCATTAAAACCCATTAAAATCCATTAAAATCCATTTACCATCATTAACGCAATAAAATCCCAATAATTAACCCGTCATTAACCCATCATTAACCCAATAAAATCCCAATACTATATAATGTAAAAAAAACTATGGAGGACCACCTTAGTGCCCTTGGGCGGAGACCCACCTGTGACCTGGCCGAAGGTGGCAAAGGCGGCATCGCTGTTCAGCACAGCAGTGGCTTTGGCGATGGCCGTGGCTTCCTGGTGGCGTGGCTTCCAGGAGTTCCCATTGAACAAGCCATGGGAATGTCCTCTAAATGAAGATTTCAATGGGAAATTGATCTTGAAGTGGAGGATTTGATGCGAAAATGATGAATGATCTAGAAATATAGGAAAAAATCAATCTGGGGTTGATCATAGATCAAACCGGCGAAAGACAAAATTGACAAATTTGATGCAGAACTGTGAAACCAAGTCTGGTATCGCCTATGAGAAAATGCCACAGGTTTCAGATTTTATATATATATATGTATATCTAATGCGTAATAAACCACCATTGGATTCCATTGGATCATATGTTAACAGCCATGGTTGTCATAATTGCCTCCTCCTTCTCCAAGTAACACTAGTAAGAATAAAGTACTCAATAATAAGAATTAGGACTATGTTCAAAATGATGGCAATGACCATAATACGTAATACATAATGATCACAATAGGTATAACATGTAATGCATAATGGTAATAAAATGATGGTGATAACAATAATAAGCAATAGTAATAATCACCAAATTCCACAAGAAATTGCTATTTTCAGCATGATACTCCATTTTTTTCAGATTGATTGGTTCTTTGTTAGGTTTATACCACATGCTAAGCCGCATGTATAGATGGTCAGTTCCTGATTCTTCCGTGGTAGTTGCCCGGTGCGTTGCCCAGTGCCCGGCTCCTGGGAGCGAAGCTCTTTGCGCTCCTGGAGACATTGTATTGAATCATTGTGTTGTTTGGTATGGATGGTATGGATGTTTTTGTGTGTCCGTTAATCTGCTCGTAATATGTATATATATATATGTATATATAGACATGTGTCGCATGTGTATATATCTGCGCGTGTATTTAAACATTTAATTTAAACATGCGGAAACCATGGTTTTGCTGGACATGAGCACGTTACGGAAACCATGGCATTCCTCAAAAGCGCTCGTCTTCTGCACCAGGATTTTCTCGGTTTCAGCTTTCAATGCACTTTCCTCAGCGAAACAAAGCGGCCAGGTAAGGTGACGTCGGGTCAAAGACATGCGCATCTAGATTCCATATTATTCATACAGATCTGGCTAAATCACTTATCCATAAATGGGGTTTATCCACAAATAGGATTTTTTAATGATCATGAATATACATATATATATATATACAGAAATCTTCATAAATCAAGATGACTTCATCCATAAATCACAGGAATCTCCGGCCGAGGCTCCGAGTCCAGGTCTGCCTTGGCCTTCGCCAGCTGGGACTTCCGCGTGAGCAGCTCCTCCTCAGTGCTCGCCAGCTCGGCCTAGTGGCGCCGGGGGTTTTGAAAGGGTCAACTTTGGTAAGACATGGTGATTTCACATAATTTCTCTGGAAAAATGTGGGGAAATGTGAGGAAGAT
Organism: Cladocopium goreaui; assembly: GCA_947184155.2. Classification (NCBI taxonomy): domain Eukaryota; class Dinophyceae; order Suessiales; family Symbiodiniaceae; genus Cladocopium; species Cladocopium goreaui. The sequence continues at coordinate 257,657 of CAMXCT020005068.1, read as the reverse complement.
GGGGATTTTCTGGTGATGTTTCCAGAGTTTTTTCGCGATGTTTCCGTCATTTCGAACTGAAAATCGAGATGATCTGGCAAACCATGGTGACTCTGAAGCAAATGTTGGTAGTAATCGCAGTTCTCAGCAGCAAAAAACCGTTATCGAAGGCGATTTCAACACCCCTCGCATCCCCTCGCCTGGGTCATCTCCATCATCTTGGACAGCTCAGCCTGGCCAAGAGACACCATGAGGTGTTAACAACGTCATTGATCATCATCAACAACAACAACAACAACATCGCCATCGCCATCGCCATCGCCATCATCATCATCATCATCATCATCATCGTCATCATCATCATCATCATAATCATCATCATCATCATCATCACCATCATCACCATCATTATCATCATCATCATCACCATCATCACCATCATTATCATCATTATCATCCTTCTCTCTAATGTGTATGTTTACATGTGTGATTTACATGATATATATATATATACATACGTATGTGTGTGTGTGTGGGTGTGGGTGTGGGTGTGTGTGGGTGTGTGTGGGTGTGTGTCTTTTTTCAGAGGTGGCCGAAAAAAACCTATGGTTGATCATTCTCTTTCCCATCAAGAACCGCCTGTTCTGACTGCAGCTGCTGTAGCAAGATGCCGTGGCTCTGCTTCTGTGACTCCTCAGCTCCTCGCAGCTCCTGGCGAAAATATGGGACTCGCTGTGAACATCCAACAACCAGCCACCAGAAACAGGTGGTGTACAAAAAAAGACCAAATGAATCCAAATGAGAAATTTGTGTCCACCCCCAGATCAAGAGCATCAAAAGTTCTTTGGGCGGGAGGAAACCTGTCCCCCTCAAGCCAAACATGATTGTTCGCTGTTTTACGTGTTTTTTGCCCACTGCCAAAAAAATGACGATTCTCCAGCGCATTCTGCGGCATGCACCAAACTCCAGACACCATCCAAAACAGACGCTCCTTGAGGTCCTTCTCATAGGTATCTTTCACGCTTTGCAGCGTCCCCAGCACCCCCCCACTTTGCTGCTCATAGGGCTGTCGCAGCATCGCCACCGCTCCAGCCGTGGGGGTGAGGAAGCCCCTAGCCTCCTGGTGATGGAGCCATTGAAAAGGGTGGATTTTATGGGGATATGATATAAATATACTGCTACATTGCACCACTGTATAATAACACTAAAAAAGCAACATCAACAGGGACTTAACTATCTGGATACATTGCATCATAATTCACCAATCTGAAAAAATTGCTCAATTTTAATTTAGCTACCCTGACGGACCATCATTACAGTGACATCGAACAATCCAAGCTTGGCGGGTTGAAGATTGGCTCTGCCAAACAAGAATGGAAAGAAGCAAATGCCGAGCAATTCAAAAAAATACATGTTGAACTCGTGCTGCCTGCCGGGCATGCCGGCTGCTTTCTTTTAATCCCATGCCCCCCTAGTATTGAAGACCCCGTATGGGCTATGGGCCTCCAAAATGAATTAAATCAGGGTTTTCGTGGGGCTTTGATACTAGGCAACTATTTAGGTAATGGAAAATGTTTGGTACATGGTCCACATCCAACGTCTCGAAGCCTAAAGCTCCACGGCCCCAGTTGCTCCTCGGCCACAGATTCCAATTGCTTCGTCACCTCCAGCACTTGTGGGTCGGTGGACAGCAAGGAGACCGCCTTAAGGCCCATCGGTGCCCTTGGGGGATAGCCAACATACAGCCCCCATCCATGGGTGGTGGTAGAAGAATGAGGGGTAAACATTACACAGAATACCAGAGTTGAACTCATGCTATGACATGCTATGACCAAGTCCAAGTGCGACCGGTCAAAAAGCCATTCCTGTCCAAGTCCAAGTCCTCGAAACCAATGCAACCGCCCACCTGATTCTCCGAAGCCATTCTACCCGAAATCATTCCTCCATGATCACCATCACCAACACAAGTATGATCAAGTAAAAACTCTCACGCCACATCCCAGCTGGGGTACTTGAGGGTTGGCACTGACCTCGTTAAGCTCTGCTAGAGCCTGACAGCCGTTGAACGCGTTGGGAGGGTTGGTCAGTTCCAAGGATTGGTCCCTCTTGCCCCGTGTCTCAGGGAAAACAACACGGATGCATTACAAAGAACAACCCTGCGAATGGTTTTAGAATGTTTTAGATATCCATGTTCGGGAGAAAAGGACGTCCCAAAACCGCTTGTATCGGACTGTCATGTCATGTCATGTCATGTCATGTCATGTCCGATTTCGATGATGTTCTTTCGGACTAACACTCCCCAAGTATCGGGCTCAATCTCTCATCCTCAGCCCACGCCTTCTGCAAGCTGGCCAAGTTGGCAGCCATCTCTGTCTCTTGCCTTTGCAAAATCATGGGTCCCGATCCGAAGGAGCAATAGTTTGATTCAGGTAAAAGATCTAGAATTAATTTGGATGCACCTGAGAAGGGGGGAACGAAAGCCAGCATCCCATCTACCCCTATTTTCCACCAAACTTTTCACCCAGAGACTCTTCAATACATTTCACCCATATACTTTTCACCCAGAGATTTTTCACCCAGAAACTCTTCTTGCACAGACTTTTCACCCATATACTTTTCACAAAGAGACTCTTCACCCAATTTTTTTTCTTGCACATACATTTCACCCATAAATACTTTTTCACCCAGAGATTCTTCACCCAGAAACTCTTCTTGCACAGCTTTTCACCCAGAGACTCATCACCCAGAAACTTTCTTGCACAACACCCATATATACTTCTTACCAAGAGACTTCACCCAGAAACTCTTCTTGCGCATACTTTTCACCCAGATACTTTTCACCCAGAGACTCTTCACCCAGAAACTCTTCTTGCACATACATGTCACCCATATACTTTTCACCCAGAGATTCTTCACCCAGAAATTCTTCTTGCACAGACTTTTCACCCAGAGACTCTTCACCCAGAAACTCTTCGTGCACATACTTTTCAACATATACTTTTTACCCATATACTTTTCACCCAGAGACTCTTCACCCAGAAACTCTTCTTGCACATACTTTTCACCCATATACTTTTCACCCAGAGACTCTTCTTGCACATACTTTTCACCCATATACTTTTCACCCAGAGACTCTTCACCCAGAAACTCTTCTTGCACATACTTTTCACCAATATACTTTTCACCCAGAGACTCTTCACCTAGAAACTTTTCTTGCACATATTTTTCACCCATATACTGTCACCCAGAAACTCTTCTTGCACATATTTTTCACCCATATACTTTTCACCCAGAGACTCTTCACCTAGAACTCTTCTTGCACATACATTTCACCCATATACTTTTCACCCAGAGATTCTTCACCCAGAAACTCTTCTTGCACAGACTTTTCACCCAAAGACTCTTCACCCAAAAACTCTTCTTGCACATACTTTTCACCCATATACTTTTTACCCAAACTCTTCTTGCACATACTTTTCACCCATATACTGTTCACCCGGAGACTCTTCACCCGGAAACTCTTCTTGCACATACTTTTCACCCATATACTTTTCACCCAGAGACTCTTCACCTAGAAGCTTTTCTTGCACATATTTTTCACCCATATACTTTCACCCAGAAACTCTTCTTGCACATACTTTTCACCCATATACGTTTCACCCAGAGACTCTTCACCTAGAAACTCTTCTTGCACATACATTTCACCCATATACTTTTCACCCAGAGATTCTTCACCCAGAAACTCTTCTTGCACAGACTTTTCACCCAGAGATTCTTCACCCAGAAACTCTTCTTGCACATACTTTTCACCCATATACTTTTCACCCATATACTTTCACCCAGAAACTCTTCTTGCACATACTTTTCACCCATATACTTTTCACCCATATACTTTCACCCAGAAACTCTTCTTGCACATACTTTTCACCCATATACTTTTCACCCAGAGACTCTTCACCCAGAAACTCTTCTTGCACATACTTTTCACCCATATACTTTTAACCCAGAGACTCTTCACCCAGAAACTCTTCTTGCACATACTTTTCACCCAGAGACTCTTCACCCAGAAACTCTTCACCCGGAAACTCTTCTTGCACATGCTTTTCACCCAGAGACTCTTGACCCAGAAACTCTTCTTGCACATACTTTTCACCCAAAGGCTCTTCACCCAGAAACTCTTCTTGCACATACTTTTCGCCCAGAGACTCTTAACCCAGAAACTCTTCTTGCACAGACTTTTCACCCAGAGACTCTTCACCCAAAAACTCTTCTTGCACATACTTTTCACCCATATACTTTTCACCAAGAGACTCTTCACCCAGAAACTCTTCTTGCACATACTTTTCACCCATATACTTTTCACCCAGGGACTCTTCACCCAGCAACTCTTCTTGCACATACTTTTCACCCATATACTCTTCACCCAGAGACTCTTCACCCAGAAACTCTTCTTGCACATACTTTTCACCCATATACTTTTCACCCAGAGACTCTTCACCCAGAAACTCTTCTTGCACATACTTTTCACCAATATACTTTTCACCCAGAGACTCTTCACCTAGAAACTTTTCTTGCACATATTTTTCACCCATATACTTTCACCCAGAGACTCTTCTTGCACAGACTTTTCACCCAGAGACTCTTCACCCAGAAACTCTTCTTGCACAAACTGTTCCCCCATATACTTTTCACCTAGAGACTCTTCACCCAGAAACTTTTCTTGCACATATAATGGTCCCACATCGGAGCCTCAATTTTACTTTTCACCCATATACTTTTCACCCATATACTTTTCACCCGGAGACTCTTCACCTAGAAACTCTTCTTGCACATACTTTTCACCCATATACTTTTCACCCAGAGACTCTTCTTGCACATACTTTTCACCCATATACTTTTCACCCAGAGACTCTCCACCCAGAAACTCTTCTTGCACATACTTTTCACCAATATACTTTTCACCCAGAGACTCTTCACCTAGAAACTTTTCTTGCACATATTTTTCCCCCATATACTTTCACCCAAAGACTCTTCTTGCACCTACTTTTCACCCATATACTTTTCACCCAGAGACTCTTCACCCAGAAACTCTTCTTGCACATACATTTCACCCATATACTTTTCACCCAGAGATTCTTCACCCAGAAACTCTCCTTGCACAGACTTTTCACCCAGAGACTCTTCACCCAGAAACTCTTCTTGCACATACTTTTCACCCATATACTTTCTACCCAGAGACTCTTCACCCAGAAACTCTTCTTGCACATATTTTTCACCCAGATACTTTTCACCCAGAGACTCTTCACCCAGAAACTCTTCTTGCACATACTCTTCACCCATATACTTTTCACCCAGAGACTCTTCACCCAGAAACTCTTCTTGCACATACTTTTCACCCATATTCTTTTCACCCAGAGACTCTTCACCCAGAAACTCTTCTTGCACATACTTTTCACCCATATACTTTTCACCCAGAGACTCTTCACCTAGAAACTTTTCTCGCACATATTTTTCACCATATACTTTCACCCAGATACTCTTCTTGCACCTACGTTTCACCCATATACTTTTCACCCAGAGACTCTTCACCCAGAAACTCTTCTTGCACATACTTTTCACCAATATACTTTTCACCCAGGGACTCTTCACCTAGAAACTTTTCTTGCACATACATTTCACCCATATACTTTTCACCCAGAAACTCTTCTTGCACATACATTTCACCCATATACTTTTCACCCAGAGACTCTTCACCTAGAAACTCTTCTTGCACATACTTTTCACCCATATACTTTTCACCCAGAGACTCTTCACCTAGAAACTCTTCTTGCACATACATTTCACCCATATTCTTTTCACCAGAACTCTTCACCCAGAAACTCTTCTTGCGCATACTTTTCACCCATATATTTTTCACCCAGAGACTCTTCACCCAGAAACCCTTCTTGCACATACTTTTCACCCATATACTTTTCACCCAGACACTCTTCTTGCACATACGTTTCACCCATATACTTTTCACAAAGAGACTCTTCACCCAATTTTTTTCTTGCACATACTTTTCACCAATATACTTTTCACCCAGAGACTCTTCACCTAGAAACTTTTCTTGCACATATTTTTCACCCATATACTTTCACCCAGAGACTCTTCTTGCACATACTTTTCACCCATATACTTTTCACCCAGAGACTCTTCACCCAGAAACTCTTCTAGCACAGACTTTTCACCAATATACTGTTCACATCTTTTCACCCAGAGACTTCACCCAGAAACTCTTCTTGCACAGACTTTTCACCCAGAGACTCTTCACCCAGAAACTCTTCTTGCACATACTTTTCACCCATATACTTTTCACCCAGAGACTCTTCTTGCACATACTTTTCACCCATACACTTTTCACCCAGAGACTCTTCACCCAGAAACTCTTCTTGCACATACTTTTCACCAATATACTTTTCACCCAGAGACTCACCTAGAAACTTTTCTTGCACATATTTTTCACCCATATACTTTCACCCAGAAACTTTTCTTGCACATACTTTTCACCCATATACTTTTCACCCAGAGACTCTTCACCCAGAAACTCTTCTTGCACATACTTTTCACCCATATACTTTTCACCCAGAGACTATTCACCCAGAAACTCTTCTTGCACATACTTTTCACCAATATACTTTTCACCCAGAGACTCTTCACCCAGAAACTCTTCTTGCACATACTTTTCACCCATATACTTTTCACACAGAGACTCTTCACACAGAAACTCTTCGTGCACATGTTTTTCACCCATATACTTTTCACCCAGAGACTCTTCACCCAGAAACTCTTCTTGCACATACTTTTCACCCATATACTTTTCACCCAGAGACTCTTCACCCAGAAACTCTTCTTGCACATACTTTTCACCCATAAACTTTTCACCCAGAGATGCTTCACCCAGAAACTCTTCTTGCACATACTTTTCACCCATATACTTTTCACCCAGAGACTCTTCACCCAGAAACTCTTCTTGCACAGACTTTTCACCCATTTTCTTGCACATACTTTCACCCATATACTTTTCACCCAGAGACTCTTCACCCAGAAACTCTTCTTGCACATGCACATTTTCACCCATATACTTTTCACCCAGAGACTCTTCACCCAGAAACTCTTCTTGCACATACTTTTCACCCATATACTTTTCACCCAGAGATTCTTCACCCAGAAACTCTTCTTGCACAGACTTTTCACCCAGAGACTCTTCACATACTTTTCACCCATATACTTTTCACCCAGAACTCTTCACCCAGAAACTCTTCTTGCACATACTTTTCACCCATATACTTTTCACCCAGAGACTCTTCTTCACCTTTTCACCCAGAGACTCTTCTTGCACATACTTTTCGCCCATATACTTTTTACCCAGAACTCTTCACCCAGAAACTCTTCTTGCACATGCTTTTCGCCCATATACTTTTCACCCAGAGACTCTTCACACAGAAACTTTTCTTCCACATACTTTTCACCCATATACTTTTCACCCATATACTTTCACCCAGAAACTCTTCTTGCACATACTTTTCACCCATATACTTTTCACCCAGAAACTCTTCTTGCACATACTTTTCACCCATATACTTTTAACCCAGAGACTCTTCACCCAGAAACTCTTCTTGCACATACTTTTCACCAATATACTTTTCACCCAGAGACTCTTCACCTAGAAACTTTTCTTGCACATATTTTTCACCCATATACTTTCACCCAGAGACTCTTCTTGCACCTACTTTTCACCCATATACTTTTCACCCAGAGACTCTTCACCCAGAAACTCTTCTTGCACATACTTTTCACCAATAATATACTGTTCACATCTTTTCACCCAGAGACTCTTCACCCAGAAACTCTTCTTGCACAGACTTTTCACCCAGAGACTCTTCACCCAGAAACTCTTCTTGCACATACTTTTCACCCATATAAACTTTTCACCTAGAGACTCTTCACCCAGAAACTCTTCTTGCACATATAATGGTCCCACATCGGAGCCTCAATTTTTCCATTGTGTTTCCATCCCATCAATTTCCGTCATTTTACTCTTATTTTACTTGGCATCATTTTGGTCCCACATCAGAGCCGCAATTTTTCCAATATGTTTTCCATTGTTTTTCTCCACTTCTTCATCATAGTCCCTCGATTTTTCCATTGCTTTTCCATCGCTAATGGTCTCACATCGAAGCCACATTTTTTTCATTTTTTTCCATTGCTTTTCCATAGTTTTACTCGACATCATTTTCCCCTCCATTCCAGTCTCCCCAGTGTTTTTTTCACAGTTTTTCCTTCAGTTTTACTCAATCGTCCCATAGTTTACGCTAGGCTATCAATTTATCCTTCCATTTCATCAATTTTCCAGTGTTTTGCCATGGTGTTACTCGATTTCTCCATCATTACCCTTCTATTATCTCAGTGTGTCTAACGCTTACACAAATGCACCTCCCACAATCCCTACCGTTGCACCGTATAAACGGTTTTGCTCGTTTCTTCCATGGTTTTATTTCCGTGCTTCTACTCCATAGTGGTCACACATCGAAACCGCATTTTTTCCATTGCTTTTCCATTGTTTCACGCGTGCTTTACGCGATAATGGTCCCACATCGGAGCCTCAATTTTTCCATTGTTTTTCCACCCCATCAATTTCCATCCTTTTACTTTTATTTTACTTGGAATCATTTTCCAAGCGTTCTACTCAAATTTTCCATTCTTTTCCCATTGTTTTATATGCTATCAATCTATTCTTCCATTTCATCAATTTTCCAGTGTTTTGCCATGGTGTTACTCGATTTCTCCATCATTACCCTTATGTTACCCCAGTGTGTCTAACGCTTACCCAAGTGCACCTTCCACAATCCCTACAGTTGCACCGTATAAACGGTTTTGCTCGTTTCTTCCATGGTTTTCTTTCCGTGCTTCTACTCCATAGTGGTCACACATCAAAACTGCAATTTTTCCATTGCTTTTCCATTGTTTCACGCGTGCTTTACGCGATAATGGTCCCACATCGGAGCCTCAATTTTACTTGGCATCATTTTACCCTCTCCCTATTCTTTCCACCGTTTCTCCTCGCGTTTTAATCAATTTTCCAAGCGTTCTACTCAAATGTTCCATTGCTTTCCCATTTTTTCCCCATTGTTTTACGTCATATTCCCTCATTTTTTCCTGGTCCCACATCGGAGCCTCAATTTTACTTGGCATCATTTTACCCTCTCCCTATTCTTTCCACCGTTTTTCCTCGCGTTTTTGTGCGATCAATTTATCCTTCCATTTCATCAATTTTTCCAGTGTTTTGCCATGGTGTTACTCGATTTCTCCAGTGTGTCTAACGCTTGCCCAAATGCACCTTCCACAATCACTACAGTTGCACCGTATAAACGGTTTTGCTCGTTTCTTCCATGGTTTTTTTTCTGTGCTTCTACTCCATAGTGGTCACACATCGAAACTGCAATTTTTCCATTGCTTTTCCATTGTTTCACGCGTGCTTTACGCGATAATGGTCCCACATCGGAGCCTCAATTTTACTTGGCACATCAAAACTGCAATTTTTCCATTGCTTTTCCATTGTTTCACGCGTGCTTTACGCGATAATGGTCCCACATCGGAGCCTCAATTTTACTTGGCATCATTTTACCCTCTCCCTATTCTTTCCACCGTTCTTCCTCGCGTTTTTGTGCGATCAATTTATCCTTCCATTTCATGAATTTTTCCAGTGTTTTGCCATGGTGTTACTCGATTTCTCCAGTGTGTCTAACGCTTGCCCAAATGCACCTTCCACAATCCCTACAGTTGCACCGTATAAACGGTTTTGCTCGTTTCCTCCATGGTTTTTTTTCTGTGCTTCTACTCCATAGTGGTCACACATCGAAACTGCAATTTTTCCATTGCTTTTCCATTGTTTCACGCGTGCTTTACGCGATAATGGTCCCACATCGGAGCCATTTTACCATCTCCCTATTCTTTCCACCGTTTCTCCTCGCGTTTTAATCAATTTTCCAAGCGTTCTACTCAAATTTTCCATTGCTTTCCCATTTTTTTCCATTGTTTTATGTCAAAGTCCCTCCTTTTTTTCCATTGTTTTTCTCATCATTTTCCCCTCCTTTCCCTTTTTTTCCCATTGTTTTATGTCATATTCCCTCATTTTTTCTATTATTTGTCTCATCATTTTCCCCTCCATTGCAATCTGCCCAGATCCACCTCGGAGGGCGGACCAGGGGGGAATCGATACCCCAACGTCACCCAATTGCCACCTGGTACATAACCCTAAAAAAGTTTACCTGCGTCCACCTTTTTTACCACCTATTTTCCTCATTTTTATCCGATTTCGGGCGCTCTGCCCCCAGACCCCCTTAACTCACTTTGTTCGCATATAGAACTTCGCCTAGCCTAGCGGCTGGCTTTCGTGATCTATAGAAACACGTGTTGCTGTGCCCAATGCATGACACATCTGAACTAGAACCGAAATGCACCTCCCACGTTGCACTGTATCAACGGTTTCACTCGCCGATTCTATGGTTTTCTGGCTGTACTTCGACTCGATACTGGTCCCATCGGAGCCGCAATTTTTCCATTGTTTTTCCATTGTTTGACTCCACCTCTTCAGCATAGTCCCTCAATTTTTCCATTGCTTTCCCATCGATCCATCTCGTCGTTGCTTTTCCATAGTTTTACTCGACATCATTTTCCCCTTCATTCCAGACTTTTACTTGGCATCATTTGACCCTCTCCCTATTCTTTCCACCGTTTCCATTGCTGTCCCATTTTTTCCATTGTTTTATATCAAAGTTCCCCCTTTTTTCCATTGTATTTTCCCCTCCTTTCCCATTTTTTTCCCATTGTTTTATGTCATATTCCCTCATTTTTACTCCCTCAATTTTTGCATTGCTTTCCCATCGATCCATCTCGTCGTTGCTTTTCCATAGTTTTACTCGACATCATTTTTCCCTTTCATTCCAGACATCATTTGACCCTCTCCCTATTCTTTCCACCGTTTCCATTGCTTTCCCATTTTTTTCCATTGTTTTATGTCAAAGGCCCTCCTTTTTTCCATTGTTTTTCTCATCATTTTCCTCTCCTTTCGCATTTTTTTCCCATTGTTCTCTCCCTATTCTTTCCACCGCTTCCATTGCTGTCCCATTTTTTTTCCATTCTTTTATGTCAAAGTCCCTCCTTTTTTCCATTGTTTTTCTCATCATTTTCCCCTCCTTTCCCGTTTTTTTCCCATTGTTTTATGTCATATTCCCTCATTTTTAGTCCCTCAATTTTTCCATTGCTTTCCCATCGCTCCATGTCGACGTCATAGTTCCTTTTGTTCCTTGCTTTTCCATAATTTTACTCGACATCATTTTCCCCTTCATTACACTTGGCATCATTTCACCCTCTCCCTATTCTTTCCACCGTTTCCATTGCTTTCCCATTTTTTTTTCCATTGTTTTATGTCAAAGTCCCTCCTTTTTTCCATTGTTTTTCTCATCATTTTCCTCTCCTTTCGCATTTTTTTCCCATTGTTCTCTCCCTATTCTTTCCACCATTTCCATTGCTTTCCCATTTTTTTCCATTGTTTTATGTCAAAGTCCTTCCTTTTTTCCATGGTTTTTCTCATCATTTTCCCCTCCTTTCCCATTTTTTTCCCATTGTTTTATGTCCTATTCCCTCATTTTTTCTATTATTTGTCTCATCATTTTCCCCTCCATTGCAATCTGCCCAGATCCACCTCGGAGGGCGGACCAGGGGGGAATCGATACCCCAACGTCACCCAATTGCCACCTGGTACATAACCCTAAAAAAGTTTAACTGCGTCCACCTTTTTTACCACCTATTTTCCTCATTTTTGTCCGATTTCGGACGCTCTGCCCCCAGACCCCCTTAACTCACTTTGTTCGCAAAAAGAACTTCGCCTAGCCTAGCGGCTGGCTTTCGTGAAAACTCATTCCTTTGGTTTTTTTTGGTTGTTCATGATCTGTTCAACCCCAAACTGACCATGCAAAGTCATTAACTTGCGGTCTTAGATTCGACACTCAACTCTGAGACGGTCCCCCCAAGAGAAGGCGTGTTCGGAGACGACGGAGAAGCCTGCCAGGATGGCGGGAGAAAATGAGAGAAATCCATTGGTTGATCATCATGTTCATCATGAAAAATTGCCTTTCTTGGGTGCTACATCCTCCATTTTCAGACATACCCAATGACTACCGTTGGCCTAAATATATATCCTATGAAATCCCCGTGAAATCCCATGAAGTCTCTATGTGTTTCATGGTATTTAATATATTTAATGGTTAAATCCTCATGACATCCCCATCTCCCGCCAGGCCTCCAAGTGTATTTCCTGGGCAATGACGTCCAATGCCAGAGCCTCCGATGCAATGGCCAGCAGGTCCTGGCAACGAAGCCGAAAAAATAATGCGTAGTTGTCATGATAACAATACTAAAATTTGAGTGAATCATAAAGAATAATACTACAACTATCTACAACTACTAAAATTTAGTAATTGGCTAATAGTACGAGTAAATACGAGTAATATTCGCTACCAGAGATATCTTTCATATTGCTTAAACTTCTTAAGCCTCGCCTCTGTGTCGATCTCCTTGGCAACGTCTGAAGCCAGAGCCTGCCGTTGCGCCGTGGGTTTGAGATGTCTCGTGCTGGGCCGACGGTCCTCGTATACAGCTAGGTGTTCGTTCTTATCAATCTTTATCATGGAATGCCCACTGCCCGTTGATGCAAAAAACTGTATATATGTGAAATATTGTGAAATAATGTATACATATATATATACTTGGATGCGCCCGTTCCACAGAAAAATCTGACCTTGTCGGAGTACTTACAAACATCAAGCTTTCCAGAGTGTATTGAAAGACATGCAAAGGAAACTAGCAACATCTAGCAACAAATGCAACAAGATCAACAAGTACCTATGCGTACTTTGCTGATTCCGCATCACGATGACACATGGTGAACAGTGCTAATGCCTCTACTGGTGACTTTATCCTCACTCTGCCCTGCCTCAGCTTTTGTCGATGCATTGGCATAGATAAAGTCCTCGTCAAGTGAAATCATAACATCACAAGGTCAAGTGCTGAGACCAAAAATCAGGCAGCCAAAACCACATCATCGTTTGATATTCACATGCTGGATGCAATGGATATGCATCTGGATATATCTGGATACAATGTCAATAGAGCAAGCACCACAGCTTTTACAAAGCCACTGAGCATCGCACCGGCACTGCTGGCCTCATAGGGACACAACCAGAGCGTGTATCAAAGAATGGCCTATCGCTAAAGATGAAGAAAACTGGAATCAAGTTGAACAATGTGAAGGATGTCACAACAAAGGCTAAGGCGGCTAAGTTCTTGCGGAAGTCATATATGGCAATATAATGTAATATATGGATTATATATGGTATAATTATTAATCCTTCCATGCTGCACAAGGGTCTGCGAGAAGTTGGAAAGCAATTACGGTGCAATCTCTGGACCCCCCGACTTGCCCGGAACTGAAGTTGGCTGCGCTCCGCCATCCGACTCAGCCTTGCACTTGGCCGAACTAAAACCAACTACAATCTGAACTGACTATTCTAATTAAACACTTGCTGATCGACTTGTTGCTTATGTTTCCAAGACTCTACAAATGCTACTCTCAATTCATCTTGGTTTGTTAATGTTAAGCCCCAAACAACAAATCACAGCAATCCGGCTCGCCTTCAAAGCTGTGAAGCGTGGAGGTGGTCCGGGTCCTGGCGCCGTCTCCAGCGCAAGGTCTTCGGCCTCCGGGTGAACTTCGCTTCGGGGTCGATCAATGGTCATATATGGTCATGGATTTAGCATTTTGGGAAGACATCCATATGTCGTCATATATTAAATTCAATACATATATTAATACCCATATAGAACGGGCATTCATATTCACAGTAATATGGATGATTCATTGGATTATGGGTTTAAAAAATGGATTCATGGGTATATTCGGCATGTTAATTCCCATCAATGAATATCAAAGAGGGGATGACCATTCCCTGTTTTGATAGCAAATAAGAACCACGTAACTTGACCGCAGCACATCTGGATCATGAAATGAAATGACTCTAATCACTTGGAATCTGATCAAATCTCTCTTTCTTTCATGATCCAGATCTCTCTATTTTGTTCTCAAATCTATCAAGTCCAGAAGTTGCCCTGTAGCAATGTAATACCATCTAATACACTGTTCATTGTCTTGTAGTGTAAGTTGAGAAGCGCGGAGTATAATAACACAATGCTGTAGTGAACATAGAACCAATGTGGTGCGACATAGTGACGCCATGGTGTCAAAGCACAGGTTTCAGGCATTGTACAGCATCACCAGCCAACATCATAGCAAAGTAGTGGATATAAATGCATATAAATGATTATAAATGCATGTATATGTGTATATATATAATTATATATATATACATATGTATATGCATATATATATATATATTCCTTCTGAATGAATGCATGAACTGGGACCTCAACAGGCGTCTCATCGGCCGGAACTGTGTCTGCAGCCTTGTCAAATCCAAATGGTAAAAAGCCAGGCATCCCTTTATACAAGAGATTTCAAGAGATTCCTCATCGCCCCAGCTGAAGTCAAAAGAAAAAACCTAGCGGGCCTACCAGGCGGCCGAGCTGACAAGTTGATGAACAGCCATGTGGGCCGTCCTTCCCCAAGAGTCATTTCTGTGTCCCTGGCGCTTGGCTCAGCACCATGAGCTGCAAAGGTTGCAGGAGCGCTCAAGAGGTGCAGTTCAACCTGCACGTTGCTTCAGCTTTGGCCAACCACCCCCACCTAATGGAATTGGGGTATCCTTTCTTGTGATGATGTGATGCATGTTGGTTTCGCTACTCTTCATGACTACCAAAAAGCAAGCAGAAACTGACGATCAAAACTAAAATTGACGCTCCCAAAAGACCTCTTACCTCACTCTTTAGCTCCTTACTTTGTGCAGCAGGTCTTTTGCTGTGCAGATGCCCTGCTCCCTCGGCAGTCCTCTGGGTTCTGGAGTGGTCTGCGCTGCAGTTCTTTTACCAGCCTCGGTGCTTTTGAATTCAGTTCTCTGTGCATTTGCAACTCGTCTCATGTCGTCTCTTCGCTGGTTAGCGTCTTCCAGCCCCCACTAATTCTTTGCCAAAGTCGAAGGGGCCTTCTCTAAAAAACGCTCGGAAAGCTTGGGGCCAAACACAAGAAGTGCAGCTTGGTTTTGCCTTGGCCACCGCCATTACGTCGTTGTCGAATCCACTGCAGCAGGATACTCAGACCAACAAAACAAGCCCATAGAGGGCCAACATCATTGCCTAGGTCTGCGAAAATGAAGAGGCACCCGAAATTGTTCAAGCTCTTGATTCGTCTTGGTTTTGGACTCAGGAAGCAAGTCCCCTGCCACTTCTGCAACAATGCGCTCCTTCCAGCTGTACAAATCACAGCTAGAAAATACTGGTTTGACGGCTACTTTGGTGGAAATATGTGATAACCTGTCTGACAGAACCCTTCAAATTGGCGGTTTCCGATCTTGCAGCAGTTGGTGTCATTGTTATTAGATGGTGAATCAGCAAACATATTATAATTATGTATGTATGTATGTATGTATGTATGTATGTATGTATATACATATTATATTACTATTATTACTGTTATTTTTTCTTACTATTATTCATCATATATTTGCATTATTATACTTGAGAGCAGGCGGAGGCGGACGAAAGGTAGTGTAGTGGGAGAGGAGTGGTGTCAAAATGCTGCGCCCCTAAGATGATACACCAAAAACGTTTTTGCGCAGTCTAAGATGATTTTATCCAGAGCATGACTGCATGATACGGTGTCTTGTGCAGCGTGAAATGATGCACGAAAAGGGGTTTATTTAAAACCCCTTTTTAAGACCCCTTGCAGCAACTGTTATTGAGGCTGAAGCATACCAATTATGCTGGACTGCAGGGACATCTCCCTCATGGAAAGTGTGCCTCTAATGTGGGGGCCCGTGACCGCGTCACCCGTGGGAATTGAACCCATGACCATTTTCGGGGGGGGGGGGCCCCCCTTATAATTGATATCCAATACATAACGGCGAGAATTCCATGAATTCCGTGGGCTGGCCCCCCAATACCCCCTAAGCTTGTGCTGAAGCACGGAGAACTCAGGTAGCTGACGCTACCTTTCGTGATATATATATATATATACATGCATATCAGGCGCGTATACTCTGCCCAAAATTAAGCATGGCTTCGCAGTCATCCGCCTCCAAACTTGCTGCAGTCCGAGCAGAGACGACTCCAGATGGGGCCGTCTCGGCCAAATCAATGCCCTGCAAGCAGTGCTCTCAACGTCCGATCCCGTGGTCAAGGAGGTGTCTTCAGTCGTGGCGTTGCGCCAGAGTCATCAATCCCCTTGTCAATCCAAATCCCCTTGCAATCCAACTGATTCCTGTAGCCTTTAAATAGTTCGGATGGCGTGGAAAGAGATATGCAAGAAGTGACACTGTCAAATCAACTGCAACCTATATAATTTAATAATATAATACATACAGTTGACATCAGCTGACAGTGTAAGTGCATGGATGTGAAATCAAGCATGCATTGAAGATCATTGAAGTACAAACGGTAGAGTCTGGCTGCCTTGTCTCCCAAGCTTAGGTATAGTCAGAACTGCCCGCCTCGCTCAGATCGGCTCCAACAGCTGCCTGAAGCAGTGCCGCTTCTTCTGAGCCTGCAGAACAAATGCCTCGGTTAAAAGCATTCAGTTACCGCAATAAAAATCAAATGACGTCACATTTCTACATTTTTCACATCTACATGCTTGCCCTTCCAAAACTACGCACGCTTTGCAGTTTGAAAAGTATTAAGTTCATTCTATAGCTGTATGTTTTTCAATTGATGCTCACACAAGAGTAGCGGCCAGCTGCGACAATTTCGGAGCAGCAAAACGGAAGAAAAAACATTCCGGACATGTTTAGTCCCAACAACACCAACAACCCAAGCAGATATCCATGTTCTTTCCGCTTTGTCCCAAGTTCCATGCTCTCCGGTCCAGCGATTGCCAGTGACCTGTCCACTTCGTGGTGAAGGTTCCTTGATAGACTGTGGAGTCATCCATTGATAGAGCCAAGAGCAGTGCAAAGGGGTTGAAGCACCTAAGTAAGAACAACCTTTGAAACCAGATTAAACGAGTGGTTTTTTAGTTGGAAGAAGCCCTGGCCTGTCGGTTCTGTCGGTTTGCACCTCACTTCTATCCTGGTTCAAGATCGAAGCAGCTATGGGAGAGACAACATTAGCCAATCACTTCATCCATGCGGACTCTTTCCGCTGCCCTCAGAATCCGTCCTGGGAGGCGGTCTCCTGCATCGATGTGGCAAGCTGCGTGGCAAATGTTCGGGCTACTAGTGACTTATCGTGACTGCCACAGAGAGATCTGCGCATGGCACTTCCATTGCTTGACTCGTCCTGCAGGGATCCTTCTGGAGACGGATGCTCCAACACATCATCCACCTGTGCGAAAAAAAAACGTGGCTGCAGCATTGGCTGCTGCATTTTTCAATTCCAGAAATTCTGTCCAAGGCACTACTCGGTGGACGAATTCCTTCATGTTTGGATCCTGGGGCACTTCGACAGCTGCAACAGCATGAGAGACTTTGGGTGGACCCCTCAACCTCAAGTCTAATCTCCAATGGCTGGCATGACTGAAACGTCACCCCGTCACCCGTGACCGGCTTCGTGCCTCCTCACTTGGTTTGGTTCGTTCAGTTTCTATCTCTGAAGGTGCCTCCAAGCTAAGATTCTAGTTGCTCGAGCAAAGACCATGGACTATCAAAGACTGCTAGGCTCCACAGGGCAAAAACCTACTGAGATTCATCACATGAACAACCTACCAGGACCTACCAGGAAGTCAGCAGCAGATATATAAACCTGGTCACCCATTGATCAGCTCCCTGCCTCAGGAGTCTCCAATATGGGAATGACTGGGAGGACTTCGCAGTCAAAGCTTCCAACCTGTGGAACAGTGGGATGCTTTGCGGCAAGCGTAAATCGCATCCTAATCACAGTTTTAACCTTTTTTGCTGTGAAGCCGACTTATTTCTTGAATGCAAAACATGATCAAAACATGATCAAAAGATATCAAAAGTACATCTAGAGATATCTAGAGGTTTGGTCTTGACTGTGTTGACAGCTAGCTGGGCCAGAAGAAAAATCTGCACAACACGTCCAACAGAAAGCAATCACTACGTATATTCTTTGTCATGATGTCAGCAGTTCAAGTACCATACGTCAGATTCTTTACTTGTCCAAGAATGAAAGTATATATGTTATTATTCTTGTACTATATAGATTATATAGTATATCGTATAATTATTTGTTTCAGTAAAACAAAAACAAATGAGTCTGACCACAATGGATGCTGTACGCAGTGCTGAAGGTCGACGCCTCGGAGTGGAGGACTGAGGCTGTTTCAGCTGCTAATGCTGCAGACTGTGCTGCCACCAGCACTTCCTCCGCTGCGTATAGGTCAAAATTGGGGTAGCAATGGAGTGGCAAAGTTGGACGTCATCAATCGTTCTTAGATTCTTAGTTTCAAAAGATGGGAGTTGGATATTTTGGCTCGTGCCCAATCTGGATCAAGAATGTTAGTGCAGCTATGGTTTCAAAACTTGCTCATGGTATGCGATGATTGCATAGCGTTGCCAGTGTTACCATATTTAGGTTTTCTCAGACTGAGGGATGCTCTGATTTTGAGACGCATTTTGTCACTGCGATCAGTCCTCGGCTGCATGGGCAATCAGAGCATCTTCAGCGCTCTCTGCACCTTCGCAATCCGCAAAGGGAATCCGGGTCGCTGGGGAAACGCCATGAAACGTCCAGAGGTCCTCCAGAAATTACTCCGGATGACTCCACTTATCTCACTTGTCTGCTTTGCACCTGCTTCTTGTTCCGCCTCCTGGCATGAGAACAAGCTCTTCTTTGCCCAAGTCTTTCTTGCGAAGTGAGTTTGTGCAGAGGTCAACCGAGTCAACCGGCTGCTCAACTCTCAGCAAAAAATCAATGCACCTTGCCCGCTGAATCTGACCTGAATCGCGACAGCGCTGTGGAATCTTCCGGTGTGTTCCCTGAGACGCAGCTGAGGCTGAGAACTTGAGCGCGGTAATCGCGTCGCAAGCTGTGTGCACTGCATCCTGAACGAAGCACCAGTAAAAGAGGCCACACCAAGAGATTCACGGTGGCTGCTGAAACACAAATTAAGCTGAAAGAAAACTGAAAATCAAATGTGGAAAAGCTACAATTTACTTCTGCTTTACCATGCTTGAAAACACGATGGACGCCATAGGATGCGACATTCTCCTGCCTGTGCCATCTGAAGGCCATAGGAACCCTCCTCTGAAGCAGACACACTGGATGCCAAGCCTGGAGCACAGGAGAACCAGGATGAGATGGCGATAAAACAAGACATTTTCCTACAGCATGAAATCATGTTTTGTATGTATTGGTATTCAAATAGTGATGTCTTCTGCATCCTGCTGCAAAAAGCTTGAACACAATTTGAACACAGTCTAAACCAAGCAGGCAAGAAATTGATTCTGCCTACTACTTTTACTCTAAAGACACCCAGCGATAGTTGCTGCACCCCTCGCCTGCAGAAGCAGGCCGGACCGCAACTTCCTCAGACAAATTCTGTCCAATCTCATTGTGGTCTACATCATCTTCGTTGGCCTACTTGACCTCTCAGCTAAAATACAAAATGTAGTGAGGACTGAAATCTGAACACAAGGGATGCATACGAAAGGAAGCAGCATCTCCCATTTCATACCGCAACCAAATCCCCCTGTTGAGCTGTGACTGTACATTAGATTCGCTTCTTTCACGAGTCTATTTCAAGCCTGGGGAAATTGATGTGGGTCAGGAGCAGAACAGAAAGTTGCATCTGGTCTTCGGTCTTCCTCACAAGTTTGACACAGTTTGACAAAGACCTCTGGGCATCCGACCACTGGTTGCACGGTAGGGGCCATCAGTTCACTGCCCTGAGGATGTGCACAGCCAAAAATGTCGATGTCTTGAGGTTTGTCGATCAATTCGCAAATCTTGCATCGATTTGGATGCCTCGGTGTGCACATTGCTGGCCGATTGCTGCACATCTGTCTTCTCGGGCAATGAGTTCACAACCAGCAAGTGAACAAGCTCCTAGCACTTCCAAGCTCATTGTGGGATGGTTCACAAGAGGAGAATTGCAAATCAAAAAGCCCCAAAATTCTTCACAAATCAAAATGTAATGCTACTAGCATGTGGCTACGTATGCATATTATGCATGTCATTCATGTCATTGTGCATCTATCTTCACTGAGAATTTGAGCTGTCCACTTGCGGCAACTTTCTTGTTCGGCCATGAGGCTTTCAACTGCATTTCTCTTAGAGTTAGTGCCTCCATCGCTGCCGTTGAGCCAGTTGTCAAAACAGAAATGCGGCCTTGGGCTTCAGTGGAACTTGGATGAACTTGGTATGTAGCAGCTGGATGCAGCTGGGTTGTCACTTGAGCCAAGCGACTTGGATCACGATCGGATTGACTGCTGGAAGGTCTGTCATCAACCTTCACAAAACACACAAAAGCAGGGCTGAAATGGCTGAAATCCCCCTGTAAAGAAAAAAAACAAAGCTTCTGACTCAATGCGCAGCACAAAGTGCAAACATCGCAAAAGGATCGATTCTCAACTAACGAAGCGGGCATCATTTGAAACTTCGTAAATAGACGGGCCTCCTGCTCCCTCTGATTGGCCAAAGTCAAGGATGATGCAAGGATGTCTATCTCATCCATCCTGGGAGTAACACGGAAATCGAATGCATGCTGCAATAAACTGGGTCCAGCGGCTCTCAGCTGAACTTCCCAAAATCAAGAACCCAATGCAGGACCTCAGCTGAACTTGCCAAGTCGCAATTCACCCCTTGTTTTCTGTGCAAGTCCGGGTACGATAGTGACCTCCCAGCTTGGCCACGACAATTCACGCATGCTGCCTCTGCTGGACATCAAAAGTTTGGACATCAAGCTGTGCATGAAGCGCCTCGGACGGGGGTCTGGAGACCTGCGCCAGAAACTGGCTGCTTTCAATGCTGTTGCGCCTCTGCTCTTCGCTCTCCTTCTCTGTCTCTACTGATTTTCCTGGGACTTCCCTGACATTTCTTCCTTAAGAACGCACTCGCATATCCCAATTCCCCTGAACCAAGGTTTCGTGCCTCATTCTCCGTGATCACCTAAGCAACAAGTTTGCCCATTGATATTGACATGTAACGAGAAGAATGATTTGTGGACAAACACAACTGATTTGGACATATTTCAATTGATTTGTGGTATACTATGTCCAGACCGGCCTGGGATGCTTCTACTTCCTGCTTCTCAAGGAATGATGCCTCATCCAGCAAGTCCTTCAGAACTGATCACAAATAGTACGAACAAGTTTGCATGGTCGGCGCTTGCACGTCCACTTCTTATGCCCTTGCGAATACAAGCGCAAAACTCTTGTACGTGCAAACCTCTCACATGTTCGTGTCACGACATTAAATGCAAGGCATGCAGTCCTGTGCAAGCTTCAGCCCAAAGGCTTCCACAACAGCTGCCT
The DNA here is from genome assembly GCA_947184155.2 of Cladocopium goreaui. NCBI lineage: Eukaryota > Dinophyceae > Suessiales > Symbiodiniaceae > Cladocopium > Cladocopium goreaui. The sequence goes on along the minus strand of CAMXCT020005068.1, from coordinate 236,037 downwards.
GGGGTTGGAGTTACAGAAGCAAACCGGAAGGGATGCCGGCAGATGCTGTGTCAATCCTGCTTTTCAGTACAGATCAACTTCTCAGAGATAATTGATGATCTGCCATGATCCCCGAACAACCCTATGCCAAGGCCTGCTAGGCTAGGTTCATTCTTTGGGGTTTGCCACCAATTGTCAGATGACCAAAGATATTGTCCTTATGGCGCAGCTGTCAGGGCCTTGCCTCACATGAGGATCGCTCTGAGACGATGCTGGGAGTTGCAAGCCGCCTCGGGTTCAGGTCAGGTCTCATGTTCTCCAAAAGTTTGAAAGACTTCTACAGTACATTGTCAAATTGTCGATGTATATAGCTATATATATACATACATATTTATAATATATATATATAGTTAGATTTTAAGCGGACAAGTTCATTGCTCTGCATCTCCAAACCTCCCAAACTAAGGGCCAAGCTCTGGAACCTGCAGATTTCAACTGAAAAAAGGCTAAGATAGGCCAAGTGCTGCAAGTGCTTGGCAGAACTAAAGATGTTTGAGGCTCAAGTCCGACGTGAGGGTCTACAGACGGTCATGGGTCTATAGAATTCTATAGACAGGTCCTACTGCAGCTTCCCCCAATCGTGCTCAAGGCTTGGCAGACTGGCCCAGACTGGCAGTTCCTTGGTGCACACGGCGCGCCTGCACCTGTGACTGCGCCTCCTGTTTCCTCTTGATCTCCTCCATGGCCGCATCAAGCAATTCCTGCAGAAACTAAATGAAGGATAACGAGGTGTCTCACAAGTCTTGGCATGGCGCGGAAAATCTCTTTGAGGCTTTGAGGAGACAGAGTCCGGACATCTTCATCATCGGCAACATCTGCAAGGGTTTGACGAATACCAATCATGCAAGAGCACAAGACAAGTGAAGAGACAATGGCCAAGGGGTTCCGAATTCATTCAAAGTTTTAGCGTCATTCAGACATATTCAGACCATTCAGCAGTTCTCGACCTTTTGACACATACTGTAGCAATCTGTAGCACAGACATGACTCTTGCTGGCAATCAATTCGTTGCATCGAAAGCTGCCAAGTCCTCAGCCAGTGCTCCAAACTTGGCCATGGCTGTTGCCTGGGCGTCCTGGGCTGCTAAAACCGTGGTCAACCTTCCCTCAGTGCAATTCCTTAGCGATGTGCCTCCTTTGTGGAATCGGTGTCCACAGCCTCTTTGAGGGAACTTTGCAACAGGCGCCTCGTCTCCAAACAAACGCACTTCAAGAAAAATGCCAAACCTTTCAAACCTTTCGAACGCGTCTTGATCTCGGAACAGCAAGCAAAATCCTGCTAATCTTCTAGATTCTGGTGTTCAAACTATATTTTCCGCCAAGAAGCTCTTGATCCATTCCTGAGGGATTGTCAATGCCATGCGCAATTCGATTGCAGTCGCGAATTACTACCAGTAGTTTCTATCTTCTATTTTGTGCACCTGTCCGCATGTGCTCTAGTTTGGCTGCTTCATTCCAAGCAGTGTATCATGTTGATTCATTTTGCCTCTTGCCAGCACGCGTCGTTCTTCGTCTTCCCTCGCCACTTCTGGCGAGACAGTCGCGGCCTCTGAAGCTTGTCGAGTGGGTCCATCTGCAGTTTCCAAAGTTTCCACCTGCAGAAGCCAAACTCTTCATTTGAATGAAAAGGATTGAACAGGAGGATCTACTGCAAGAGTCTTTCGCCTGCGTAGCCGATAATACCTCTGAGCTGTTTCGCTTTGCCTGCCAAAGTGCAGAATCCTCTTACTTGCCTCTGGACTCGGAGCACCAAAAGTTGCCATCTCAACCGCACCGTCAGGTAGGGATGACGGATAAAGGATGAGACGCAAACTGAACACGCCTGCTCTTTCTGTTCATGCTCCAGCGCAGAGTCAAGCAATTCCTGGAGGCGGCAAAGCTGCGCAGAGGCAAGCTGTCTAAGTAGAGTTTTGACGTTTACGTTCAAAACGTGTCAGAACCAGTGGCATGCTTGCAGTTAGAGAAACCCCGATCGAAAGCAGGTTGCTTTGTCAGCAAGGAACTATGACACCCCTGAACAAGGCTTGTCCTGGGCAACCTTCAGTCCCACGCTTTCACTTGCCAGTGCCTACCAAACAACTATGCCGGCTTCAGCAGCAAACAACAGTAACAGATCCATCGTGACATATCTGCGGCCTTGCATGATTCCAGGACCACATACTGCAGCATGCAATACATCTTAATGCAACTCTTAGCTTCCATCCTGGCCTCTGGCATGGAACAGTTTGAGATGTAGGTAGAGGCAGCTTGCGGTTTCCCGCTGTCAGCTTCTCTCAGGGCCTCTTTGAGAGAACTCTGCAGCATTCGCCTTTGAGGAAATTCATGCCATGAGACAAGGAAACACCATGAAACACCTAGACATGTTGTTTCGTATGGGTTTATCCTTGCTCATCAAATACCGCAGGACCAGCTGCCTTGCATCATTTCAGATCAGTTCAGTATTTCTCCTGTTTTTCTTAACTCTATATTATATATATTATATACATGCATGTGACAAAGATTTGCCGCCAAGACTCTCGTGATCCATTCCTGGTGGATTGCCGAGGTGGAAATTAGACTGAAGCTGCGACTGACTATATAAATACATATAATTTATGATTTGCTTTGTCTGCATCTTTGTGACATTCATCGCGTGCCTGCGTCCGAACGTATCACTTTGCAACATATTGTGCCGTATTACGTCATATTGCCACCACGCGTCGTTCTTCGTCTTCCCTCGCCACTTCTGGCGAGACAGTCGGAGCCTCTGATGCAGCCTGCGAGATTTTAACATCCAAGGCGATGTTATGGTCGATCACGGTGTATCTCTGGGGACTTCCATCGTCCACAATAAGAAATCATGAGAAACTCTCGCACTTGCTCCCTTGATCTTCATTGTTTGTTCAGGCTAGACTCGGCCTCTGATGCTGAAAGGACTTCGGAGCTCACGCGATTTGCCTATCAATTTATATGCGATGCTTGGTTTTGTCTGAACAAAAGCCCGTTCACAGGATCCATAAGATGGACCCATTCCATGATTCTTATGACCATTCTTCTTTTCATTGATGTTCCAATGTTTGGGAACCTTCACTCCATGACATGAATGCTGCGGCACTGGCATAGTTCTCAGCTGTCTGCGATTGGCCTCATTGGACTCCGCATCCAGAAGAATTGCCACATGCAGCAACTCCTTCCAGAGTCAAGAAAGTATGAAAGCGTATGAAAGCAAGGAATACCAACAAAATCCAACAAACATTTCCGTTGCGCTCATTTTTGGATTTGCTAAGGACAGTCGCCCAGCGACCATAGCGACCTTGGCCAGGTTCTCCCCGAACTCATCCAAGACCGTTGCCTCATCATGTCACAAGAGCTGCTGAAACAGCGAATACGTGCGGCGTGCGGACTCTCCATTCAACAAGGAATAAACAAATTCAAGCCCGTGTCTGACTGCAAGTCTACGGCTTGTTGAGCAAAGCAGGGCATAGTAGTTACACGACTGATACCGATTCTCACAAATCCTCCACCCAGTGCCACACAATAGCCTTTAGATGCCTTTATATGTATCTTTCTCTTCGGTGTCTCCATATCTCTCTACTGTTTCATGTCGCTTTATGTTCCAACTTGTATGACAGGACCGGTAAGGTTTGGTTCCCACCTCAGCATCCAAATGAATATCGACATTGAGAGCATCTCTGAGAGAATTCTGAAGCAAACGCCTCAGGCCATCAGCTTCATCTTAATCTTTCAGAAATGGACTGGAGCAACATGAAGCAACTTCTGTTCAAACTCCAAAACGGCTCAGGTGAAAAGCTAAGGGGCTGCTGCTCGAAACCTCAGATCTTTCGGGCAGGGAAGTACATGTACATTCAAAAGTTGCTAATGTCTTCGAAATGCAAGTGTCGGTCCAAAGCTTGAAGAACTCACATTCCAAATTCGAAACTGGTCAAACCAACCAGTCAGTTAACTGGTTGCATTCCAATCTCGTTCAATATAGCAACGCTCTGCTGCCAAAAGACGTTCTTCTTCCTCCTGTGCCATCTCTGGAGATACTGTTGGAGCCTCTGAACCAGTGCGCGATGGCCTCTTCTTGGAATTGTCGAGCAGGAGATCCACCTGGATCCGCGGCAGAAGCGCGAGCAAGTTGAACATGACAAATCAAGGCGTCCCAAACCCTTGCTGTGAGAAACCCGGAACTCAGTGAGACAACACAGTGACAACATGTCTTCGTGCCTCTGCCTCGGTGATTGGCTGTGCGCGGGAAGCTATCTCCTCAAAACAGCAGTCAGGCCCTGTATGGCCCCGTTGCTGAGCACAGCATGAGCCATACCGGCTTGATACCGCAAGCATTTGAGAAGCGTTTCAGAGAAAATCTTAAAAGGCCTCCGGTGTGTAGATCTGCGAGCTGCTGCGCGCCTTGAGATTCGAGGCAGCATGATTCTACCAGACTTAGGTAGAGGATGGGAGAACTGGGAGAACCACGACTGCGAATTCTTTCCAGCATTCTTGGACACTTGCTTAACTCTATGGGTTCGACGTGCTGACCACAAAAGATGCTGCTAGTCTTCGGATTTCAGCGAGTCCGCGTGCCTCTACTCCATCCAGATCTGTTTCATGCGCCGCCGAGTCCAGCAATGCCTCAGAAAACAATGACAACACACGGGAAGGCTACAAGTGAACTAGACATCTTGTAGGAAAGAGTTTCAGGAAAAGTGCAATACTAAGTTTTTCTCCAACAACGCAGCCACCTCCAAGCTAAGAAACTGGGCGAAGACGGCGTAGGCGAATGCCATTTAATTTGAATGCAAGCATCACTCAATCAAAAGAACTCATGTAAAGGTGGCACAAAATTGAGCGGATTATTTTTTGCAGCAAATCTGGAGGCACACCCCATCAAGAAAGCGAAGATATGATCCGGAAAATGGAATGAACGAGAAATGTGCAGGGAAGCTACGTGGCAAAATCCAAAACTCAACAAATGTGTAGATCTCAGGGCAGTAATGGACAGCTGGTGGGATTGGAACAAAAGTGCAATACTAAGCTGAAGCTGCTGACGTTTCAAGAGTTTGTAAGAACTGGGAACAAAATATGACAAACATGTTGATTTATAATATATATATATAATATATATATAATCACTTATACATAGCGTTTGCTCTGTTTGACTCGGAGCAGAGTGCCAAGTCTTGGCTTTAGCCAAGGTTCCTTTGCCAGCGTGTGGCTCAAGTCATCATCATCAGCGGCCTCACACAGCGACCAGCTGTCGAAAAATAGGAACATTGAAGCTCAAATTCAGGAAAATGTAGGCCAGATTATCAATGCATCATCTAAAGAACAAGAATACAAAAACTATGTATATTATATATATATCAGTCTATTCCTGTTCCTCGGATATGTATGCGCACACACGTGCAAGAAACGAGTGTGTCTGTGTGACTTTGACAAATCAAAGATGCCTTCTCCGCACTTGCAGCTTGAGCATCCGCACCTTTGTGCATTCTAAAGCGTCTAAAGACTTTAGAAAAGATTCTAAAGCATCTGCAGGTTCTACGCCCAAAAGATCGGATCTATTTCAAGCACTTGAAAGATCATCAAAATTCATCAAAGCCATCGGATCTAGACGTATGTTTTATGAATCATTTTGCTGGACATCTACACTGAATCAAGACTTCCAGGATCTTCCAGGACCACAGAGATCCTTTGCTGCCAAGGTTCCAAGCAACTTCTCTAGTGGCTGGTTCAAGGAGCTGGTCAGGATTAATGTTTGTTCCACACGCTCTTCCTCCAGCTCTCTGGCCTTGGGGCATCAGGCTGTGTCAGGTCGACTGATTGACTGTGATTGTCTCAGACTCTGCAACCTGCCTCCTCCACCGTCACCGTGCCAGCCTCAGAGGCTTTATCTTGCAGCGCTTCCTTCAAAGACATGTGGAGAGCCAACCTCAGTAGAAACCGATCTGCAAGGACAATCGCAACTGCTGTACAGGCCGCACAGCTTGAATTTCTAATTTCTAACATTTGAATACATTTGAATCATATCATTCACATCGGTCTACTTTTCGCCAAGTAGCTGCTCCTCGGCACCTACAAAAAGCAAATGGCAAGGCCGAAATGTCAACTGACACCGTGAAGGGTTTGAAGGCTACATGACCAGCATCGTTATCCCAACCATGGCACGCTCATTCTCCTCATCTTGCGCAATCTCAGGTGATAGTGTAGGAGCATCGGAGGCATTGTCTCCAGCCTTCGCAAGTCAAACAGCAACATGTTCAGAGTCAGGAAGCGAGCACCTCTGCATCAGCACACTGCGGCAACACTGCATGAGAGGCCTCTCCGGCTGAAAGCACCTCTGAACTCTCCAGCTTCGCCTGTAGACGAAGCGAAATAAGTCTTGTGCTGTGGAATGTGGAAAGCACAGCAGCACAAGTCGCGCGCCTGCTCCCCATGCAGGATGCATTCCTTAATCACCGCTGCATCGATGAGCGCCTAAGATGGCTGGAGCTTGGATAAATGCACCTTGAAATAACTTGAACCGTGAGGAAAGTTGCGGCCAGTCAAAACATTGACCCGAGGACCAATTTCTGTAGCACGTAACATGTCGCTTATTTCCACGCAATTGTCTGTGGGCAAGCGGAACTCATTTGGTCTGAGCATCCTCTGCAAGAGTCTGCTCGAAGGCATCCTGAGGACTTGCCTCCAATTTGTGTGGGCTAATTTGTGTGGGCTGTCAAACATCTCTGACATCTCTGACATCTCTGACATCTCTGACATCTCTGACATCTCTGATCTTGTGAGAATGTACCAGACAAGGCCTCTGGCAAAGATGTAGGAGTCCTATCAAGCCCTTGCCTCAGGTTGAACGAAAGGACTATCATTGGCAGCATATGCAAAAAGTTCTTGTTGGTGTCACATGTTCTTGCAACTCAAATATCTAAAGCTGGGCAAACATACGCTTGTTGCTGCAAAGTTGCGCGACAGCATACTCTTTCACAACCACCATATCGCCTGAGGCATTCAGCATGACATCATGACTGGAACCCTGAATCACAGTTACTAGCGAAAAGATGTGCCCATCGAAAGACTATATACAGTTGTTTATATCATATTTATATATATAATTATATATATATAATTATATATATAATGTGTATATATAATGTGTATATATATATATAATGTGTGTATATATATAATATATAATGTGTATATATATATATAATGTGTATATATATATTATATATATATATTATATATAACAGAAATTCCACAACATATCAATAAACTGGGAAGAATATAAATCCTGTAATATAGCTGGAGGAGCTACAGGTGTTTGTTAGACATACTTAGAATATGTTTTCCCTCAAACAACAGATGTGCCGCATGATGTGTCCCTCATCATTCTGCTCCAGATCAAGTGACGTTCAGCTTGAGGCCCAGAGCCTTGCAAGAAAATCAAGGCGGGCAGATGAAAACCGGCTAGGCCATACCCATGCCGTTCCTCCTATTCCCAAAGAGCAAGACATGCGAGACTGGAGAGATGATTTCGCTTTGGGAAAGATGAAAATGTCTCACAAACAACAAAACCAGCAAGAGCAAGCCGATAAATACTCACTGCAAATGGCCAAATGCTGTTGACAGAGGCTAATTTGGTGTCATAAAACTCCCTTGTTGCAGGAAAGTAGGCAGTTGCCCAAGACCCAAGCTACAAGTGAAATTTGGTCTGAGAAACTGATAAGGTCTGAGAAGGGCTGACTGAGAGACACTCCCAAGACATGCTGCGTGGAGTTCTTGTCCGCCTGTCGCAAGGCAGGTGTGTTCTCTTTGGTTCTGCTCATGCACCAAATGCAGCAAGAACACAAACAAATTGCACAAAATGTAATTGTCAAATAATGTCAAATATGTTCGATTCGATACCCTTTGAATCTGAAAGTGCAAAATAATATGTCAAGCTTGTCCACACTCAGCCTCCATCTCAGGATCAGCGGGTAATTCATCACTATATGTGAGCGAAGCTTGCAGCACGTTGATCTCATCAAGCCTCATCGCTTCAGGATTGCTACAAGAGCTCCTGATCCACGTCGCTCCACGTCGCTCCACGTTACTCCAGCCAGGCTGCAATTCATCCATGGTCTTTGCGGTCTCCACCACCGGCAGAATCGTCACCTGCTCCAATGGATTGGTTTTTTAAGAGTGTGTGTGTGTATGTGGAAGATTGTGAGCGTTCATAGATGTTCATAGTTCTGCGAAGTTGCGAAGTGAATCAGTGACAATCAATGATCTATCTACAAGCATCTTCTGCATCTGTCCCATCACTTCCTCACCAGCCTCCGTTGGGGAACGCGAAGGGAACCTGGTCGGCACCTGCACCGCACAGCACCAGAAAAGGCTTCGGAAAAGCTAAGGCTTTTGTGACAAAATCATGGAGAGCTGATCCAATCCACGACCTCGAGACTGTTGGGCTCCACGAATGCATGGCCGCCATGGCCCTTGCAGGTTGCCGACATTTGCCGACAGTCACTTGCTGAGCAAGTCCACCAAGCCAGGGTAGTCGTAGCCGCTGTAGCCGTCCATTTGCTTGGAGGGTACCCTTCTGAAGAACTCGTTGCCCGTAATATTCATGTGTGATTCATGGTGTAGTTCATTCATGGTAAAATCATGTCCTCTCTTGTTTGAAATGACTCCACCTTCTCTGTTCTGACGTCAAAAACAAAAAGCACCAGTGTCCTCTGAGGTGACCAGAGAGGCTTCTTTGTAGGTCTGCAAGAGAGCTTGCAATATAAGATGATGACCAATATGGAAGCGAGCAATTATCGACTCCAAAATCTGCCGAGCTCACACAAGACAAACAACCTTTGAAGCAGACATCAAACTGAAAATGTGCATCATAATACCTAGAACAAACATGTCAAACCTACAAGCCCCACCTCTGCATCTCGCTGTACTTCTTCAAGCACAGCTGACCAGATTGCCTCCTGACAAGATGACAAGGTTCTGTCCCCAGCAAAGTCACTCAACAAGACCCAACGAATCTGTGGCAGTGCTATCTTTTCAAGTTGGGGCTGTACCAGTACAAGTGATACCAAATTCGCATAGATTCTGATTCTCACGGACCTCTTGATCTCAAATGAGTCGACCTCAAGTTGTCTTCACTCCTCCACGGTATCCTTAAGATCGGGTAGAACTGTGGGAGCCTGCGAAGGTCAGTCTAGCAGATCAACCATTCCAATCATGTTCCATGCAGGTCGGATCACAACAAAAAAAGACTTCAGGATCTGGCTTTGAGACCCTGAATTGTGGCAAGGCATGGCAGGGCTACAAGCTGTCCAGCCCAGAGAATCCCATAGCAGTCGAACCAGTATTGCCTCCACATTCTCTTCTGACTCGGTCTCACACTCGTTCTCCTGCCTGGAAATTACCATCCCACTGCTTCTTTTCAGTGGCTTGTCGTTTCTCGCGCCAAACAAGTTTTGACTTGGGACCAGTAGGAAACCAGCAACGGGAAAGAGCACAAGAACACGAAGAACATGCAAGAACCATACACGTGGTAAAGTCCCAAACAAGGAAGGCCATCCAAAGAACCATCCGACTTTTGACGTCCGTGTCTTTGAACCTTTTGGGGGGTTGCACTTTTTAACAGCAATCTCCCATGTTGTATCACATAGAAAGCTTGACACCAGCCTCGCAGGGGGTGGATCCTCGGTTGGCCGCGGCCCTCACAACTTAGAAGCCACAGGAGTACTTGAGACTCTGGCTTCCAGCTACAATTCCTGTACTCCTCCAAGTTATTGTGACATATTTATCAGGGTTCAGATAAGGGGGGAGAAGTTGTGCAATGGCATTTGGTAGGTACAAAGCGGAATGCATAGGGTGCGCAACTACACAATGCAGTGCATGTTACTTTTTTTGCAACTACAAAATGAAGAACATAACTCTTTCTGGCTCGGAAAATAATTCAAAATCAGCACTACAAAATCCAATGCATCTGAAGTTAAAAAATAGCTGAAAATCGGAATTGCTAACATGATTTTTCCCAATGACATTTTGTAGTTGGGTCTATGCCATCCAAAGTTCCGACCAACATAAATTCCGAGAACATTTTGTAGTTGTCAATGATTGAATTTAGTTGGGTCAAGTGTTGACCCCGTGCAGTTTGTTAGATGGCATTCTGTAGCTTCATGATCTGTTTGTGTCCATGTACATGTCACGCACTGTTTCCTTTTTTCCACCTCTTCTCACCTCTTCTATGCAAATGAGATTTTATGTTGGATGCTTCAACTTTTTGAACATATACAACTACAAAATGAAAATGATGATTTGAAAGGAATCAACTACAAAATGAATGCAAATACAAAAAGGGGGGCCCAACCCCTCCTGTTTGTACAAAAAAATCCTGGCTGGCAATCTGTACTGTAGCCCAAGTCCTCCACATTTCGTAGCTGAAATTTGAAGGAGGATACATATTTTGGGTTCGTAGTTTGAATCATCTTCTCCAGAAAAGGGCGTTGTTTGCAGCTTGGACTCTAGAATCGGCGGTTCAAGCAGAACTATGCTCTTCCGGGTCTCCGCATCCGTGATCATGATGCCAAAGGGAACAGAGTTCGTAGGCACCAAATCATCCAAATCCTGAAAAGTCTTTGCACTTACGACTTAAGACGTTAAAAGAATGCGCAAAATCAATCATTGGTATTTTGTATCTAATGATTCTAAGGAGCCTCTAATTTGGTCTTGTTATGCCTTGTTGTAAATTGCAATAAATCTGCTCCAAACTGCCATAGGTTGTTGCAGACTGTACTTTAGTCCGAGGTTCATCTTGATCATCGCCGTCGCTATCCTCTGCATGCAGGACAGTCAAGGGTTCTAACGAATAAATATCAGTTTCAAGAAATTTCAAGGTCTATGGATCGAATGTGATCGAATATGATCGAATCTGATGACTGGTGTCGCAAGCATCGAAGCCAAGAGAAACAGGGTGGAAAGCATACTGTCCAAGATCATCCAAGTCCAACGCTCGGAACCAAGCCTGCTGATGGTCGGCCGCTGACTGCTCAGGAAAGGATTGGCCCTGACAACCAGCCAAGTCTTGAGCAGGGGCAAAATCGCACACAGTTTCAGTAGATATAGATAGATATAGTATGATATAGTAGATGCAGATGAAGTACCTAAATCACCTACATCACCTCAGATTCTTCCTTCTCAGTTTAGTCTTCGAGCTTTCTGGTATCAGTCAGCTGGGTGCAATTGAGAATGCCCATCAGGAATAGTACAATGCAATGGTTGTCGCCATGACCAGGCATTCCGGAGTGTGCTTCCGCAGGTCAACAAGGCACAAACCTCCGATGTAACTAGGGAAGCTTCTTTTTCGGCCTGCACCAATTCACCGTCAAAAGGACTGACTCGGGATGCTCTAAGATGGAGAATCTCAAGCAAACTCTCTTTCCAAAAGGGGCAGCAATTTGCTGCGATGCTCACAACACACCAACACACCAAAGTGCTGTGCAGATCTGTGCAGAACTTCACAGTTATTTCACAGTTAGGAGTTTGCCATGTCTATGTCCGCCTCGGCATCCTGCTGAATTTCATCAAGCACAGCAGACCAAATTGCTTCCTGCCAAGATCGGACTGGCACTTGGCTGAGAACAGCATCTCTAGGACAAACATGGACAAACACAATTAGAAGCGAAAAATGACAAGCAATGGCAATGAAACGAGGAAACACCGGCATCTTTATTGAGGAACCTGAATGACACAATTTTTAACGGGTTCGACCGGCCTCGACGGTCCCCATGATAGCGGGCAAATTCAAGCGAGCCTGTCCACGGTGAACCCCTAGCCTAGTAGTGTCTAGACTCCTGTTCTGTATCTGGTAGCAAATCGTGCAACCGCTTAGCACAGAGAGCTAACTCAACGTGCACAAGTAGCAAGTCTGGAAGAAAGCCCTACAAAATGTGGACTCTTTTACCAGGAAGCAGTGCACAGCCTTCTAGCGAGCTCGGTGCAAGTCACATAAATATACACAATCTGTTTGTGTCTATCGCTTCGAAAAAGCCAAACACCTTATTGCTGCTTGGTGCCCCGTCCTCTGACGCCACAAGAGAAGCTTCTTTGGAGGCCTAGAAGAGCTTCTTAACATGTGCAAAAGCAATGATTGAGGGCCATGCTCACGGACTATGCCAAAACGTAGGTAGGATTCTCAGCTCCGCGATCTGTATGATTTAAAGCAAAGCAGAACAAACAACCTTTGAAGCAGACATCAAACTGAAAATGTGCATCATAATACCTAGAACAAACACGTCAAACCTACAAGCCCCACCTCTGCATCTCGCTGTACTTCTTCAAGCACAGCTGACCAGATTGCCTCCTGACAAGATGACAAGGTTCTGTCCCCAGCAAAGTCACTCAACAAGACCCAACGAATCTGTGGCAGTGCTATCTTTTCAAGTTGGGGCTGTACCAGTACAAGTGATACCAAATTCGCATAGATTCTGATTCTCACGGACCTCTTGATCTCAAATGAGTCGACCTCAAGAAATCTTCTCTCCTCCACGGTATCCTTAAGATCGGGTAGAACTGTGGGAGCCTGCGAAGGTCAGTCCAGCAGATCAACCATTCCAGTCATGTTCCATGCAGGTTGGATCACAACAAAAAAAGACTTCGGGATCTGGCTTTGATACCCTGAATTGTGGCAAGGCATGGCAAGGCATGGCAAGGCTACAAGCTGTCCAGCCCAGAGAATCCCATAGCAGTCGAACCAGTATTGCCTCCACATTCTCTTCTGACTCGGTCTCACACTCGTTCTCCTGCCTGGAAATTACCATCCCACTGCTTCTTTTCAGTGGCTTGTCGTTTCTCGCGCCAAACAAGTTTTGACTTGGGACCAGTAGGAAACCAGCAACGGGAAAGAGCACAAGAACACGAAGAACATGCAAGAACCATACACGTGGTAAAGTCCCAAACAAGGAAGGCCATCCAAAGAACCATCCGACTTTTGACGTCCGTGTCTTTGAACCTTTTGGGGGGTTGCACTTTTTAACAGCAATCTCCCATGTTGTATCACATAGAAAGCTTGACACCAGCCTCGCAGGGGGTGGATCCTCGGTTGGCCGCGGCCCTCACAACTTAGAAGCCACAGGAGTACTTGAGACTCTGGCTTCCAGCTACAATTCCTGTACTCCTCCAAGTTATTGTGACATATTTCGGGTTCGTAGTTTGAATCATCTTCTCCAGAAAATGGCGTTGTTTGCAGCTTGGACTCTAGAATCGGCGCTTCAAGTAGAACTATGCTCTTGCGGGTCTCCGCGTCCGTGATCATGATGCCAAACGGAATAGAGTCTGTCGTTGCCAAATCATCCTTGCATCAAGAGTTTGAATTTGCCCTTAGCTTTGTCACTGAGATGATAGAAAGTTGACCGTGAGAAGAAATACCAATCATGAATCATGACTATTTATACATGTTTATACTGTCTATGCCTGTGCCGGATTGCCTTGCAGCTGATGTTTTCATGCTAAACGCACCCAGGCTTCGACAGCCACATCATCCTGGAGTTGCACCTGCTGCGGCTTGCGCTTAACACTGAACACATCTGAAGCTAAGTCCGTGCCTGAAGTTTGCGAAAAGATGGAAAAATCTTGAGATCGGGACAGGCATATCAATCCAGGTGAATCGTTATTGGATGATCTACAGTGTTTTCAAAGAAAAGCAGGGGATGAATCACAGACAAGAGCAATCAGATAAAGGCATGAGCTTGGGTTTAGCCATGACTTGGATATATCTGGATATCATCCAAAGCTGGAACTCTCTTACCATGGCGTTCCTGAGAAGTGTCCCTGCCTCATTGCTGTGCATCACTTCTGCATCCCTTGCATTTGGACTAGGAATCGTCAGTGTCGAATCTCTGCGGATAGTCCTGGGTGCTCTGACTTCCTTTCCCTCAGCAACTTCCAGGTCTTCCGGTCTTTGACGCGCAGACGGCGCAGACGCCTCCCTGGGAGAGGTAGATTGTGCCAACTGCCCTGGCTGATCAGATACATCTGTCAAGACATCCACCGTATGAGCACTGGCATCGTCCGCTATCGCATCCGCTGCTATGGCCCTAGTCAGCATGTTCACTTCATCGATATCTGCCTTTGGAAACACCTGGCAACCAGCCAAATGCGAACACTCAAAGCCATGACACGTATGATGTGTCTGATGACCCCTTCACTATTTGAATCATTTGCAGACGCATGGACCGAATGGAACTTGCCTGATCAGAAGTGGCCACCGACCTGCACATCCAACGCACTGTCAAAAGTCCCACTGATAGTGATACTTGCATTGGGCTCACAGGTTCACACCTCATATCATATGATGTAGAGAGTGTTTGTAGAGATCCCCCCGTGTCTGAAGCCCATTCCCAGAACAAATACGGAGCAAATCTCAGTGGATGAGCCTTGCAGTAGAAGGCAAGCTCACGGCACTGGAGCAAGCCAGCAGCAACATCTCAGTGGCAAGCTGATGCCTTAGCCAACAGCTCTCCGGTGGCCATGGCCATGGGAAATCCCCGAAGGTTTCAATGGGAAAATCATCAGGGATGTTCCGCCATGTTTGATTGCCAGAGTGTAAATGAGAAATCAGGGTTCCAAGCTGGGATCATGCTGAACTTGCTGTATACTTAATTTGACATAATTTGACATTTGACTTGCTTGTTTTGAGGCGAGTCCAAGAGCACACTCATTTGCAACTTTCTTGGCTGCTTCTTCAGGCCCCGGCCCTAATTCCAATGAAGGTGTTCTGACTCTTGAAGTTTCCTGCCAAGGCAGGGAAATCCAAATAGATAGTGGCAAGATATGTTTTTCACTCGCGAGAGAAACATGCAACCACGAAGAAGTCCGCAGAAAGTCACCAAAGTATTCGGTTGCATCTGTTTGAAAATGTCTGAAACCTCCAAATGTGCCTCTGGGCTAGCCACAATAGGCACAATCTCCTGGAGCATTGGCTTGGAACGAGCATGAACGAGCAACCCGTGACTTGATCCTTCCTGTCCTTCCTGTCATCCTCTCATCGCTACAAACAAAATCTGTGAAGTTTTCATCTGCCCCAGGCCAGGACCTGTCATTCGCAGATCTTTGGACATCTTTGGACTATACTAGACTATACTAAGTATATCACTTGCATGCATTGCATAGACTTGAGATGTCTTGAGATGTCTTAAGATGTCTTAAGATGTCTTAAGTACATTTCCAGGGATTTATGTGATCCGGACCATCGGTCTGCAGCGCCCTTACCTTGGTGACAGCACCCTCAGAGGTAACCTCGGAGGGTTCTGCCTCAGCTTACTTTTTGCATCGCTCTCTGATCTATGTTGAAAGCATCAGCAAAGCGAAAAAAAAAGTGCCTTGAATGAAGACTAGCCTCGATATGTCTCGATTACCTTTCTGAATCTATCACTGGAAGTGGTTTTAACGCTCCCGAATTCACATCAGATCAAGTGAACAAAGAAAAGTTCCGCACAGCATGTGCCGCTTCGCTGGGGACAGCGAATTTTGCAGCTTCCTGTGCAGGATGCTTTTGAGTTCCAATGTAGAAGAATAGCCAGATAAGCGTGTTTGTGTTTTGGCTCTACAGTCATTTTTTCTTCTCATTCTTGAGACATCCTAAGACAATCCATTGAGCAATGTGGCATGATCCTTTGACCAAACTCACTTGAGAAGCGGATGCATCAAACACGTCCACTCACGAGTCACCGGGTCTGCAGTCCGTAACTTCTAAGAAAAGTTATTCAGCGCCTTAAATGCACTGGATTACAACTTCATCAGTCCCAGCTAGATGGCCCGGCAGAGTTTAAATCAAAAAGCACATCGCAATAGATAGCCCTCGCGAAAGAACGAATGTTGATACAAAAACGGTGTGCATATCTCGCGCTTGACTCAACATGAAAACTTCCGCTACTAATCCACCGTTGTGGGTTGTAATTGGGTCAAATACCGCCCACTTGTTTACAAAACAAGGAGACAATTTGGCAGGGTACCTCACACCAACTTTCGTCTATGACATGTTCCGCTCCCATTTGGATTCACTGTTCTGTCACAAAGGGATCACATGGGATCACTGTCTGAGTCTAGACACAATCATGATGGATGGCTGGTCTTCGCCAAGCACAATGACTGGAAATGAAAAGAAATCAGATTCAAACGCCATTGAGTGCTTGGCCAATTCCACGCCATTTCGGCAAAGAAAAAAGACACAAGGGTTCAAAGCACCAGCATGTGGGACAAAAAAATGGCCCGCGCGCAATGGCTCAGACCAACAGGTCAACCAACAGGAGGTACCAAAATAGTTTCAGTCCGGACCCTACATGTAAAAGAGGAAGTGGTGTGCCTAATGCCGAATTATTGATGTCAATCAGTAGTGATATTAATGCAGACTTAAGCGAGTATACGAGCAGGGGCAAGCATGTGTTGCATGGCTTGATTGACCCGGGGTAGCAACGTCCAAAGAAGTCATTGCTTCTCCGTCCCATCTCTCCCGCCTGCACAATTCCAGCAATGGCTTCTGCCTCTACCTGCAAATCACGACGGCAAATGCGCTTGGAAGTTGTGTTTCCTGGTGGTGTCTGCTTGTCTGCCTGTGACTTTGGAGAAAGCAGGAAGAAACCCTGTGGCAAAGCAAACACTTGCAGGCATCAGAAAAAATGATTCAAAGCACTGCCCCTGAACTGTCATTCTATGGATTTGCTTCGGCGACCAGCACACGCATTCCAAGTCATGAGTCACTCTCTGTATTTCAGGCCTCTGGGGCAGCTGCGCCATCAGCACTCCTGGCACAAGTGAATCGTCTGGTGAAATGTCACATCATGTCACGATCGGAGTTGCTGCACGCCTGGCAGCACTGGCAGCAGCATCACTTTGGAATTGTGCCAAGAACGTATTCCCAATCTCAGCAGTCAGCTTTTGCCTCATCGTGCTTTCTTCATAAGCTGTTTTGCCGCACGCACTTTGGGGGATAAAACGGCAAATCAGCATGCAAGTCACAATGTTTGAGTTTTGCAAGGCAACCTGCCACTCATACATCTGTCTTCTACTTCTTATTCTTGGTTGTGCGTCTCTCGGTTCTACGGTTCCAAGATATTCTATGAAAAGCAGGTGCTAGGCAAGGTACCCTATCCGCAGGGAAACAGCTTGACTGGTTTGAGAGCAATCCTGCCAGCAGCAAACGCAAAGTGTTCAAGCAAGCGTACATGCAACTTCTCTTGCCACACGTCACATGTTTCATGTCAAATTCTGAAATGCAGGGCAAGCCAGAGACCAGCCTGACCAGTTCTTGCTACCGCCAAATTACTCCGGTCAGCACTTGGTACAACTTAATCACAAAGTCTCGAAAGTAAAACATCGAACAAGGACAGCACAAATGAGTGCCAAAGGATGCCAAAGGATGCCAAAGGTACCAAATGATACATGTGGCTTCGCTGTTACTACCGGAGCAGTCACCCTGTCCCATGTAGTTGTTCAAATATGTTCAAATGCTCCTCGTCGGCATGACTTTCCAGTGCCATTGAGATGTAGGCCACCGACTGCAAAGATTGTGTAATGTCCTGACGACCATCAAACATCGGTTGGGCAAACGACATCAAACGACGGCAGAAAGCGGATGCGATGCACAAGGTCCTTTGACATCAACTCTGCTGCCAGGGAAGTCGTGTCCGAGACGGCTGAACAGCACGGAGAGAAAGCGTCCTGTGCACCACAAATGACAATGAAGTGGTTCCTCATAGATCTCATAGGCACTTAGAATCACTTGGACACTTATTTGGAAGGTGTCAACAGCAATCTCTTTGCTGGCCAGCGGGTTGTCAGCGTTTCAACCCGCCAAACAAAAATTCTGAAAACATGCTGGCTGTCTTTTGAGCAGCTGGTATCATGGCTTTTGCCTTGAGACTAGCTATTCATGTCATGCGTCCACCGAGCCTGTGAGAAGCCCTCATCTACAAGAGGAAGTCCTCCAAGGGTCACAAACAAGTCGACAAGTTCTGTCAGGCAGAGCTCAATCGGGTAAAGCAGAAGCAGAACAGTTTGATTGTCGTCAACTCCTCGGAATCTATTTTGAACTTTCAGCATACCAAATGTTGATTCGTGCTTTGCAATCCTCCTTGCTGCGTCCGCGGCGGCGTCCTGAAATGAGTTGGATTCATTCTTTCATCTGTTGTTCAGCTCTCTTTTCTCATTATGATCCCTGGTAGATTTTGGAACATACGACCTTTACTCAGCGAGTACTTGCCTGAGAAGCTTTTGCATGTGAGTTGAAACGGGCAACTTGGCCCAAATCCTTGAGTACAGGGCGAAAATATGAATCAGTCACACACTGATGGGGGAGAAGAAAAGCTCCAAAAGCCAAAAACAGTGAAACATTATGAAACATTCAGAAAGCAGACCCTCTCCCCTCCCAAACTTTGTCTTCGGGTAGCGCACGAGGCCTGGATTCCTCTGGAGCTCTCGACGGTGGCGAGCTGTTTGTCCTTTTGCAGATTTTAAGCATAGACGCAAGTTATATCAAGTTATCAAGTTGGTGAAAGCTGGTGAGAGCAGGTGAGAATGAGAGTGAGTGAGAGTGACCATTTCATGGTGCCTCTGCAACAACCTCCGTCCTGGGAGTGTCTGAGATACTCAGAGTAGTCCCTGGTCGAGTGCGAGAGATGCTGTCCGCCGGCCTCAGGCACGAAACTTTCGCCATCGACTTAGCAAGCCCGGCTGAGCCTCGGACGCCCTGAATTGCTCTGCATCCTCTCTCGGAAGCCAAGACCTGGCGTCGGAAGTATGTCTTGCGGGCAAGCATGTGCCAATATGTGCCAATTACATCCAATTGGATAAATCATGGATGCCAGTGTGACCACGCAACAGTTGTTTTCCTGCATTTTGTCTAGAGCCTAGAGCTGGTAGATTTCTGTTTCGGTTTGACAAGTAGCTCATTTTGGGAGAGTTACAATAACACAAAAGAGGAAGCTGCTAACAGCACACATTGCACTCGGTATGCAGGCGTTATGAATCTTTCTGAAAATCTTGTCTAGCATAGTTTCCGAAGCTGCGCTTCATCTTTAAGTGCTTTAGACCTCGAGTAAATGACTTTCCCACTGCCCCAACCAAGCAAGACTTCCCAAAGACATTCATTGTCTTTTGGCAACCTTTCCCCGTGGGAGTTTGGAAACAGGAGGGTGCTAAAATCGCACGGCAACAGCCTCATTGGACCAAATGTGCTCTCAGCGTTCCTCAAACGAGTCAGCAGGGCGAGCTAGTACTGATGTATTGTGAAACTCCAGGTTCCATCGTAGAAGCAGTCGCCTCAAACAAGCTTGGCTCATGGGTGCATGCGACATGGATTGCCAGCTTCGAGTGCAGAATTTCAGCAATCTATTTTCGGCAACGCAAGGATCTAGATTTTCAGCCACGCAGGCAGATTAAGCATTCGCAACATCCAACCAAAGTCTGCCTTGGACTTTGAAAGATGCGTGGGAAAATCTGGGCAAAGGGAACAAAATGCTGAATATTGAGCATTGGTTCAGAGTTCAGAGTTTTTGATTCAGGCTGCTCAGCATTTTGTTTCTCCCCAGCTCTACTCTTCAGGACTAATCTGAAAAGCTCCAGCTGAGTCCAGTCCTACGTTTCAGCTCCACTCTGCAACTCGGCGTTCCGAAGCAAAGCAGGAGCCGTAGCCCTGGAAAGCAATGAAAAAAAGTAACAACTATCATATGATATGATATAATAACATAATATTACAATAATATCCTATAATAATATAAATATATATATATAACATTATGTATATATTATATGTACAATGTAATATGATATAATATTATATGTCTAGTATTATATATATAATATTGTATATATTATATTACATTATGTCATATCATATCATATCATATCATATCATATCATATTTTGTTATATTACATCATGTCATCAAAAAAATGTCAAAATGGTGTTAAAACAAACCAACTGTATCTCAAGTCTGGGCCTCTGAGTGTCGCGTGAGGGCAATGTACAAGCCTGTGCAGGCTTCCTATCTTCGGAGCACTGGAGGCGTAACTGACCTGCTCGAAGGAGGCACCATGAAGTTCGAACAGAAAGTGATGTACATCTGATTCATGATGCACTTGCAGCACAAAAACCCTGGTCAGTCCTGGAAAACATATTCAAACCTTCACTCTTTCCTCAGAAACGTTTGTTCACCAATTCTTCTGCTGGGAAATGAAAGGGGCATGCGTCTGGTCGTTGAGAAATACCTCATCCTATATTTAATTTTAGGAACGGCACTGTAGGATGAGAAAAGGGACGAATGCGGATGGAGACACAATAGAAAATTTATTTTAAGACGCATTGTCAATGTAGATAGTTTGGACTAGATAGGATAGTTCAGACAATGTTTGTTCCTTCAGGCAAGAGACCAGCTCTTCAGCATAAGATTCAGCAATCTTGTCATTGGCTTTCTTCATGCCATCTTTCACCTTGGACAAAGGCTCGCAAAACTGTCTGGTCCAGCCTTTAAATTGATGCCTTGCTTGGATCTTGAATCTCTTCTAATCATGTCTTTTTGATTTCAACGCATCTCCGTTCAATCAGAATAGAAAGTCTTCCTTCATTTTCATGCAGATTCTGTATGATGTTTGTTGAGTGGCTGTCAGAAAGCATTCCAAGGGTTGTTGTCAGTATTTCAGATTTGTACTCAGCTCAAACGTGAACTGCATCTTTTTGATAAACCCAATCCAAGCATTCAGGCCAATCAGCCAAAACCCACACTCTCCACGAGAACATAAAGACATGCAATATTCAAGCAAGGGAAAACCAGTCCGAACATTGCTCTGATGTGGAGAGTTTTAATCTAGATCTAGAATATGCAAACTAACGAGGATGTAGTCAACCATCACAGCAGCAGAGCAGAGCAACCTTCAAGACTGAGCTCACGACTACCTGGCCAATCACAAATGACGCCGTCTGCCAGCGAACAGAGTGCACGTTCGCACACGTCCAATCAAGGAACAAATCCCAATCCCAACATACAGGTGCACATGTTATAGAGCAGAACAAAAATGATTATAGGCAAGGGAAGACACGATCAGACACATGTCATATAGGTTTTCAAGTAGTTCTTACTTTCCTCTCATATGTTTGCGCGGCTACATTGTCCTGGCCTTCTGCATGAACGAGTCCGGCAGTGGAAACCACCATGGAAGTCCAACGGTCGACTGAGACCTCGATTGCCCACAAACCCATCAAGATCATCAAGAAGCAAAACAAATCCAAGCGAGAGCTACTCGCAAACTATCAAGGATGTGCCCACAGATTTCGCAGTGGAACTGGCCAGAGTAGTCATCACAACCATTGTAAATCATAACCCTTTTCGCCTTTACATAAACTTTACATCCGTTACCCGGTAGTTTCAGCAAAAGTATTAAGCCCAACGCCAGCTGTAGTTCACCAAGTCAAGACCTCAGCCGCCCGCAGCATGCCTCCCACCCTAGGCTCGCTAGCCCAACCCGCCTCCGTTGCCGTTGTCTTTCCAGGTGACGCAGTTGTCAGCCTTTTGATCAACCTACGTCTTACTCTGGGACGAGAACAAGCCGCGCAGTTCTTGCTTAAGTCTTGAGATGTCTTGAGACGTCTTGAGATGTCTTGAGATGTCTTGAGAATATCTAGAATGAATCAGAATGAAGGCAAAAAATAGTTCCAGAACTGTTTGCCTCAGCCTGCTAGAAAGCACTGAAGTAAAGATTGTCTCAGCCAATGGAACCTTGTTCGCAGGATCGAAGGTGACCTCTCCTGTCTTCTTGTCCACACTTCCTGCACCCAAGCAGATTTTCATAGATTTTCTATGATCAAGTCAGTGCATCTTTGTTTCGTAGGGCAACGCATCTCATTATCACACTTGACATTACTTCCTATGACATCCTTAGGTTTGCAAAGTGCAGTCCTGTTGACATGTCCAGGATGTGGATGTCACACTTTCCAGAAGATACTGTGATTTTCACCTCAAAACGGTTGCACTGGTTGCACTTGCAGCTGCATTTCTTTCCTTTGACTGCATAAGAGGTCGCCTCCATCAGCATTTGCGTTCGGTAAGGTCCCATGTCTGTGGGCCTCAAGTGCGGGAAGCAGTGTAATTGGGGTACCCCGACACCCCCAAAACTTCCCTGTCTCTGCCTTCTTTCTGGTTTTGAGATGTTTTGAGCATCTGACTCTAGGTAGCACAGCAAAACCTCTGGATCGTTGTGCTTTTCTTCAACTCTCTGGAGACCTTGAAGGCAAACCTTGAGCTTGGACAGGACAAGCCACAGAAGGGACAGTACAAAATATAAAAATACAGAAATCATCAGAAATCAAAATCAATTATGCCCAATGCATCCAAATGCAAGGAATCCAAGTGCCTTCGCAGCATTGGCACGCATGAACTCGTCCTTAGCCACAAAAATTCTGCCAAGTTGAACAAGTGGCAAAGGCTGTTCACCTGTTCTGATCTTGCATACCTCTCATTCGCACCCATACACTGTAGATCCTACAGTAGATCCATACACTGTAGATATGTCTGGCAAATAACTGGTCAGAACTCGTTCAATCAGATGCAACGAAGCTTCCATGGATTCCACACTGCCTCTTGGAAGCTCCCGAGGAAATGTGAACTCAGCTCTCACAGCGCATTTTGTCAAAGAATTGAATAGCGTGTGGAAAGCATCCAAGCGACTGAACACAAAGCAGGGAATATCCAATGTGCATAGCTGTCGCCAGGCTTTAGGCTGGTCTAAGGAGCCTGCCTCATTCTCAATGTTGATTTGCCGGCCTTCCGCCTTTGAGCTGGCTGCCTCAGTTTGACAAGGTTTGGTTTAAGGAGCCATCTTGATTCACAAGATTTCACAAGAATAACCCAGCAACCTGTAGCAACCTGCAGCAACCTGTTCAACTTCAGCTGATGCTGCCGCATGCTGCCGCATGCTGCCGCATGCTGCCCGGTGCTCAGCTTAGTTGTGGACACGTCGTGTCAACGAAGCCCGGGATGCCCGGGATGCTCGAACTGCCAAAACAGCTCCAAACGCTGCAGCTCCTCGTTGCCAGTGATCCGTTGGAACTGGCACCGCAACCTGCCGTGGTACCTGTAGCGAGTCTTTGGCATGGCCAGAGGAAACGAAAATCATACATAACAATGATAAACATGTGTATATATATGTACATATAATTAAATAGAAATAATAATAATAATAATAGCAGTAACAGCAATAAAACATGGCCCTATGGTGCATGACTTTCACAGAAATCTTCACCGACTGTACATACGATGATCAGCCGGAACAACTCTTTGCCTGACGTTGCAGAGGCTGTCTCTGTAGCCTGCAACAAAAACTTGCGAGTGGAAACATCAAATGCGCAAATCTAGTCATATCATACCATACCATATTATATTATATTATATCATATCATATAATATCATATTGCTCTGCTTGCGTGCATCAGCACTTCAGGAACAAGAGAGAGGGCGTAAAATACAAGAGTTGTACATAATCTGTCAGAATCTATATACCTTTTCATGTGCATTTAGAAGTTTCCCGCATTTCTTTTCCAACATCCACTACGTATGTCACCTGTATGTCTATGTGCAGTAGACTTAACCCCACTCTGACGTAATTGCACCTGTAGCTCTGCACTGTATTGACCGGTTGACTCAGTTGACCAATTCCCAGTTCCTCAGTCGTCCAACCGAGTTGTGTTCCACGATGTCGTCACGATGTTCTATGTTCTCTTCAGATTTGGTGGCTGAAAATGTGAATCCAAATCACATTGAGCAAATCCAAAGTTTTTCCTTTCTCTGCATGCAAGGCTCCATGGAGCACCACAACGAGGTAGGAAAACAGTGATCCCCGTGTGAGCTGAGCCAAAATGCTGGTGGGCAACCGGACACATCTTTGAACAATGCTGCGGCCATGCTGTGAGTTGCCTCAGTTGCCTCGTGGAAAATTGCCCACGGTTACCACGGTTGCGCTCAGTTGAGCGTCAACTGATGTTGATTGGTTCTGATTGATTCTGATATAGGTATACGTATCTATCTATCTATCTATCTATCTACCTATCTATCTATCTATCTATCTAATCTAATTAATCTAATTAATCTAATTAATCTATCTATCTATCTACCTACCTATCTATCTAATCTAATTAATCTAATTAATCTAATTAATCTATCTATCTAATCTAATCTAATCTAATCTAATCTATCTAATCTATCTAATCTATCTGATCTATCTTATATTTCTTATCTTATCTTATCTTATCTTATCTCATCTTTTCTTATCTTATCTATCTATCTATCTATCTGTCTATCTATCTATCTAATCTATCTAATCTATCTATCTATCTATCTATCTACCTATATATCTATCTATCTATCTATCTATCTATCTGTCTATCTATCTATCTATCTATCTATCTATCTATAATAGAAAGCGCAGGCAATCCCTTTGAAATGATGAAATGAATATGAAATGTATGTCCCAAAACAGCTTTCGAATCTCTCTGTCTGGGTTCTTGACTCTAAATGTAGGGGACTCTTTCCACGCGTCAGTCTCCTGGTTGATGAGCAACTCGCCCAACTCGCATTGAAAGGTGTCAAGGAGGAGACAACCGGGCCTCATCACCGGGAGCCTTTGCCTGGGAACAATGGCGGAGGTTTGCACATGCAACCCAACGCATGGCACTGTAATCAAAGGAAGTTTGAAGGAACTTCCGTGTTACGGTTATTTATGATGGCCAACAATGAAAGAATGAAGGAATGAAGTGGATGAATTGAATTGACTTGAAATAAAATGAATTGAGTTGAATTGAATTGAAAAGAGCTGAAAGGAATTAAATTGAATTGAGTTGAAGTGAATTGACTTGAATTGAATTGAGTTGAATTGAATTGAGTTGAATTGAATTGAACTGAGTTGAATTGAATTGACTTGAGTTGAGTTGAAGTGAGTTGAACTGAATGGAGTTGAATTGAGTTGAATTGAAATGAATTTAATTGAGTTGAATTGAATTGAATTGAAGTGAGTTGAATTGACTTGAATAGAGTTGAATTAAATTCAACTGAGTTGAATTGAATTGAATTGAGTTGAAATGAACTGAGCTCGGTTCAAGTGAATCGAGTTGAATTGAATTGAATTGAGTTAAGCTGAAGTGAATTGAATTGAGTTGGGTTGAATTGAATTGAGTTGAATTAAATTCAACTGAGTTGAATGGAATTGAAATGAATTGAATTGAGTTGAAGTGAATTGACTTGAATTGAATTGAGTTGAATTGAATTGAACTAAATTGAGTTGAATTGAATTGAATTGAGCTGAATTGAATTGAGTTGAGCTGCATGGAGTTGAATGGAGTTGAATTGAAATGAATTTAATTAGGTTGAGTTGAGTTGAATTGAAGTGAATTGAATTGAAGTGAGTTGATTTGAATTGAGTTGAGTTGAATTAAATTCAACTGGGTTGAATTGAATTGAAATGAGTTGAATTGAATTGAGTTGACTTGAATTGAAATGAATTGAATTGAGTTGAGTTGAATTGAATTGGGTTAAATTGAATTGAGCTGAATTGAATTGGGTTGAATTGAATTGAATTGATTGGAGTTGAGTTGAGTTGAGCTGAGTTGAATTGATTTGAATTGAATTGAAATGAGTGATATTGAATGGATTTTCATTGAGTTGAATTGAATTGAATTGAACTGAATTGAATTGAAGTGAGTTGCATTGAATTGAATGGAAATGAGTTGAATTGAATTGGGTTGAATTGAATTGAGCTGAAGTGAATTGACTTGAATTGAATTTGGTTGAATTGAATTGAATTGAATTGAAATGAGTTGAGTTGAATTGAATTCGGCTGAATTGAATTGAATTGAACTGAGATGAATGGAGTTGAATTGAGTTGAATTGAAATGAATTTAATTGAGTTGAATTGAGTTGAGTTGAATTGAAGTGAGTTGAATTGAATTGAATTGAGTTGAATTGAATTGAGCTGAATTAAACTCAGCTGAGTTGAATTGAATCGAGTTGAATTGAATTGAATTGAATTGAATTGAGTTGAGTTGAAGTGAATTGAATTGAAATGAATTTAATTGAGCTGAATTAAATTCAACTGAGTTGAACTGAATTGCATTGTTTTGAACTAAACTGATTTGACTTGAGTTGAATTGAAATGAGTGAAATTAAAATGGATTTAATATCATTTAATTGGGTTGAATTGAACTGAATTAAATTGAAGTGAGTTGCATTGAATTGAAATGAGTTGAATTGAATTGAGCTGAATTGAATTGAGTTGAATTGAGTTGACTTGAATTGAAATGAATTGAATTGAGTTGAATTGAAATGAATTGAATTGAGTTGAACTGAATTGAGTTTAATTGAGTTGAATTGAATTGAATTGAACTGAGTTGAATTGAATTGAGTTGAAGTGAAGTGAATTGAAATGAGTTGAATTGATTTGAACTGAATTGAATTGAATGAATTGGCTTGAATTGACTTGAATTGAGCTGAATTGAATTTAGTTGAATTGAATTGAATTGAATTGAATTGACTTGAATTGAGCTGAATTGAATTTAGTTGAATTGAATTGAATGGATGAAATTTGAAAAGAAGTCTGCACGAATGCTTCGTTTCCACATCTTCAACTTTCACTTTTTGAGGGAAGTATCGCACGAAAGCTTCGTTCTCAAATTTTCAACTTTTACTTTTTGAGGGACGTCTTGCACGAAAGCTTCGTTCTCACATATTCCACTTTCAGATTTTGAAGGAAGTCTTGCAAGAAGCTTCGTTTTCACATCTTCAACTTTCACTTTGTGAGGGACGCCTCGCACGAAAGCTTCGTTTTCGCATCTTCCACTTTCAGATTTTGAAGGAGTCTCGCACGAAAGCTTCGCTTTCACATCTTCAACTTTCACTTGTTGAGGGAAGTCTCGCACGAAATCTGTTTTTGAGAGTTAGCGGGTGCACAAAATCTTGTGTTTTGCAGGACAAAACGTGGTGCGGAAGATGGGTGGGGAAGCTTGTCCCGCAGAGGGTTTCGGAACACGTTCGTTTAAACCAGGATGATTCCCGGATCGGCCCCGTGATGGAATTGAAAGTTTATTTGGCTTCATGTTCACCACTTGAACTTTCAAAATTTGAAGGAAGTCTTGCACGAAAGCGTCGTTTTCACATCTTCCACTTCCAGATTTTGAGGGGAGTCTCGCACGAAAGCTTCATTTTCACATCTTCAACTTTCACTTTTTGAAGGAAGTCTTGCACGAAAGCTTCGTTTTCATCTTCAACAATCACATTTTGAGGGAAGTCTCGCACGAAAGCTTCGTTCTCACATATTCCACTTTCAGATTTTGAAGGAAGTCTCGCACGAAAGCTTCATTTTCACTACTTGAACTTTCAAAATTTGAAGGAAGTCTTGCACGAAAGCGTCGTTTTCACATCTTCCACTTCCAGATTTTGAGGGGAGTCTCGCACGAAAGCTTCATTTTCACATCTTCAACTTTCACTTTTTGAAGGAAGTCTTGCACGAAAGCTTCGTTTTCATCTTCAACAATCACATTTTGAGGGAAGTCTCGCACGAAAGCTTCGTTCTCACATATTCCACTTTCAGATTTTGAAGGAAGTCTCGCACGAAAGCTTCATTTTCACTACTTGAACTTTCAAAATTTGAAGGAAGTCTTGCACGAAAGCGTCGTTTTCACATCTTCCACTTCCAGATTTTGAGGGGAGTCTCGCACGAAAGCTTCATTTTCACATCTTCAACTTTCACTTTTTGAAGGAAGTATCGCACGAAAGCTTCGTTTTCACATCTTCAACAATCACATTTGCAGGGAAGTCTCGCACGAAAGCTTCGTTTTCGCATCTTCAACTTTCACATTTTGGGGGAAGTCTCGCACGAAAGCTTCGATTTCACATCTTCAACTTTCAGATTTTGAAGGAAGTCTCGCACGAAAGCTTCGTTTTCACATCTTTAACAGTCACATTTTGAGGGAGTCTTGCACGAAAGCTTCGTTTTCACATCTTCCACTTTCACTTTTTGAGGGAAGTCTCGCACGAAATGCGTTTTTGAAAGTTAGCGGTCCGCACGAAATGCTGTGTTTTGCAGGACAAAACGTGTCCCGGAAGATGGATGGGGAAGCTTGTCCGGCGGGCTGTTGCGGAACACGCTCGGCTAGGGTCGGATCATGGTCGGATCGGCCCCGCAGTGGAACTGACAGTTCAGGTGGGTTTTGCCGACGTTCTTGCGCGTAGTTCTGTTGTGTTTTGCAACTCGCTGCGTCAAGGTTGCTTGGCGCGGCGGCTGCGTGCGTAATACTATTGTCTTTTGCAGCTGGACACCGTAAATCGTATTGGAGTGGCTGCATGCAGGCTGCGATAGTGATTTGTCAGCTGATTTTCTCAGTTTAAAAGCTTGCTGTGTGTAAAATCTTCTTTGTGTAAAAGCTTCTCAGTGTAAATGCTTCTCGTGAAAAAGCTTCTCTGTGTAAAAGCTGGCTGTGCGTAAAAGCTTCTGTGTGTAAAAGTTTGCTGTGTGTAAAAGCTTCTCTGTGTAAATGCTTCTCTGTGTAAGGGCTTCTCTGTGAAAGGGCTTCTGTGCGGAAAAGATTCTCTGTGTGAAAGCTTGCTGTGTGTAAAAGCTTCGCTGTGTAAAAGCTTTCTGTGTAAAAGTTTCTCTGCGTGAAGGCTTGCTGTGTGAAAAAGCTGTGTAAAGGCTTCTGTGTGTAAAAGCTGTGTAGAGACTTCTTTGTGTAAAAGCTTCTGTGTAAAGGCTTTCTGTGTGTAAAAGCTTTTCTGTGTAGGAGCTTCTTTGTGTCCAAGCTTGCTGTGTGTAGAAGCTTCTCTGTGTAAAAGCTTCTGTGTGTAAAAGATTTTCTGGGTAAAAGTTTGCTGTGTACAAAAGCTTGCTTTGTGTAAAAGCTGGGTTAATAACAGCTTCCCTCACTCTATGTAAAAGCTTCTGCGTGTACAAGCTTCTCTGTGCAAAAGCTTGCTCTGTGTAAAAGCTTCCCTGTGTCAAATCTTCTCTGTGGAAAGCGTAGGGGTTGCTTGCTTTGGCGCCAAGATCCGTTTTTGGAGCAGGTTTTGGGCCAGAGAAAAGGTGAGATGACTTGAGAGTGCGCTGCGAAGAGCTGAGATGAGGTGAGACAAGCTGACAAGAGCTGAGATCAGCTGAGTAGATGCAAGAAGAGCTCAGAAGATGTGAGAAGAGGAGAGAAGAGATGAGAACACATAAGATGAGCTTACATGAGCTGCGGAGAGCTGAGAAGAGTTGAGAAGAGCTGTGACAAGCTGAAAAGCTGAGATAAGCTAAGATGAGAAAGCTCAGGTGACACGAGAAGAGATGAGAACAGTTGTGATCAGCTGAGAAGAGCTGAGAAAGGGAGAGAAGACATCAGATGGGATGAGATGAGATGAGGTGAAAAACTCAGAAGGCATGAGATTAGTTGAGATGAGATGGGATGACACAGACTGCGGTGACAGAGGGATGCAATGAGCAATTTCCAAGAGAAGCTGCGATGCGATAAGATCAGATGAAATGAGGAAAGATTCAACATTCGAAAGACATGGCATCAGATTGACAATTCAAGAACTTGTTGCTGCGATGCCGCACAGGAGGCCTGTCACCTATAGGCACAGCCTTTGCTCCACTCTAGAGGCTGTAAGCGTTTCAATTTTGAAACTTCCGCCCCCGGCTTGCCCGGGTACTACTTGTATATTGCCATAATTTGCCATACAGTAGTTTGTCATAATTGACGGTCTGCTGGTGCAATCCTCTGCTGTTTATCGAAATCTGTCGAGGACCCAGACTGAAGGCGAGTCCGCATTGATGGCGAGCTCTTGATCTCCAGTTGCCATGACATGCAACGTGGGTGAAGCTGCGTGGATGCCCTGCGAACCATTTTCCGACTGTGGGATCTGGGGATATGGTCCATTGAGTCTACACCATGTCACCATGGGACTGTACTTGAACTGAAACCAACAGCCTGTTCGTGATGTATCTGTACTTGTGAAACAAAATCCAAGACCTGAACAAAGAGATATAGTATAGCCATGTATAGCCTATAGCGACTCTAAGTTGAAGGTCTGAAGCTCCAGAGTCTCCTTCAAGGAGTCTGGAGCTTTGAACCCATAAAGGCAAAGGGCGCTGCATACCAAAAGCATGTCACAGATTGTCACAGATCATGACTTTTTGTTGAAGTACCAAACCCAAACACTAAGGAATCTGGGAACTAGCTTGAGTCTTATGCTGGACTCACTGCCATTCCTTGTCATCTGTATCCATAGTGGCATACCATAGTGGCTAAAATTGTCAGGGGCTGCAAGAAGCTTGTGGCTGGACGCATCAGGGCAGAACAGCATGGACGTTGTCTAAGTCTAAATCATCTGTGCACAATGGCAATTCGTAAACAGATTGTCATAAAATAATGTTTTAGAAAAAAAAACTAAAAATATATATTAAAAACTATTGAAATATTTTTGTCATAAATGGCCTGAAGAAGTGAAAAGGCACGCGCAGAGATGGGAAGCTGGGACCAAAAGCTCCACCTGCATCGGCTCCCCACCAAGTTCGAACTGACGTCCACCATAAGGATTGTCCTGACACATCTGACACCAAAGCCTGAGTCAATGACTATAGTGACTATAATGACTCTATACGAATGGGTTAGATTCGGTTAGATGACCTCCCACAAGGTGCAACGCCATACAAAACTGGTAGACTCATGACCATGTGTCTCACTGCTAATTAAAGCGTCTACTTGCCATGAAACACTGCCTGCGGCATAGATAACTATAGATCAAAACTCAGGTACCCACAAACATCCACAAACTATGAGGATAGACTGCTGCATCTGGGAATGTGCAACTGCCCATTTTGGTAGTGTTTGGTTTTGACCCATACAAATGGAGCACAGCATGCCGCCTTGCAGTTGAAAAGCCCGTCCTCCACTCTGAAACCGTACCGCACCAAGAACCTCATAAAATCGTATAAAATCGGACAATTCTTTCATAGTTTTAATCAGCAGTTCTTAGCACTTGAATCAAAATGCAGAGTCGATGAGCGCATCCAAGTCGCTCCAAATTCGAAGCTTGGGCGTAGTCGATACAAAGCTCCTAAGTCGCAGCGATTCTCGGACATGGACCAGCTATGCTTATACAACTGCTGAAGTGAAGACCCAAGTCCCAGGCATCACCAGGCATTACATCCTTGGTAGCCACGAATCGTAGAGCATCCTTGCAGAATCAGATGTGCGCGGCTTTGGAAAAAAAAGACCTCTGAGCGAGGCAGTGGACCCTCAGCAAATTCAAAAAAAGCTGCTAGCTTCAACAGACTTTGCGAAAGTTGGACGTCCTCTGCAAGTGTCGCAGTTCGGACACTGGCCACCTCTGCTTCAAGAGATTTGTGGCTCACATGTTCGAGAAGTCAAGGGATTAAGTCAAAAACGAATAGTCGAATGAAAGAGGACACCAAAAACACCATGGAGGCAGAGTCAAATTTCACATAAGGCAGTGGCCATGTTGTGATTCAGGAAGTCGGCCAGAGGGATCAGCATTGTACTTTCCCTAGTGCCCTCAAAGGCAAATCCGCGAGTCTTCACAACACTCAATGCCCATCGTAGGTCCTGGCACCATCACACCATGGTTGGCTGCGTTGAGCACTGCAGGATTTGGCTCTGTCCGAAGGCCAAGAGATGAATCATAGTTTTGCAAGATCCCAAATACCAGAGGAAACTTGCTTCAGTGATAGATCATAATTATATTATATATAATATATATACAGTAATATATATATGAGCGATTGTGAAAACCCTAGGTTCACGGAAAGGACATCCACAAATTTGGGAAGGTCCCATCGCTTACCACACGTTTGTACAACAATGATATATGGTAAACTTGGGGGGTATCGCTTGCAGGAAACTGCTGCATTTATATATATATATGTGATGAACTATGAATAATATGTGATATTTGGGTATCGCTAATGTGGATATTAGAGAAATATGATGACATAACCTTGAAAAGGGGTATCGCTAATTTGGGAAGGTCCCATCACTTACCTCGTGTTTTTAACAATTTCCATCAATTTCCATAAACCAATGTCCGTCGAATACATATTTAGTATTGCCGGGGTTTTTACGGTTGCTCATATGTATACGTATATTCGTATGTTGAACGACCGAACAAAAATAGTCATGACTCAGAGACATGTGTTGGATCACAGCGCAATGGAATCAAGATCGACAGTTTGATCACGTTTCCAACAGCCACCAAATCATTTCAAAAAATGTAGCGACACGTGAAATGCAAATAACAATTTCACAAGTGGAATCAAGCTTCGAAAGCCACCACAGATATTGATTCCGAATCAGGATAATCTCAATGTTCACAGTTGTCTGGCAGCTGTGACTGTCCTCTTTGGACACACTCTTTCCACGCCATAAATTTGGATTCATCTGGCAGTCCAGGTTGACTTCAGTGGTTTCACTTGCAAAGTGCGCAAACATATTTGATTTGACTTCCCTCCAAGCCTCTCGAACAGCACGTTCCATGCAATCCAAGTCTTCAAACCTTGGTCCACATCTTTTCCACTGATCATCTTTTCCACTGATTGGACCGAGCACTGCTCTACTTCTTAAAGGCGCAGCAAGCATCACTTCGATGCAATGAAAGCTCTCAGGCCATGGCCAGTTCTGAACAATGTACGAGAAAAACGTCTTCTGCACCAGCTCTAGTTGCCTCATTCACCGATAAAATCAGAATTGCACCGATATCTCCTGAACAATCCTGGCATCTGCATGACACTGGTGTGTCGCAATTGTTCTTTCGCTTAATGGCCTGGCAGAAAACCAAAGAACCTGAGCATGTTCGAGCAACTTCGATGAAGAATTGGAAGAATTGGAAGAATTGGAAATGTGGAATAAACAGTGGGACAATTTGGACAAACAGTGCATCTCCACCTGAAACAAATTGAAACACATGGTCAGTATTTTTGTCAGTGCATCATAAATCATCATAGTGCATCAGTACACCACGTGATTGGCTTGACGGCTTGACTGACTTCTCAGAGACAAGTGACGTTTGCAAAGGTAAGAGGCAGAAGCTTGATCCAGTCTGCCAAAACTGAACTTGGGTTGACCCTGGCCGTGAATTTGCTTCAGACAACACAAACTGACATATTGGTGATCACCATCAAACTTTCTGCATCTGGATTCGCGAATGGCAGAAAATCCCCCGCCTTTCCAAAGCCAAGCCCAGGCCCAAAACTGCATGTGCATCACAGCTATTCTGCCTGTTCGAATGGATTCGAATGGGACATTCTCGGAGTACAGTGAGAGCAACTCGACGCTGCCTGGAAGCTTCTATGACCGCCGCATGCACGCTCTTCAGCGAAAAAACCTGCGATGCAAGCTACATCAAGCGACAAATGTCAAGTGGTAACACAAACAGAGGTCCAATGACATTGTCCTGCATTCATTTCCGTTCAAGGCCTGTGTCGATGGCACTCTCAGAACGGTTGATCGAGCAGAAAGCGCCCTGGACAGCCACGAGCTGACACAGAGCTACATCGGACAAATTGCTGGCCATCCGCAAATGCATTGAGCACAACAGTAACGCACCATCAAATTGCCCTCTCGCAGTCCTGGAAGCTACGGCCCCTGTGCGTCCACCAGAGACATGTCGGATGTCAAAGTGCACAGTGGCCCCCCTGGCCGCTCTGATCTCGATTCATGGAATTGGCAAGTATGTTTCTTCACTTCCTATCACATCTTCACCTTCGAATATCTCGAATATCTCTCCCAACATTCGACACAATGAACCTCCTCCACCCAAATCTGCAACAACGCGCACCTCCTAACCATGTCGGCCACAAAGTTTCGACGGCGAAGATCAAACTGGCACATCGAGACACGTTGTCAGAGTGCGGCAAAAGCCACTCAACAAAGCAAAGAGCAGCACGATTTTGAAAATTTTCTGCTATTTGGAGGTTTCCTAAAATGGGGGTACCCCTAAATCATCCACTTTAATAGGATTTTCCATTGCAAACCATCCATTGTGGGGATCCTCCAATGGAAACCAACATTTTCCAACACATCATGTGCAGCATCTGTCAAAGGCGCTCGACACCCAATGGCCTGGATGCCCTCCTCCGTTTCTGTGCAGCATCTGTCAAAGGTAAAGACCTAACGAAAGCACAGCGTGTTCATCGACTCGACAAACCACATTGGAAACCGCCCTCGGAGGATAGTGGCAGCGTGGACCTAAAAGTACATATATGTTACATATAAATGTTATACATGGGGTTGCATTGCACATTTTGGAAGCGGACGCTCAGAGAAAAACGGCAATGGAGACACCATGATAGTCCACTTCTCTACCACTTCTCTACATCTGGAGCCAATCAGCGTAGAATTTACATATCACAGGCAAACATCCAAAAGGAAAACCAATGAGACCCCGGGAAAGTCTCCCTAGAAGTGGATCAAGCTACAGAGGGTGGAATGGAACGCTGTTGAGACTGAAGTGGTAGCTATAGAGCCCCGTTTACGCAGTGGGAGATCACACAAAGTGTATCAATGAATGATTCTTGGAGATCTTTGAGATCTCTAAGAATGTCTCTTTATGTCTCTTTGTTCTCCATGCTCCTTTGACAAATCGCTAGCCAGCCCCACTGCTTTCAGCAATAGGTCCAAGGTCGCGACTGAATCCCAACAAAGCGGATTGCCTTTGGCACCAGGTGCGCTGCAGCAGATTTCAGGAGTCCAACCTCCAACCTCAGTGGAACAAGAGTGAAGAGTAGTGAAGAGTAGTGAAGTGAGTCAAATCACAGGTCGTGTGCAAAGGTGCCCAGCACAGTCTGACCAGGATGCAAACCCAGCAATCCGCAGAGCTGATGGCGTCAACTCCCGGGGCCACTAAGAAGAGCAACCTGCGAGTCGACGGTATCCTCTTGGCTCGTCCTGAAATAAATTCAGTGCACCTTCTGGCCAGCCGGCCCCTGGAAGGGTGGGAATCCATACCGAGGGTAAAATGAAAGCTTGCGTCGGTCTGTGTTTCCTTGTCTCGCCTTCTTTTCAAGAAGCTAAAAAACTCTTTGATGCCATGTGGATTAATTACACTTCTTTCTCTTGTCGAAATGACTAGCAGGATCATGACTGCTTGACATTAATTTTGACAACTCTGAAATAAAAAATACGAGAAAAAGGCAAAGAACCAAATGATCCTGCAGTTTTGTCTGGTGGTGGTGACCGTACATTGTTTGGTTCGATGCGACCAGTCCAATGGTTCGGAAAGACAAAAAAAATAGACTTGCAGATCTCATGGTAATCCATGTGCAGTATCCTGCGAACCGGAAAAAAGAAAGCTGGCAGATTGCCGAAGCACATTGCAAGTGGTGTTTTTTTGATAGGACTAGAAGGTAGTTGACGAACCACATCTGACATGGCGCAAACAGACCATATGTTTGGGTACACACAAAGTTGGTGTACCACACAGCGTGACAAAAAGCAATCGAAGTGCTACTTGCCACAAAAAGTTAGAAAGTCAGGTGCAAATCCACAGCCTTGTAGCTGCAGATCGGCTTCAACACTACCGTTGTCATAATATGTTGCCAGTGGCCTTGTAATGTTTGGTTTCTTCCCTGCACGCATTTTTTGAGTCTTCTGAAAAGCGCGCAGCCCAGCCCCTCACTTGTTGCCTGCCAGTCAAAAAGCACTTACATGCAAGGTGGTGACCAGACAGTTATAGAGGAAATGACTAAAGCCCAAATCCTGAAAACCATTCCTTCGTAGTTCACGGGAAAATTTGTCCACTCCTGATCTGTCGTTTGACTTTTGCCTCCCCTCCCAAAGAAGCCTAATCCTGGAGCAAGAGATCTGGAACCGGAACATCAACCTGCAGCTTCATCGGCTCTGCAAGTGCGATGAGCTCAAAGAATTGGTAGATATGAAGAGAAAAAAATGTCTTTGATGTCAATGCAAGGCGGATAAGTTGATTGAATCCAGTAGTGGGGAGTTAAAGCAGCGCCATGCGGCAAAGAGGCGGCCATTTGTGACAATACTTATGCTCGTCTGTTTAGCAACGAGTTCTAGTTCAACTAACAAAAGCATGAAAAAGGTATATCATGTGTTCATATTCCTGAGCGGTTCACCAGAAACTGACGCCAACGCAACATTCCAGAGATCACATTGGGACGTAAATACAACACAACGAAGTGCAAAACTCTAACAGAGCTTGTATCGTTTGCTCATCAATGTCCTATTTGCTTGTGAAGCTCAGCCGATCGTAGGCCTTGCTAACTTTGGCCATTTTTGCTTTGGGCATCTCCAAGTCTGGCCTCAGCTGACAGCTGAAGCAGTCGCAAAAGCGGCGTAAATGGCTTAGCATCGGAACAAGTTCCAACCCAGGATGGAGATGGATGGAGCTGATAGCAGTTGCCACAATGGTTTTATAAGTTTCATCTTGTGTTAACTGTGTTAATTTGTTTCGCATTTTACATGTCGCATCATGTCGCATCATGTCGCATCATGTCGCATAGCGTCTCTTCAGCTTTCCTCCAAAACCTGTGTCTCCGGTGAGGTCTCTGCTTCGATCGCCACGGTGCGGTATCCCACGCTCTCGTGCGTGCACGGCCTTTCACAAAATTCACAAAGCAGTCGCGAGGATCAAAGGCGTGAGTCATCTTGGTTGCAAGTAGCTAGAGTCAGCTAGAGCACAAAAGATGGATCAGGAGAAAAGAAGGGAAATCAAAGAAACCTAATTAATAAGTATGAATGTATGAATTCCAATTGCACAAAACATCACTGGCATAGCACAAATCTTCGGGCTAACTGTTCAAAGAACCTTCGTGGTAACACGCTATCATACAGAGCTGGAGGGTTCAGAGCCCTGACTGCTTGGATTTGTTGATTTATAATTAATATAATTTATATAATTTATATATATATGTGTGTATATATATATGTATGTATATATTTATATATATACATAGTACCCTCTGCCATTGTGCTGTTTTGGTGTTTGTCTGACCCTCCAAGTGGCCTGCAGCAATTTGCTGCAACATTTGTTGCTTGTCCGCCTCTTCCCTTGCGGACAGCCCCTCAGAAACGTCATGGATCTCACTGATCTCACTTATCTCACTGCACTGTTTACACCGCTGTGGAAACACAGATCTGAGAAGCGCACAGGCTGTGCAACGTCTGGAGCTTTTGGTGGCACTCCACAATTTGGATGCCCTAGAGTTCCGCAACGCATACACCGCACCTGGCAACACCGTAAGCAACTCGAAGCAGGACAACGTAACACGTGCCAGGCAGGGGTGTGTTGCCACAACGGTGTCATTGTTTCTTCTGCACTTTCTTTCCCTTGTGCCACAACTTTGAAACACCCAAATCAACCCAAATGCATATCAAATGCTTTAAATTTGAAAAAAAAAATGCACAATGTTAAAGAACTGTTTCAGATGCTTTTTCTGTTTGATTTGGCTCCCATCAGGCCGTGGGCACATGAGAGAAATCAGCCAGGCGAATGGCCGCCAGCGTGGGGCAGGACACTGGCGCATGGCCACGAAGGTTACCTGACGCTATCTTCAAGGTCAAGGGGACAAGGGGACAAGATAGGACAAGATAGGACAAGGATGTTGCTCAGATTCTCTTTAACAGATCCTACATAAGGCCCTCGGCATTGTCAAGTGCCCGATCTGAGGTACTCACAGTGGCTGCATCTCAAAGATCTTTGAGGACCTGGGCTGATGGAGGCAGTCAGAGGAATGCAACGACCACGAATGAATGAACGTGGAATTCGTGTCAGACATTGGAAGGTATTAGTTAGATGGGGTTCCACATCTTGCATTTCTAAGAAACTTTGTGACAGACCAGTGTTCTGTGGTTGCAGCTTGGAAGTCAAGCAAACGCCACAAACAAAGTAGTGCTCCAGTGGCAGTGGATGAACATTTTGACATTGAACTTGGGAATGGATGCTGCAGAGAATACCATTTCAGCTTCCCAGAATGGCAAAGTAGCCAGGCTCAGCTTAGCTATCGGGCACTCTCGGCTCTCATGGCCTTTCTTTGAGCAGAAAAAGCCTTGCCAAACAAATGTCGAAACGCAAGACAAGTGTTTGACAGACAGGAAAAGCTCTGAGCTCCGATGAATAGGACCTTCGTTTAAGACAAGAAATATATGCATATTTTGTACTATACACGCATTATATCTGCCTATAACAGGGGTTGGTAACTGTCCCATTTTGGGTATATTGGACATCACCTTATAGTAGCCATTATAGACCATATACCTAATGGTTGGGTGATGTTCAATGGGGACATTTAATGACCCGTGTATAATTGCATATATATATATATATATTATATATATATACATACGTCTCTACTTTCAAAGTTAACTTACAATCACTCAATCATACCGGATTGGTAAGTAGATGTCAGACAGGTATAAATCATACGGAGACTTTTGAACACACTACAGCCACTACAGGGACACTGTCTGCTGTGTTCTTCGCAAACCCAGCAGCGACACCCTGGATCGAAGCCTACCTGCCTAAGAGCCATTAAACCAAAGCATGATCTCTGGGTTTCAAATTGCTCACAATGTTGGACAACATCAGAACCGAACTGTGTGGAACTAAATTCACTTTACATTCTCTGTGACCTACATCTGCAAAGACCCTCTCCACTGTCCAAGATTTGAGCTCCCCAACAGCCCTTGTCTGGACAGTCATTGGCATCATGGCCAACCTCTGCGCAGGCCCAGCACGCCTCGAGGGTGTCTAGACCCGGGAGTGGAGTCAGTTTCCGAAAAGCACATGAAAAGAATTTGTTAATCAGTTGATAAGTTGATGTATTGCAGAAAAAAAATATAATGTCGATTCAAGTTAAGAAATGTTTCTTCCAGCAGCTTTTTGAAACTTCTCTGCACGTGTCTGCCAGTCACCACCAGGTGTGCACCTGGTGCTTCTCCTGGCCAAAGTAGCGCCCTCCACCAGTAAGGCCCTTCCGATCCTGAGACAGCGACAGAAAAGAACTGAGTCACGGCAGAAAAATTCGCATGGAAGATCCGATCTGCAGTTCTCAATGTTTGGTACAGGATATGTGGAGTCCCATCTGCAGACTAGGCGTTGCAGAACCAAACAGAGGCAGTTTGAAGGCACGTCAACAACAACCTGCTCTTTCCTAATGGACTGTCCCACCATTTCCCGCTTCTGTCGCCTTGGGTGTCAAAGCACCAATGTGCTGCTGCACATAACGACTGAAGAGCGGATAAAGCTCTGCAAGCTCATCATCAGAGTCCGACTCCTCAATGTCAGAGCTCCACTCACGGGCGACCAAAAACAAGTCTGCACATTCTGCACATCATATCTATTGAGGAAAATTCGTGGAATTTGGGATTGAAAAGTAGGTGCACTAGGATTGGGTAAGAAACCATTCTTGCGCAAATCTGCCCAAAAATGATACGTTTGCTCGCCCATTTTGTGGTTCAGCATAACTGCACCGAGGTTTCGGTCTAGACGGCAATTCCGGCCCTCCCGCCCCTCCTCTAAATCTCCAAGGTCGATGTCCTGATTTGAGGACGGTCCAGGATGGTCCAGGATGGTCCAGGGAGTTTCACAAAGGCGTTTCAGCTGGAGTTCTCCCCATCTGAATCGGTGGCGCCACGCCGCCACACGGTGCCGCCCCTCCGGTCCTCCGGGTGAGCAAAAGGACATGCCGAAGCATCGTGGCCAAAGAGGCCACAGGTTGCACAAGTGGCCTGAACGAATGCTGTGTCTTTGATCCTGGGGTTTGTGTATGGTATGGTAGTTACATGTAGTTACATTTGTGGCCAGTCTTGCCACAGGAACTTTCGTAAAATTCTATGCATATATTATAATATACTATATATAATATGATATGCATGTATAGAAAGCATCAACCTTATTCAAACTTGAGCCTTTTCTAATACACTTTTCCTATTTCACAAAAGATGCGACTGCAATGGATTGGATGCGACTGCAATGGATTGCCTGCGTCTTTTCGGCATCGGCTTCATCGGCTTCCTGCTCACCTTCCTGGCCACCATGATGCGGAGACGGCACAGATGTTTCCGCTATCGAATTCTATCGATATTTGCGATCTGCATCGATCTACCATGTTCAAACATGCAAACAGAAGTCGCAAGGTAGAGACAAGGTATCCAAAGTATTGAACAGTTTTCCATCTCTTGGCCAGTTTGCAGTAGCAGTGAATTTGCCTCTTTGTCAGTTTCCTTCTGTGTCGGCACATCTTCCTTGGCGACACTTCTAGGCTGTTCTCGCTTGCGGATAAAACGGTGCTGGTAGCAACGATCTAAAATTCAAAACATACACAGTCGTCATATACATTTTAGCAACACTTGTTGCATCCAGCTGACCGGTGTTTCATTAGGATTCCAATGAACTTTGGAACTAAACAGCTTTTCCACACTTCGAAACACGGAGATTATCGCCTCGGGTGGAGCATCGAGGAGCGCAGCCTGCCCATTTGGGGATGATTCCCCTTACTAACTATGATTTCCAGTGAGGTCGCAGTGAGGTCGTTATAATTTACCCAGATAGCATGGAGTGAAGTAAAACAAGAATATGTTAAAATCTTGTGTCAAGCCCTTTGAAATAATATTTTTGGCGCATGGCAGTATGACATTATGACCTCCGGACCAACAAAGAATGAGCTTCCAGGCCACTTGTCACATGCGTTTCCTGTTTTGATACTTAGTCCGTACCTCTCCGGCAGGATCGATTGTGAAGAGCATCTCCTCCTCATCCTTGACAGTGGAAAAAATGACTTCGAAAGCCCGAAGGAGCCCTCATGTAGATGATGTAGATGGAGGTTGCACTGCAAAGGAGCAGCATCAAGCGTGCACACAGCATGAGAATTTCTAGAAATTTATAATTTTATAGAATTATTCTATGGCTTCAACTATCAGCCAAGGAAAATTGGCATGACGAAACGAAATGCATGCTGCTCGTACAGAGAGCCAACAATTCGCCAAAACAGCAAATGATTGTATCTGTTTTACAGAGAGAGAGAGAGAGAGGGAGAGAGAGCTTCTACTGGCCTGCCTCTGTAAACGCATTGGGAGCTGTTCCAGCAGGGTCTTCAGAGATAGAGACCTCCATTGCTTCTTCAGCTTCTTCCCCTGCCTCAACATCTCTAACTAGCAACGCAACACAACATGCAGGGCTATTTGTTGCAAGAGCCAAACAACATCAAAATTACAACAGTGTCGCATCCGAACTACTGGATCATTCCTTTGCATCTCAACCGCTCGTGTTCACCTCTGGCATAGGGACCTTCACCGTTGCCTGCCTGAACATTTGAACCCTCACCGGCAGCATCTTCTCCCACTGAAGTTGTGCCACCCTCATTTGAGGGAACCTGCAACTGTTGGGAGCACTGTTTTGACTCTTTGCATCCCAAGATCCTGTGTTCACGGT
Organism: Cladocopium goreaui; assembly: GCA_947184155.2. Lineage (NCBI taxonomy): Eukaryota > Dinophyceae > Suessiales > Symbiodiniaceae > Cladocopium > Cladocopium goreaui. The sequence continues at coordinate 194,553 of CAMXCT020005068.1, read as the reverse complement.
CACTGACAGTCCCCCTTGCGTTGTGAAGCACTGGTCATTGGTCTGAGATGGTTGCATCACTTCTTCCGTCGTGCAAAGTTCAACACATAGCAGTGCCAGTGGGGGACCTCTAAAAGGAAATGCTTTCGAACTGCTGCTAAGCTTACACCGACCGCCTGTGCAGTCTCTTGGGCTTCTGCTCCAGCAGGGTCTTCAGAGATAGAGACCTCCATTGCTTCTTCAGCTTCTTCCCCCGCCTCAACATCTCTAACTAGCAACGCAACACAACATGCAGGGCTATTTGTTGCAAGAGCCAACATCAAAATTACAACAGTGTCGCATCCGAACTACTGGATCATTCCTTTGCATCTCAACCGCTCGTGTTCACCTCTGGCATAGGGACCTTCACCGTTGCCTGCCTGAACATTTGAACCCTCACCGGCAGCATCTTCTTCCACTGAAGTTGTGCCACCCTCATTTGAGGGAACCTGCAACTGTTGGGAGCTCTGTTTTGAGTCTTTGCATCCCAAGATCCTGTGTTCACGGTCACTGACAATCCCCCTTGCGTTGTGAAGCACTGGTCATTGGTCTGAGATGGTTGCATCACTTCTTCCGTCGTGCAAAGTTCAACACATAGCAGTGCCAGGGGGGACCTCTAAAAGGAAGTGCTTTCGAACTGCTGCTAAGCTTACACCGACCGCCTGTGCAGTCTCTTGGGCTTCTGCTTCAGCAGGGTCTTCAGAGATAGAGACCTCCATTGCTTCTTCAGCTTCTTCCCCCGCCTCAACATCTCTAACTAGCAACGCAACACAACATGCAGGGCTATTTGTTGCAAGAGCCAAACAACATCAAAATTACAACAGTGTCGCATCCGAACTACTGGATCATTCCTTTGCATCTCAACCGCTCGTGTTCACCTCTGGCATAGGGACCTTCACCGTTGCCTGCCTGAACATTTGAACCCTCACCGGCAGCATCTTCTCCCACTGAAGTTGTGCCACCCTCATTTGAGGGAACCTGCAACTGTTGGGAGCACTGTTTTGACTCTTTGCATCCCAAGATCCTGTGTTCACGGTCACTGACAGTCCCCCTTGCGTTGTGAAGCACTGGTCATTGGTCTGAGATGGTTGCATCACTTCTTCCGTCGTGCAAAGTTCAACACATAGCAGTGCCAGGGGGGGACCTCTAAAAGGAAGTGCTTTCGAACTGCTGCTAAGCTTACACCGACCGCCTGTGCAGTCTCTTGGGCTTCTGCTCCAGCAGGGTCTTCAGAGATAGAGACCTCCATTGCTTCTTCAGCTTCTTCCCCCGCCTCAACATCTCTAACTAGCAACGCAACACAACATGCAGGGCTATTTGTTGCAAGAGCCAACATCAAAATTACAACAGTGTCGCATCCGAACTACTGGATCATTCCTTTGCATCTCAACCGCTCGTGTTCACCTCTGGCATAGGGACCTTCACCGTTGCCTGCCTGAACATTTGAACCCTCACCGGCAGCATCTTCTTCCACTGAAGTTGTGCCACCCTCATTTGAGGGAACCTGCAACTGTTGGGAGCTCTGTTTTGAGTCTTTGCATCCCAAGATCCTGTGTTCACGGTCACTGACAATCCCCCTTGCGTTGTGAAGCACTGGTCATTGGTCTGAGATGGTTGCATCACTTCTTCCGTCGTGCAAAGTTCAACACATAGCAGTGCCAGTGGGGGACCTCTAAAAGGAAATGCTTTCGAACTGCTGCTAAGCTTACACCGACCGCCTGTGCAGTCTCTTGGGCTTCTGCTTCAGCAGGGTCTTCAGAGATAGAGACCTCCATTGCTTCTTCAGCTTCTTCCCCCGCCTCAACATCTCTAACTAGCAACGCAACACAACATGCAGGGCTATTTGTTGCAAGAGCCAAACAACATCAAAATTACAACAGTGTCGCATCCGAACTACTGGATCATTCCTTTGCATCTCAACCGCTCGTGTTCACCTCTGGCATAGGGACCTTCACCGTTGCCTGCCTGAACATTTGAACCCTCACCGGCAGCATCTTCTCCCACTGAAGTTGTGCCACCCTCATTTGAGGGAACCTGCAACTGTTGGGAGCACTGTTTTGACTCTTTGCATCCCAAGATCCTGTGTTCACGGTCACTGACAGTCCCCCTTGCGTTGTGAAGCACTGGTCATTGGTCTGAGATGGTTGCATCACTTCTTCCGTCGTGCAAAGTTCAACACATAGCAGTGCCAGGGGGGGACCTCTAACAGGAAGTGCTTTCGAACTGCTGCTAAGCTTACACCGACCGCCTGTGCAGTCTCTTGGGCTTCTGCTCCAGCAGGGTCTTCAGAGATAGAGACCTCCATTGCTTCTTCAGCTTCTTCCCCTGCCTCAACATCTCCAACTAGCAACGCAACATGTATGTTTGATCTACAACTGAAGTAAGATTTTTGATTGTGGCACATTGAAATTGGAACTGTGTGAGTGTGTCTGTCTTGATAGAGTCTTTTTGCGTGACGAACCTCAGGATGCAGCCTTAGTATTATTACAACATCTAGTGACATCCTCCCCAATGTTTGCCAACCGCCTCTGCAGTGCATTTTGCAGCTAGCTCTGTGCTCATTGGAACCTTCCGAAAACAACAAAGGGAACTGCGTGAGACGAACCTTTCAAAGAAACCTGTCGTCTCAACTCCTTTCCCCCTCTTTAGCATGACGTTGACGCCAAATCATAGATGTTATTTTGGTTGAAAAGCTTGCACACATTTTAAAATCTCAAACATTTTCCTTCATGCTGCGCCCGTAGATGCAGTTCGTCTGCAGGCCCTACCTCAGGCTCTTTGGCCTCCGTTCCAGGAAGATGAGATCGGGAAGAACTTGAGGCATGTGTTGTATCCTCGCAAGCCGTCGACATCCGTCGAAATCCGCCGGCCGTCTCTGCCAAGCTCAACACGATTGAGAGAAAAACGCGAAAATGTCAGGTGTCATGTGGTGCCACGTCGGACATGTTGCTGTGCTTTGCTAAATCCGTGTCCAAGGCCTCAGATTCCTCGGGAGCAACATCCGTGCCCTCATTTAAGGCCTTGGGTGATGGTGACAAGATTCCATCTCCGCATCTCCCCATCTCCCAGCTTTGGCACATTTTTCTGTCACAGTTCCTGCACTTTTCTGGCCAAGCCAAGTGGCGGCAGAGGCAGCTTCAAGAGTTGCTTGACCTTCAGGATGTTCCTGGCGTCCAGGTCCCCTGAAGTAACCTCAAGTATCACAACGTATCACCTGATGACTCAGTTATCGACTAGCTGCTGTGACATGAGAGGTGGCATACATATCTAGGGATTGCTTCTTCACATCCTGTTTGTCCCGGCCATTCCCAAAGCAGAGCTTTGCCATTGGATCTTTCTTGACGATGCAACCGATACAAATCTCACCATTATGAATGATGAAGGGTGTTTCTTCTTGTCAACTCCACCAGCATGCTAGAAACAGTGTCAACGTGGTCCTCAGCCGCAGCTTCTGGCATCTCTGCTTCCTGCAAGAAAAATAAACACAAAATCTTGTTGTTGCCCACAAAGCACAAGTCAAGTCAAGTCTTCGGATTCGTCTTCTTACGAGAGTCATTGTATCATGGCTAATCCAGTTGAGCCCACCATGTGCATCATGATGCCTCAACAGATTCACCTCAGAGGATAGCACGACAGAATACGACAGATCAAAGAGATAGTTTCACAATGTCCTGATCCAGGACACATGCACACACTCTGTCCTGTGCTACAGGTTGTCCCCGGCACATTTCCTGCAGGATCCTGCAGGCAATTTGTGCCGTCAGGCATGCCATGCTTCAGCCAACCTCATTCTACACCGGTCTCTCGGGATTTCAATTGACAACTCATACGAAATCATGGAAAAGTACATGGTTTGCACGGTTTGTACGCATTTGGTACACACACACACACTAGACAAGAATGGATCATTATATGATCCGGTAGGAACTGAATCCTGAAACATGCAGATTAGATACGAAACAATGAAATTAACGATGCATCCCACGAAATAATAGAAGTACTTCAGCATGGTCATCGGGTTCAGAAGCGACATCAAAAAGAATAAATAAACCAGCAATAATATCATCAGCGATGTCTCGGCGAAGATTTCGATTTTGTCGGCGATCATGTAAACAGATTATTCCAAGTAGGCTTTCTACGTCCTTGCTCAGAGGAAGGTTCTGATGCAGCGAAACAAATCGTAAATGACCAAAATTGATTCCAGATTGCGACAACCGTGAAGTGAAAATACAGCCGTGCGGTTCTAGGCTTGGCCGCGTGCCATGTCAGTCAAAATTGAAATAGCAGGTACGTGACTCCAGCGTCCCAGAGTCATATCAGTCATGAATGCAGCCCTCTTCGTTGGGCAATCAGCTGCAAACATGAGATTGCCCCCCTGCATTGAATTTAGAATTAAAAAGGAAGAGGACAAAGGAAGAAAAGGAGAGAGAAGTTTTACATCTATTTAGATGTTACACACACACAAAGGGGGTGTATGAGACATTGTTTGAAGACAATGCCGCAAGCTACTGACTGGATCATTTAGTAAACCCTCAATGCCCCAGCGATGCCTCAGACTTTGCATCAAAGGCATCCATCAAGGTACCATTCTATCACTATTCAGCATTAGTTCGATCCGTTGGCAAGTGGACTTTGTCAACTCTATTTAGAAAAAAAAAACTGCATGTTGATCAGAACAACTTTCGGTGCGGTGGTTCCACCACAAGTTCAAACTTTCGAGAGTAGGTGGAGAGGACTCGTATGAATCGTCCGACTCAAAGCTAGCATGAAATGTGATGCACACTGCTCTATGACAACTTTCGTGCATCTTTTGTCTCTCAAGCAACTGCCATGCTGAGTACAGCTGTGAGTTTGCCTTTTTCTGGGTTTCAAGCTTGCTTGGTTGAACCAGCCGGCTTTTCATAGTTTTTATGTACGTACTTGACTTGTTCAGAATGATTTCCAAGAGGTTGTACTTGCCCTGGCCGTGACATATTTCCATAATCATCCTGGCTTCTCTCCAAGCAGCTTGAGCAAAAGCATCTGGCAGACATAATGGTCACCGGACACCAAAGATTTGAAAATATCTGAAAAAAAAAACTGACAGGTGCCAGTCAATTTTCTGCAACAAGTTCACCCTACACACCTTGCACTGATGATATCTATCAAACCTGCAAACTCCACTTTTTGCAAGCTATCGGTAATGTGGAAACGATGGCGGGAAGCTCCTGCCCAGAGTTGTGGATGAGGATTTTGCAGGAGAAATGGACATCAACATATCAAAATAAAATCTCGTCCTGTACAATATTAATTGTTTGGTCAACGGTCAGATTCAAGAGCTGTGCAAGTAGGATTGCACTCTAACTTTCAGAAGATTGACACCTACATACCTGGACAGGCCCACACTCTTAGTTCTCAATGTGCATGGTAGGCTTCTTTCTACTGAAACGCGTTGAAACTCATATGACCAAGACGTTTTGCTGTTCTTGATGCTCTTGCTGGCTGTTGTCAACTGCAGCTATGACACTACCCAAAATGGTGTATTCCACACTTCCCCAGCTTTCTCTGCAGTCGCACCTGTGCATCTGGGGCACTTGAGCCTCAGACGAACATTGGTTCAGTACTTAATTAAGGTTGTTGCGAAGCTCTTCAATGCCTTTCCTGCTAGGCTGTCTGACGGGGATTTCCAAACCGGAGAGTCTTGCTCCAGAACCCAACTTGCTACAAAAAAATCACCGTCTAACACTGAGTCCCTGACCCGCAAAGGCAGTGGAGAAGCTGCATGGACCTTGGCCCGCAGGTGAAATGGAAATGGAACTTACATCCCTGCACATGGATTTGTACTTGCTGACAAGCCACTGAGTAAGCAACAGGCCGTGGGTGAACATGAGGTGGATGGGCAGCCTTTTCGCATTCCACGGGAGTCACACACTTGCTTGCAAGCATTCCAAAACAACTGTGGGAAGTGAGAGCTGGCAGGAACATTTGGTGCATTCTGACAGTTTCCCGTAGAAGTAGAAGTAGATGAGTTATGTGCCAAAGCAAAGCAATGTTCAAATTTCAAACGGTAGTTGCATACTTCAGTAACTTCAGTACTCTGTTCCAACTCCATCCTGTACAAACAACAAAAAGAGGCCTGCAGTGGAAAGGGTTGCCGTCCAACCAGTGGCGGTCTCTGATGCGCATCAGGTTGGATCCATGGTCCACGTGCAACAGGTGCAACAGGTGCATCTAAATGGCGCTGTGGCAAATAGACCTGAGTGGGTTTTGGTATCTCCAGACGGCCCATGTTTGTGCAGTTACATCAATGCGACGACGGTTTTTATTGCAAGAACGATGTCCTTTTGACACGAAATTGGGCAACACAGGGCGCGTGGCATCTGGATGAAAACTCATATACATATTCATATGATATATACAGCATATATATATATGATATATTTTTATATACAGGGGAAGGCGAATGGTGCGCCTAATGGGATAAAAACCTAGTTTTCTGCGTGTAACTCCGTAGGCACACCTAAGGTGCGCCTGGGTGCGCCTAATGCGCGGAGGATTGTTTTGTTAGTTTGCAGTGGAACTCCGGTTCCGCAACTCATATTTCGGCACAAGGATTGCATATCAAATACCAGTTCCACTTGTGCAAATCACCATGGGACTCCGTATCCAAAATAATCCTAGATCACAGCTAGGGAGAGCTGTGAAAAGTTCAAAGTTTGGCTCATCCCTCTGGAGCCCCGCTTCTCAAGATCACTCTTGCCAGAGTCTCATGTGCAGAGGTTTTTGTCAATTCATAGTGGAACTCCGGATTCGCAAGTCATGTTTGTCTAGAAGGATTGCCGATTGCATATCCAAGAGCAAATCCCACCTTGCAGATTCCCATGCAACTCTATGTCCAGTTGTGGAGGCGGAGAGCCGTCGGAAATCCAACGTTTTGAACTTTGGACCCTTTCCCATGGAATTCCAATATCCACGAAAAAGTGAAGCCCGACCAAGGCCCTTTAAAACAAACCATGAACAAAAAACAACAGGTACCATCTCCTTTGGCGGCGTCTCACAGTGCTCCACACGAAGTCTTTTGGCTGGAGTTTTCATCGCAATCTGCTCTTGGACGGAGAAGCTGCAAGAAAATGTTGATCTCTTCCAATGAGACGGGGGAAAGCGTCTAACACCACCAGTATGAAAATCAATTTCCAACCAAAGAACTTGCAAAACGTGCGATGAACTGTAGCCAAATGCAGGCGCCAGGTGAGCCATTAGCAGCTAGCAAGCAAGCCATTTTGCACTTTGCTCGTCGACAGTGAAAAGGGAAAAATCATCAAATTGCAAACTCCTGTTGTGGGCGTGTTGGAGCTCATGCACCCGCGCCGGCCCTGCTTCATCAACATGCCAGAATGTGCGATCGTCAATGTAAATCACAGCATCAATGTCATTGATACAGACAAATCGCGACCACATCGTCATCACCAAAGCAGCTAGCGCAAGACTTACAGGACAGCCCTGCAAAACACTTCTTGTAGCATGAAGCCAGGTCTTGGGGCAAACGCCCCGACATGTGAAAAGCCGCTTGTTGTTCTCGTAAAAAGACTTCAGAAGTGGCCCCAGCTGAGGCGGTGCGCCAAGGCGCACAGCAAGAAGGATCACCTGTTCCAACTGAATGGTATCAAAGAATTTGGCAAGATCTTGCGCCACCATTATGCACTGAGCATGCTTGTTAGCAGCGTCTAAAATGCGCAAATTGATACCCCAGAAAATTGACCTGGTCGGGTTGGGGCTTCAGATTTTGTAGGCACATTTCTGGAAAACACCACAACGGCCTCTACAAAACCAAAAACATAGCATGTGAACAGGAAACTTTCAGGCCTACAAAATCCAAACACCCAACCCCAATTTGCTGGGACCTAGGGCGCCAAGGGATGCTACAAAATCCAAATCATGGGAAGCCATCTGCTATATATACGCACTAAAAACTTGCTTCAAATACACCCTCAAAAGTCATCCCAGAAACAGTTGGATTCTGTAGGGAAACTTTTGTTTTGGGTTTAGAGGCCCGGTTTCTGATTCTTTGTCGTGGCTTCAACTTTTCTGCCGCTTCGTCGTCGCACTTTGTTTCTGGTCTTGTCTTTGAAATTTTCACCATGCCCATGCATATTGGTGGATCTATATAGGCCAAATCTCTTTCAAGACCTATCTATCTATCTATCTATCTATCTATCTATATACAATAATGTATACTTGCTATGAAAGACTATCAAAAGCGATGCAAACATCAAGAACATGATGAAAGACTATGAAACAAAACGCAAACATCAAAAACATGATGATTACACCACCGTAGGCCCCAAACAGCAGGTGGATTGATGAAGTGCATTGAGGAACATGGGCAAACACATGAAATAGCAGCGAGAGGAATCGTGAACATGTCGCCATAAGTGCCGGAGACCGTGCACGTTTGTTTTTTCGGCTTCAGTGCGCGGTCACGGCTCATCACAGGCAAGGCCTGGCGTGGTGTGCACAAAAGCTTTGCCGGAAATGCAAAAGGAAGCGAAACAAGGAAAGCAACACTTCCAAGAATCACTGTGCACAGAAGCATGACAAATTGATTCTGCAGCCAACAGCAACGAACATGTTGGCCCCAAAGGTTTTTAGAGTGCCAGCGTTGAAGGTTCTCAGTAGCGCGGCATGAACATTTTTGAATGGATTTCGCCAGCTTTGGTCAACTAAACAAATATCAGTTACGCGGTCACTGGGTATCAAGACTCGGTGTTTCCAGGATATATGTCAACAGTGGTTATATCAGCTAATGGTGTCGCTAGGGTTCAATCTCATTGCAGTCATGTCATATGGGCGTAACCATGTCAAGGTCTTTTTCCATCATCAATGCGTTCTGCTGATTCATGGCATGTATACCTTCTGCCACGTCGACGGCAATGTCGTTAAGAGCAGCACCATCCCAAAATATCGGCCGCAGCGCCTGCAAGTTGCACTGACAAAGTCTGACAAAGCATGGTCCCATGAAAACTTTTGCAACTCTTCACTCAGCCAAACCGTTCATGTTGGGCCAAAGCTCTCCAGGGTACAAGAACTGTCACCACTTTAAACGGAAGCTACACTGAACCACAACTTGACCAATTGTCATCAATTGTCACTAACACATCTAACACTGAAGACATTGTGAAGTGAATTCCTAGGTTGTAAGTTGGAAAATCTTGAGTGACCTCCTGCCTCAAGACCCTGAATGTGGGCAGCTGCGCTCTCTTGGTTGCAGCTGCTTTTTCACCAAACAAGGCAGAAAATGTTTCGAGCAGTTCTCCCGGTGGCCCAGCTTCAATGATCGCACGCACGCTGTCACTGTCATCCAAACCTAGGGAATAAAGATTTTTTAATGACCTGGGTCGTGATAATATGATATAAATTAAAGGACCGGATAACCCCACAAGTCAACTTCTTCCAAAAATAAGCATCAAAGGTTGTAGCAGGGACGGGGAAAGAAGGTAAGGGAAAGGAGGCGGTGAAGGATCGAGAAGTTAAAACAGTTGTGGGTGACAAAGTGGAATGTGAAAGATGGTGTGTGACGAAGAAAGATGGTGTGTGTGTGTGACAAAGCAGTGTGTGAAAGATGGTGTGTGTGAAAGTTGTGTGTGAAAGAGAGCGTGTGACAAAGTTGTGTGTGAAAGATGGTGTGTGACAAAGTGGTGTGTGAAAGATGGTGTGGCGAAAGATGGTGTGTGACAAAGTTGTGTGTGAAGGATGGTGTGGTGAAAGATGGTGTGTGACAAAGTGGTGTGTGAAGGATGGTGTGGTGAAAGATGGTGTGGGTGAAAGTTCTGTGTGAAAGAGAGCGTGTGACAAAGCTGTGTGTGAAAGACGGGGTGTGACAAAGTGGTGTGTGAAAGATGGTGTGTCAAAGATGGTGTGTGACAAAGTTGTGTGTGAAAAATGGGGTGCTCAAAGATGGTGTGTGGAAGATGGTGTGGTGAAAGATGGTGTGTGACAAAGTGGTGTGTGACAAAGTGGTGTGTGAAATATGGTGTGTCAAAGATGGTGTTTGACAAAGCTGGGTGTGAAAGATGCTGTGTGAAAGATGGTGTGTTACAAAGATGGTGTGTAAAAGAGGGTGTGTCAAAGATGGTGTGTGACAAAGTGGTGTGTGAAAGATGGTGTGTGTGGCAAAGTTGTGTGTGAAAGATGGTGTGTCAAAGATGGTGGGTGACAAAGTGGTGTGTGAAAGATGGTGCGTGAAAGGTGGTGCGTGAAAGATGGTGGGTGACAAAGTTGATGTGAAAGATGGTGTGTGAAAGATGGTGTGTGACAAAGTGGTGTGTGAAAGAGGGTGTGTCAAAGATGGTGCCACGCTTGCCACGCAAAACGAAGGTGGATGTGAGATTGTGCCACGCCTGCCACGTGAAACCTACGTAGATGTGACCTAGTGCCACACCTGCCACGTGAAATGAATGTGGATGTCACCAAATGCCACGCCTGCCACGCAAAGGGCCGCGGCGTCACGGGCGACAAATCCGGACCAAGCGCGCCACCCAATGCCATAAGTGCCACGCCTGCCACGCAAAACGACGGTGGATGTGAGTTTGTGCCACGCCTGCCACGTGAAACCTACGTAGATGTGACCTAGTGCCACACCTGCCACGTGAAATGAAGGTGGATGTCACCAAGTACCACGCCTGCCACGCAAACAGCCGCGGCGTCACGGGCGACAAATCCGGACCAAGCGCGCCACCCAATGCCATAAGTGCCACGCTTGCCACGCAAAACGAAGGTGGATGTGAGTTTGTGCCACACCTGCCACGTGAAACGAAGGTGGATGTCACCAAGTGCCACGCCTGCCACGCAAAGTGCCGCGGCGTCACAGGCGACAAATCCGGACCAAGCGCGCCACCCAATGCCATAAGTGCCACGCCTGCCACGCAAAACGACGGTGGATGTGAGTTTGTGCCACGCCTGCCACGTGAAATGAAGGTGCACGGGCGACAAATCCGGACCAAGCGCGCCACCCAGTACCATGAGTACCACGCCTGCCACGCAAAGTGCCGCGGCGTCACAGGCGACAAATCCGGACCAAGCGCGCCACCCAGTACCATGAGTGCCACGCCTGCCACGCAAAACGACGGTGGATGTGAGTTTGTGCCACGCCTGCCACGTCAAACGAAGGTGGATGTCACCAAGTGCCATGCCTGCCACGCAAAGTGCCGCGGCGTCACAGGCGACAAATCCGGACCAAGCGTGCCACCCAGTACCATGAGTGCCACGCCTGCCACGCAAAACGACGGTGGATGTGAGTTTGTGCCACGCCTGCCACGTCAAACGAAGGTGGATGTCACCAAGTGCCACGCCTGCCACGCAAAGTGCCGCGGCGTCACAGGCGACAAATCCGGACCAAGCGCGCCACCCAGTACCAGTGCCACGCCTGCCACGCAAAACGACGGTGGATGTGAGTTTGTGCCGCGCCTGCCGCGTCAAACGAAGGTGGATGTCACCAAGTGCCACGCCTGCCACGCAAAGTGCCGCGGCGTCACGGGCGACAAATCCGGACCAAGCGCGCCACCCGGTACCATGAGTGCCACGCCTGCGACGCAAAACGACCGTGGATGTCAGATTGTGCCACGCCCGAGAAATGACGGTGGATGTCACCAAGTGCCACGCAGTTGTGTGTGTGTGTGAAATTATTGTATGTTAAGTTTGTGTGTGAGAGAAGTTATTGTATGTGAGAGATGGTATGTGACAAAGTTGTGTGTGTGAGTGTGTGTGAAGTTATTGTATGTTAATTTGTGCGTGAAAGTATTGTATGTGAAATTATTGTATGTTAAGTTTGTGTGTGTGTGAAGATATTGTATGTGAGAGATGGTATGTGACGCAGTTGTGTGTGCGTGTGTGAGTGTGTGTGTGTGTGAAAGTATTGTATGTTAAGTTTGCGTGTGTGTGTGTGAAGTCATTGTATGTTAAGTTTGTGTGTGTAAAAGTATAGTATGTGAAATTATTGTATGTTAAGTTTGTGTGTGTGAAGTCATTGTATGTGAGAGATGGTATGTGACAAAATTGTGTGTGTGTGTTAAATTTATGGTGTGTGACAGTGTGAAAGGGAGGCGGCGGGAGGAGGAGAAGGAGAAGGAGCCCGGGATACAGAATCAAAAACAAGAACCCCACACAAAGTTGTGGGGAATGAAAAGAATTTTATTACGACGAGTACTACTACTACTTCTACTAATTATAGTTTTATCAATATTACGACCATTAGGATCATTTAAACTACTACTGCTGCTACTACTACTACTACTACTACGACGACGACGACTACTACTACTACTGCTACTACTGCTACTGCTGCTACTGCTACTACTGCTACTACTGCTACTACTGCTACTACTGCTACTACCACTACCACTACCACTACCACTACCACTACCACTACCACTACCACTACCACTACCACTACCACTACCACTACCACTAACACTACCACTACCACTAACACTACCACTACCACTACCACTACCACTACCACTACCACTACCACTACCACTACCACTACCACTACTACTACTACTACTACTACTACTACTACTACTACTACTACTACTACGAGTACTACTACTACTACGAGTACTACTACTACTACTACTACTACCACCACTACTACTACTACTCCTACTCCTACTCCTACTCCTACTCCTACTGCTACTGCTACTGCTACTGCTACTGCTACTGCTACTGCTACTGCTACTGCTACTGCTGCTACTACACCTACTGCTGCTACTACACCTACTACTACTACTACTACTACTACTACTACTACTACTACTACTGCTCCTACTCCTGCTCCTGCTACTACTCCTGCTACTACTACTGCTGCTACTACTACTACTACTACTGCTGCTGCTGCTGCTACTACTATTCCTACTCCTACTCCTACTCCTACTCCTACTCCTACTCCTACTCCTACTCCTACTACTACTACTACTACTACTACTCCTACTACTCCTACTGCTACTGCTACTGCTACTGCTACTGCTACCGCTACCGCTACCGCTACTACTACTACTGCTGCTGCTGCTACTACTACTACTAAAACACCTACTACTACAACTACTACACCTGCTACTACTACTACTACTACCACTACTACTACTACTACTACTACCACTACTACTCCTACTCCTACTCCTACTGCTACTGCTACTGCTACTGCTACTGCTACTGCTACTGCTACTGCTACTGCTACTGCTACTGCTACTGCTGCTACTGCTGCTACTACACCTACTACTACTACTACTACTACTACTACTACTACTACTAGAAGTATTAATGATACCCGCGCGTTCCGCGCGTCTGGGTTTCGCGCGGGTTCCGCACGTGTGCTTCTGGGCGGGTTTTGTGGTGTCGTCCCGGGTGCTACTGGTTAAACTATAATATTATTTGTTTAATCTCTTGAATTGAAATATAATTGCGTCGAGTAGTACCACTACTTTTACTAGTTATTGTATTATCAATTTTACGACCATTACTATCAGTTCTACTACTACTACTACTACCACTACTACCACTACTACCACTACTACTACTACTACTACTACTACTCCAAAACCTCTGCATTGAAGATCTTTGCCATATCAAGTTTAGACCTTGTGTTAACCATGTTTTTCCAATAAGCAATTTTTTGGCAATTGGATGATTCAAGGATTTCGCAGCTTAAAGTACGCCTTTGATAATTAGAATATCTTTTTTGCAAATTAGACCACGCGGTACCTGAAACGTGGTTGAACTTCAGACCCTTGGAGCCACAAGCAGTTGCGGCCGCCTACTTCCCTCCTGCGTGACGTCTTACATCCTAAGTATTCTCAGAGCAGCTATGCAAATCCTTTTATAATACAAAAAAGGCCATGATGTCGACCCCCCTATTCCTTTGTACAAACTAAACGAAAAGGACAACCATGGCGTTAACTGTGTTGGTTGTGCTGATTCTGTTGTGTTCTGCCTCGTACGACTCCAGAACCCAATCTGTAGATATTTCTACAATGGAACCATGAAAGCTAAAGATCGGCTCAGAGAAAGATACTAAGCACTCGTTTCCAGACAAGGTCTGAAAGTTTGTCCAATTTCCTAAGCCTCCGCTTGAAAGCGGTAATCTCATCGACAAGCACCTCACGAAGCATTCAGCCATGGATTGACATAGTTTGCACGTCGTAGGTCATGTTGTCTCCGTGGCTTCCCATATCGGCTGCGTGAGTTGTTATCGAACGCGGTACTAATGGAGTTAAAAACCCTATATGATAGGAACATGAAGTTAGCAGTACTACTAGTACTATTACCAGTAGTACTGCACAAGGCGGTGGCGGAAGTTTCAAAAATAGGAAACCTATAGGAGAGGTTGGTTGTTGTGAATCACGGATGGCAGAGCGAAGCCACTGATGGACCGAC